>JAAOMT010000201.1:264859-464441 GCA_016748015.1 Geosiphon pyriformis | reverse complement strand
CCGACAGGTGAATAAAGACCACCGAGATAAGGACTATAAAGACCAGTTCCGAACGTTCCTTGAGATGCAGCCGCGGCGGCGCTTGAGCTACTAAATTCACTTCCAAACCCTGCTCCCATTACTGGGGCCGCAATACCAACCGCAGGTATTACAGCACGTTTATCCAAAGTTTCATTTATCGTATTCATTTTAACAATTGGGATTGCATAGACGCCAGGTTGGCTTAAAAGAAATATGAGAGAGACGATAAAAGAAATAAAGTAAACAAATTTAACCATTTTTGCTTTTAAAAGTAACGAGATCGAAGATTTTGTTTTCTAAGGTTTTCTCAATGAGAATGGTTATTAGGGGTTGATAATAAAAATCCGGAATTTAGAACTTCTTTATATAGCGTGTAGCTTTCAAACAGGCATTATTCATTTTCGAAATGGCATTGTACATAAACTGTGATGAATCAATTTTTCAGCAGCATCTAATTAAGGTAATGCACTTTTTTAATCATCGATCATTGATAATTGAATTGGTAAGCTTCATGCTTTTTCATAACTAATAAGTTTTATATTTTTGAAGGATATTTCAATTATAGTTCTAAAAAAGATAAGCTATACTTTTTTTCAAAATCTATAAACTGCGAAAAAAGTCTTTGTATATACAGTGATACCTCCATAAGTGCACTCTCTATAAGTTCATACTCTCTATATGCGCACTATAGTCTCGTACCAAGTTTGGGACTTGAAGCTAAGTGCATACCCTCTATATTCTGCATGTGCAAATGATCCTGAGTTTGAAGTATACTAGAATATTCTCTATAAAAACATGCACATGACGATTGTATAATAATGACCAATTAGAAGTTGGTGGTTAGTCACGCGTAAAAAGTGCACAGTTTACATTTATTGTGAAACAATATCTATTTTATTATTGGCTATTCCTTAAATGCTTTTAAAATAAATAGACGAAATAATGTTATATTACTTGTTTTTTATAAACCATTCAAATTAATTTAAAACCAAAAATACTGTCCTTTTAAAAAATTGAAAGAAGTTATTATTGCTAATCAAAGTATGAATAAGTATAACTTTTAAATATTTCCAAGAGCTCATTTGTAACTTGGTTTATTTTTTTAAAATTACGAATAATTATTTTGACTAAATTGGAAAAGTGTTTGTTTGTTAACGTCAAATTAAATGTTAAATCTCAAATTTTATTTTATAATAAGAATTCCAACATATTATTCAACCAAAAAATATTTAATATATGTATCATTAAGTTAAATTATCTTTTGCTTTTAATTTTAATAACATTAAATTAGGTATTAATTTATTTCTAACAGTAATTATGAAATATTAAGAATTTTTAAAAATGTAACTATGCATTTAAAAATTTTTTTTTTAAAACACAACTAAAAACAGATGACTTTTTATTTTTGAAAAAATTAACAATTAAAGATATAAAAGAATCTAGGTTGATTTAATAACATCATGACATTAATATGAAAATTTTAATAATACATACAAGATCTCTCCATTTTTTGTCAATATTAATTTGGTCAAACTAAAAGCTACAATATAAAATAGGTTTACCAAACTGAATTTGGTTTGATTTATTTCAAGTGTTCAAAAAAACAAATATATGATGATGGAATGATATATCTTCTATAAAAAAAAATTTAAAATGAAAATTAATTAAATTACATTAATTTATCTAATAAGTTTCAATTTTTTAAAATATTTTAAATGTAAAATTTGAATTCTTTCTTTTAATTCAAAATTACCATAAACTTTTTTAACTTTAAAATAAAAATCTTTATTATTAAAATACATGTATCTAAAATTTTTGATTGAATGAGGTTTTTTAACAAAAATTGTTGTTGTTCATAATAATAAAAATCTTAATTTTTATAAAAAATGGTAATAAACAAATAAGTTTAAAAAAATTATTTGAAATATTTATTGATTTTTGTTAAATATTTATTTAATGTTATAAAATATTGTATGTATCAAGTTAACAAATTACAAATACAATGAATAAAATTAAAAAATTTCAGAATATTATATTAAAAAAATAATTTATGTTTTTAAATTAAATCAATACATATTTAACTAGTTAAATTTTAAAAATAACAAAAGTTACATTACTTATATTAATCAATTCAATATTTTGTAATAATATATTTTTAAATCAAAAATGATTTATTAATTTTTTAAAAAATTCTGAAAAAATAAATAATTCAAGCAGCCAGATATTATATGGCTTTTGAATAAAAAATATATGAAACATTTAAGTAATCAATATTTAATACTCATAATAACTAATAAAAATTTTTGAAGTCAAATTATACAATAATTTTGAGATTATAAGTAAAATAAAATTCAAGAAATGACTGTATTACAATAATATCTAATAAATTAATCAATGTTTTTATAATATTTTAATGTTTTATAAATAAAGTATTTACAAAGCATTACTAAAAAATTTGTTTTGATTTATTTGGATAACATTATTAACAAACAATTATTTTACAAATTGGTAAAAAATTATTTCCAGTTTTAAAAAATAATCAAAGTTACGAATGAGCTTTAGAAATATTTGAAAGTCATGATTATTTAAGTATTGATTAGCAATAATAAATTGTTTCAATTTTTTAAAAAGACTGTTTTTTTGGTCTTAAATTAATTTGAATGCTTTATAAAATAATTAATATAACATTATTTCGTCTATTTATTTTTAAAAGCATTTTTGAAATTGAGATAATTTGAAATACTATGAGAATAAAATTTGATAGATGTGAGCTCAAAATATATAAAGACTTTTTTCGCGATTTTGCAATAAGTCCCAATTTCTTTATTTCAAGCAGTTTAGAGATTTTTGAGAAAAAGAAAAAATTATCTTTTTTAGGACTCATTGAAATTTCCTTCGAAAATATAACACTTATTTGTTATAAAAAGCACGAAGCTTACCGATTCAATTATCAATAAATTGATGATTAAAAAGTGCATCATCCTAATTAGATACTGCTAAAAAATGGATTCATCTTCTCTGTCTATGTACAATGCCATTTCGAAAATTAATAATGCCTGTTTGAAAGCTACACGCTATATAAATAATTCTTAAATTCCGAATTTTTATTATTAACCCCTAATAACCATTCTCATTGAGAAAACCTTAGAAAACAAAATCTTTGATCTCGTTACTTTTAAAAGCAAAATGGTTAAATTTGTTTACTTTATTTCATTTATCGTCTCTCTCATATTTCTTTTAAGCCAACCTGGCGTCTATGCAATCCCAATTGTTAAAATGAATACGATAAATGAAACTTTGAATAAACGTGCTGTAATACCTGCGGTTGGTATTGCGGCCCCAGTAATGGGAGCAGGGTTTGGAGGTGGATTTAGTAGCTCAAGCGCCGCCGCGGCTGCATCTCAAGGAACGTTCGGAACTGGTCTTTATAGTCCTTATCTCGGTGGTCTTTATTCACCTGTCGGTTATGGGGCTGGCCTCGGAGGTTTGTGAAATAGTGTTACTTAAGCTTGATCTAATTATGGTGCTGGTTATGAGCATTTGGAGGTGGTCTAATGACACTTTTTGCAACTTATCTAGGTTTTGGTTATGGTAGCAGTTTCTATAGAAGCGGTTTTGGTGGATATCCAGTATACTAGGGTATTATTTTGTCGCCTTAGAGTATTGGGTTCTGAATTTCCTATAGGTTTTGACTAAATATTTACCCTTTTAATTATGTTGTGAATATATTTCACTAAATTAAAAGGAAAGATATAAAAAATTCTTTTAAAGTTACAACTTGCGATGCGATATTGATGAAACAAAATTAATATAATAACGTTTTAAAAAAGATTAATAGACTAAAACTTTTATTATTTGCTTTTGTTTTTTAAACTTCGAAAAAGAGTATTTCAAACAGTTGATATCAGAATTTCTAGAAATTTTCGCAAAAGGAATTTACTTAATTTCGCTTTCCAGCCTTTATTTTAATATATCGCCTTTACTGAGAAGAAAAATGCATTAAAAAATTTAAAATTCCTTTAATGAATTGCTTTCTGTTTTAAAGATTTGTTAAGTATTTTTACTTTTAATTTTAGCAAATTCTGATTTTAGCGGCATTTTGATTATAGACCATTATTTTTTAAAAAAGCAAGCATTTAAAGTGAAATGTCTATCTTCAAATTTATTTTAAGATACACCCAAATATATTATTCCAATTACCATAACATTTTTATTTGAATTAGACCCCGATTCTCTAAAAATTCGAATTGTTATTGAAGTTGTAATTTTAGACTCTGTGTTATTTGATTTATGATCACGGCTTTCAAGTGTATTAAATCTTTTATCCAATCCCAAAAGTAATCGTCTAATTCATCGGATTAGTAATTGCCAAACAATATATAGTAGATTGTTCGATGAAGAAACTATTCTTGTTACAAGTCTTAACAGGAACGAGTGGCTTCATTTGATGAATCCGGTTTATATGGTAAAAATTTGGGTCGAGATAATTTAGTTCAGCTTCTTCTGCTGCGAACGTAATAAAATCTGGACTTACTACAGCAGGTGCATATTTTGAGTAACCGGGGTCTATTTTACCGATATAATGGTGGTTTGTGGTTTACCCTTTAACAATATTACGCTATACCCATAAAAAGTGATAATTTTTTAATTAAATTAAAAGCTAAATATGCTTAAATATTATTTTCCAAAAATTTAGATTTTTCTTTGAAATTTATTGTAATAAACTTAAAATATATAAATGAAAATTAGATTTTTAAGTATAAAATTTTTGCTATATATATTATTATTTTATTAGTAAATAAGTAAAAAAATTATTGTCCTTTTTGCTCATTATAATACTTTTTATACATTTATTTTGAATTTTAGAAAAATAATTAAATAGAGGAAAATATTGATTAACTATTTGTTTTTATTAATTTAATTTAATTTTTAATTTAATTTAATTCTATTTATACATAACATAACATAACATAATATAACTATATTCTGGTTTATAATTTAATTGAAAAATTGAAAAATTTTCGGACTTTTTTGTAAATATCAATTTTGCAAGACTTTTTACTCAAGAATTTTATGATAATTATTTTAATAAAATATCTTAAAATTCTTTGAATTACATATATATATATATGTATATATTAAAATTAAAATTTACAAAATATTGAAAAAAAAAAATTAAAATTTTTAATAGAACTTATCATAGTTTCAAATTAATATATGAAATTAATTAATTTTTTTTTTGCAATTTATTTAATATTTTGTATATCAAAAATAAAAATAAATTAAATTATTGGTTTAGTTTTGATTTCAAATTTTTTAATTAAAATTTTTATTTTTGGAATTTGTTTATTTTGGAAATTATTTATTTTGAAATAATTTCTTTAATAACTTAAAACATAAATAGCTCTTTCTTTAATAATAATTTATTTCACCAAAATTATGCTATATTTGAATTCATATATAAAAATAATATATATAATAATATATAATAATATATATATATTTAATTTAATAACTGATTAATTCAAATATATTAATATTGTTTATATTTTCAAATCACTACTTTATAATTTTTAAATAATTGTATGGATGATTTAAACTAATATATTTTTAAGTCTTAAAAAAAATATAGTAATAACAAATCAAACCTATTTTAAATGACAAAATAATAAATAGAATTAATAAAAAAATTCGTTTTTACATTTTTAAATTTTTCAAAAATCTTGATTTATAAATGTTAAATTCATAAAAAGTAACAATACAAACCAAAAATGCTAAACATTACCATGTACTTTTAATTATGTAAACGTAAAAATACTAAAGAGATTTATTTATTCGTAAAAATGTTTCCTTTACAGGTTTCACAAATTCTATTAAGCAAAAAAGACTGAAATCCATGAAATATTTTTCTAAAGGTAGCTATTTTATTAATATTTAAATTTTTCATCTTTTAAACAAAAGTTTTATAAATTTAAAAACTTATTATTTTGCATTTGAAAAATCAAAACAAAGTAATTTTTATCAGAGGCGACCGAATTATTAATCACACAGCTACCACCCCCTCCTCATTTTTTGGCTTGGCTAAGATGATGGATGTTTGGCATAATAATTAAGGGGGATATTTTATTGCTCCTAAATTTCAAGACTTCATTTATGTTTTTAAAACCTATTTGGAAGTAAGATATTGTTGGCTAAGAAATATTAAAGAGATGTGACATAATAAAATAATGCAGAGTAATTTACTCGATTAATCATCATATTAGTACCTCAAGCAACTTGCCCATGAACTAATCTTTAAATTTCTGAAACATGCTTATCTTTTGGTCCGGATCGAAAATCTTTATCAGAAATTATTATTCACTCAGGAAATCAATTCAACAACTTGGAGTTAATTAGATTTGACGTTTAGCTGGTATTTGGTTTTTTCAATTTTTCAAGCTCAAACGTGATGACTTATAGACAATTGCAATCCTCAATGACTTTTTCTTTAATATTCGGCAAATCCAAAACGGAAGTAAGAGAGGTGGCTTTCTCATTGCTGTTTAATTTCCCTCTATGCTCTCGTGTCAATCTAGTGAGCTCGTAACCCTAAAGTTTGGTAACTTTTTCCCGTTACATCACAATTTTCTATTAAATGTTTTCTTTCGTCTAAAATACGAGCAATTGTATAATTTATCCTGGAAATAAAAATTAAAGAGAATGTTTTAGAAATTGTTCCATTTTTTCATATTCAAAGAGTAAAGAGAAATTTGATTGTTACGGCTCAAGTCTGGGCCATTCAGGCCGTACACGTCGGTATATATCCAATTCACAAACACCCTATTTGGTGATCAAAAACTTCAGAAAGTATAAATAAATACAAAATAAGAAATAACTCAAGTTTACCGGAATCCGACGTATAATCCAATCCAAAGTTTCATCAATCAAACCTGCTTCATCAATGAGCGCAATGAGCCACTTTGCCAAAGCAATTCGACGTTTATCGATGAATTTTTCTTTGAAACGGCCTAATGATTCACAAAGTAGTGAACAGAATTTCTTTGAAACCTTAATAAAATTGAATTATAAGAAAAAACGCATAATTTACCACATAATTTCTTGGACGGAAGATTCGGAATTTTTTTTTGGCCGTATTTTTTAATTAACTGTCGGTTGAAATCAGCAAACTCACTATACCTGGCTCGACCGTAAACATTAATGAACCGACCATTTTTGAACGAGATCTGTTTTGATATATGAGCCAAGGGTTCATTAAAATTACGCTTTGAAGAATTTATATTCTGAAAATTGTATTACTTCGGCTTCAATCCAGTATTCAATATAATGACTATTTATTTTACAATCTGGTTTAACATCAGGAAGTCCGACAGAAATCTAAAATTTTTATCACAAGTTTTTAAAACCCAGTATGAAAGTTGAGAAAAAAATTAGAGTTTAGCACTTACATTTCGCAGCTCGCCATGGTCCCATATTTCATCTTTCATCTGTAATCCAAATTGCCGAAAAGGCAACCGGGTCTTCAAAAGGTCGTCTTTAACTGTCTTCGAGGTGTCTAAACATTCCAAAGAATCGGCGTATGATTGATTGAAAATAATTTATCATAATAAGGAAAAGCATCTAAAAAAACTGCCATGAACCTAAACTTACCTGAATCAACTCCGTTCCATAACTCCCAATTCTTCAAATTTTCAATAAGCAGCTCTTTCCTCCGTTGAGCCTCTTCAATTTGGCGAGCTTCCCAATCTGGGGTTCCAAAATCTTCCAAAATGGAAAGGAGCCTCGGATAACTAGTGTGAGGTTGGATCTCTTTGAAATGTGTTATACCCATTTCACTCGTAGTCATGCAAAATTTAAAGTTTCTGAAAGTGTTAAAAAAGGTTTTTTTTAGCTTTGAAGGTTAAATCCTTCTCTAGTACTGGGAACCAAAGTTCATATATATGAGTTTATAATTGTCATGTTACACAAGATTCCAATTCATCAATATCATAAATTTGATTTCAGAACTATGATTAAGCGTCATTCTTATGTCTTATGGCGTTGGAATTTTACGTCACAGAGCTATATAAAAAAAGAACCCCTAAAGAATATAAAATAAATAAATTAATAAATTTAAGTGATTATATCAACCACTAAACCATATTATTCAGTTAAACGATAAAATTAATTTGATTTAATGGTTAATTTCAAAATTTCAAAATTTCATGTTTATAAAAACAAATTAAGTTACTATTTGGTTGGAAATTTTGTATTTATTTAGTTATCGCTTTGGTTAGTAGTTAGTTTCAAAAAATTTGATAAAATACGCACATACATAAAAATTTTGTTAAATTTAATAATTTATTTTGTCAAATGGATCTTATTATTGTTAAAATCCTAATTTCTGAAAAAAACTTTTATTTGTTTTTACATCTATTAAAACAATTTATAATCATACATTTTTTATCTTTTTTTTGCTAAATACAATTAAATTCAATAAAACATTATTATTTTTGTTTACGAAGCAATTTACTATACAATTAGTTTTTTTGATAGCAGCGCAAATTAAGTGATACAATTTGAACACTTTTTCGAAAAAATAAAATACTGCTTGATTTGAGAAAACTAAATTTTAAATTTTAAAATGCTTAAAAATTAAGAGAATGATGATATATAAATTATTTTCTTTACTATATGAAGTTATTGATAAATGCGAAAAAAAAATCTCTAGAAAGCTTGTTCGAAGCGTAGAAAATCAACAAATCTACTAATTTGCATTCAACAGAAAGAAATTTAAATTGAGAACGTTAAAAATCTGATTCAAAGGGAAATAATGTTTTGATACAATTGAATTCTAAATTTAATCGTAAGAGACGTTTTTATAGTTTTCTGTCTAAATTTTAAATTGTGATCTAAGGACACAAACTTCATATTTGAAAATTTGTACATCTTTAGGAGAATTCTTTTTACAATTCAAAAATGGTCCAAAATAACTGTTCTGAGGAATCCTAGATCATTGATACTCAAAATATGTACATGTATATAAATCACATCAGTTGAATTATTATCATGGAACTAATTTTTTGAATTATTCTGATTGTTTGAAATTTAATTATACATGTATTACCAAACCATTTTTATCGAGGTAGATGACCAAAATTTGGTGTGTGTTGTCGATTTAATTAAAAAGAAAAATGTTTAAACGTTTTTCTTTAACCTTGAGTTTTTTGTTTTTAATAACCATCAAAGTTTTGGAGGCAAAATAAAGTGTTCTTGATTGGAAATTATAAGACCATTTCAGGGTCTGATAATATTATTTTCAAAGATACTAAATATTGGGCCAAAACTAAATGCTTAAATTCTAATTTTGAAAAGAGTTAATCGTGAAACCGTTTGAATTGAGTTTGTGCTTTTCATTTTTCAATAAATAGATAAACATAGGAATTTGAATACTTTTGATGGCCGAGAAAATTCCTTGGGTCAGGTTGTGAAAATAAGAATAAAATATAGCTACTAAAAAAATTTTGCCAATAAACCTTTGAAATTAACTTTCAGCTTTTGATTTTGCTCTTAACTGGACAGGTGTCAAATAATTGTCATATGTAATAGACTCCATTTGTTTAAACTTTATTCATCAACAAAATAAAAATTACTATTCACTACCAGTCTTACATTTTACTTCATGCAACGAAATGAGGCAAAACTAATTATCTCTCTCAAAAAAAATAATTCGTAAAAAACAACTAATTTCGATCAAGTTTTCGTAAGTAGTAATATGACACTGAATTATTAACCAATTGTAGAGTTGAAGTTTTGAATCTTTGGGTGTGCCAAAAGATTTGAGATTGAGGAAAAATGAATACGAAATCAACTTATCACACTTGGAATTTTATGAGAGAGACAATGATTACAAATTCCTTAATCAGAAAGTAAAAATTATTCTTCAGGAATAAAATGCAAAACAAATTACAAATTGCTCTTAATTTCTTATCAAATTGGAATTTTTGATCCAATGAAAGATAAAAAAAGCATTTAAATCTAATAAGATTTTGAAAAGTAATAATTTATGAATAGTAAGAAATCTGGATGAGAGTTTAAAGAAATAGAAAAATTTAAAGTTCAAGGAATAATTCATAAATAATAATACAATTAAAACAACTCTATGCTTCAACAAACAAATCTTAGAGTTCAATATCAATTTATTTATTCAAAACAAAAGTTTAAAATCTAAATATAAGAGACTGAGCTAGATAACAAATAGGTTAAAATATGAAAGATGAGATAGATAAAATAACTGAATGGAAAATTAAATGTAACCTTAAAACGTGCTTATAATAAAAAATATTATTATTTATAATTTATTCTTTAATAACTATAAAAAGTAATAGTTTCAATTTAGAATCCCGTTTTTAACGCACGTGATCGGAAACTCGTGGTTTCATCTCTGATCATCATTCCGTGATCGATTGTATTAATTTAATATCAGATAAAAAAGGAATCTTTTCCCGCGTGTCGATATCCTTTTTTTTTACAAAAGGATTTTCCAGAACATCCTGGATTCTTTAAAAAAGGATGTTTCAACAAATTTTGTTTGTAGTTTTTCACAAAACGTTGTTCTTTTTATAATCGATATCAAAGAAACTTTTCTTGATAACTTTTCAACATGTCATCGACTCTTTTTACTCCCCTGGTCGACCATTTTATATCAATAGCTGAAAATATAGGGCAGCTTACAAATCCACTCCTAAAACCCATTGAAAATAATTTTCACCAGCTCCTTACCTTTCTCTTTCCCTCTTTAACTCAACGTATATCAAGCTTTCTTCTCGAGAATGAATCCCCGCTATCAAAACGGTTACCTTTGATGAATCCTTTTCATGTAACTGTTATTATGGTTGGGTATTTGGTGATGGTGTTTGGCGGAAAACGGTTAATGGAAAATAAGGGTAAAATGAATGTTAAAGGACTGAGCACGCTGCATAATTTCTTCTTGGTGGCTTTGAGTTCGTATATGTGCTATACAATTTTGAATGAGGCTTGGAATCAGGGATATGGATTATTTGGAAATCCAGCTGATAATAATGAGAGTGGCTGGAAGGTATGAAGATGGAAGAGAATTATACATGATCAATTCCAAATTTGTGATTAAAGGAGTGGAGATATCATGTTCTCATGCTGATCATTTCTTTGAATTAATTGATTCTTGAAATAGATGGCAAAATATGTTTGGTTATTTTATGTATCGAAAATCGCCGAATTCACCGATACATTAATCATGGTATTGAAAAAGAATAATCATCAAATCACCTTCTTGCATGTCTATCATCATTGTTCGATTTTCGCAATCTGGTGGTTTGTAACGCGTATCGCGCCCAATGGTGAAGCGTATTTTAGTGCTGCCTTGAATTCTGGTAATTTGACTTTTATTACAATCATGGGAAAATTTTCACGATTTCTTATATCACACTTTTTACTAGCAATCCATGTTGTAATGTACGGTTATTACCTAAGCACTACGCTTTCGTTCCCAATTCGTTTCATCAAACGTTACATCACCCTAATGCAAATGACACAATTCACCATGATGATGGTGCAAGCTACTTATGATATTCTTTTATTCAAATTCTGGCGCTCAGATGCCAAAGAGAAGTATCCCTTTTTCTTGACCGCGTTACTTTGGGTGTATATGTGGACTATGTTAGGTTTGTTTGCTAATTTCTTCAGGGCAGATCGACAAAGAGAGCGTGCTGTTAAGGTTAAAAAAGGGGAATAGTGGTAAAAGATAGTGAGGAGTGAATAAAGGATCAAGATGAAAAGTAAGGTTCTATTAAATATTGGATGTGAAGGAGAAAATGAAAAAGTAGCTAGTAATAAATCAATGAGCAAAATATTTCAATAACTCAGATATGAGAAACTCGTAATAAAATTGATTTTCGTTTTGAAGTTCAAAATTTGGTTCTTGCCAAAAAAAATGATTTTTACTCACAACTTCAATTAGATGTAATTTGAAATAAACCATTGCTGTATTTTTTGAATTAAGGATTTATTACTCAGAAGGCTTGCTAATTTCAATATAATGTGTAGAGGTCTAAGGATTTTAATGAGCCAATCCCTCTATCCAAATTCAATATCTAACCAAATGGAGCTCAGTTAAAGGAACTAGTATGCAAACCTTTGAAATGAAAAATCCAAGCTTATTATTTGTTTCATAGGATAATTGGTCTCACCTTAAATCTCTATGAACTTTAGAAAGCGCGTCAACTTATATTTATTTGAAAGCCGTCTTCCTTATAACGCTATTTTACTTTGCATTTGAAACTCTCGGTCCTAATATTAATAAATAATGAATCAAGATCACCTAGATTTATTATGACTTGCTTTAGTCAAGATTCCATATTAACAAATTGGAATTTATTTTCAATTATCACAAATCATAAAATATCATAATTTTTTATAACAAAAATATTAAAACAGAATAACCTTTGTTGTTGACATTAATTTTCTTTATAAAAAATTTAATAATTTTTTGGAAATACTTGATTTATTTTGAAAAATTAATTTATTATGAATGTTTTAAAAAATAAATTTTTTTTTTTAAATGATTTTTTGAAATTATATACACATAATATATTTCATTTAATAATTTTTATTTATTTTGTGTTTTATAGTAAAATAAATAAATAAATTTAAGAAATAATTAAACTAAAATCAAAGTATTAAACTTACAAAATTCAAGAACAAAATCAATGATAATAAAAATTGGTTATTTAATATTTAATATTTTTGATTTTTTTTTTATAAATGTATTTTGTTGAATTTAATAAATAAATAAATAAGATTAAAGATTAAATCAACAATTATTACTATTTAAAAATAGAAATAAGACTAAAAATAAATAAATCATTAGTGGATTTTTCCTTGGCTTTTATAAGAAATAATTTTAATAAAAAATAAAAATATCAATAAAAATAATGACCTTTTATAAAATATGAAAATATTAATTCTTAATAATGATTAAGAATTTTTGAAATCTTAGCTTGTGAAAATAAATTTTTCTTTGAGCAATTTATTAATAAATATTAATTATATCTTCTTTTGTAACTTTTTTTATTCATTTTCGTTCCCAATTGTTATAAGAAGTCGAATAATATGAATATCAAATACAAATATAATTGCCAAAAAAAGTTTGAGATTAAAAGTTAATACCACATACCACTGTTACAAATACTGATATTATAAGCGACTACACCGGGTTTGTCCTAAAAAGAAACAAAAATCTTCACGATATTTCTGACTACCGCATTACTTTTGCTTGCATAGATCTAAGCTATCACATATTCTGCCGCTTGAAAATAGATATATTTTTTTTCACGTTAGAATGATGTTAATGTTCAATTTGAGAACAACTTCATAGTGGGCTATTTGTTACATTTTCGAGGGAGATCAAAGTGTCTTGAACGTTTGAGAGTCTTTTTTAGTAGTATAAAGTGATGTTGCATCGTATCGGGAATTTGGTGGGTTGGTAAAGCAAAAGATGATTTGCATTTGGATGGCGCTCGATTTGACCATCTTCCTTAGTCTCGATCTGTTTTTGAAGTTTTATGCATTGTGTTATCAAACAATATAAATCTTGCCTATGAAACATTAAAAATGTTAAACATTGTCTCACATTTTTTCTTTGTGAATCATAAGACGCATGTTTTAATTGGTCACTAAGGAATTTTTTGATTTTCTGAAAATCTTGCATTCTGTGTTATTCACCAAAGGTCTCTCAGTACTACTTGAATAATTCAAACAAAATCAAAATAATTTTAAAAAAATAATTAAAGGCTTTTCTTTCTTTTAGAATTATTATTTTGAACACTTTTTTTAAAGCCCAAAGTTATATTTTTAATTCTAAACAATATTAGTCATTTTTTAGTATATGAAGTAAAATTTTAAGTACAATTCCCAGCTGTAAACTCATTTATTCTACATGTATTAGTATTTCCGGGAATGTTTTTTTCAACTAACAAAAATCACGTTTCATTAAATAATTACATTCAAGCAAACTTCATTATATATATCCATAAATTAAAGTTGAAAATTAAATTTAAGTATCTTTAAAGTTCTTTTGATAAGTTGTTTTTCCGAAGATTAATTATGAATAATAAATTATTTTAAAGGATATCATCTCCAATATTTGAATGTTGAAAATTTTGTAATTTGGATAAAACATGACAAATTTTATTTGATTTAAAATATTTATTCAAAAATGTGTTTTAAGAAGAAACACAAATAAAAAAAAAAATATAAAAAAATATAAATTTACTAAAAACCCGGAAAATTATTGAGAAATTGATAAAGTCGAAATATAATTAAAGATAGATTGCAATGAAATATAAGATAAGCATTAAGAGAATGTTTTCTTTACATATTACTAATTATCATTTATTAAAAAATATCAATTTAGCGAATGAAAATTTGCTTATATAATAATATTACGATTTTTATACTTTCTTTCTTTCTTTCTTTCTTTGTGAGAAATTTTGATATTTAAAAACGAATAAATGTTTGGACGAGCATTAAAAAAAAACGGTTTAACTTTTTTTGGAAAAAATTTTCAATCCCGCTATTTTAAATCATCTGCATATAGTTTTTTTTCAAACAAAGGAAAATTCTTTTTTTGATATTGTTGGTTTTCTAACATTTATAAATTTTTACTTTAAAAGATTTGAAGATTTTCAAAAGGTTTTTTATATATCAATTTGTACTTTTGAATTTTTATAATGATTTTTTTTAAAAGAAAAAATGGTTTCATTCCATTTTAAAAAAATTTTATCGAATATAAATTCAATCTACATAAGTTTAAATTATTTAGAAATCAATCTTTAAAATTTAGACACATTTATTTTTGGTTAATTATGATACGTGTATTCTTAGCCTTCAATTGAAGATATTTAATATATGTACTTTGTCACAATAGTTGGTAAAGTGCTAATTTATCATCTTTGAAATTGGAATTAACCAAATTTGGAATCTTATGGTGTGTTTATCACAAAAAAACAGTAATAATACTTGTTATTTAATATTTTAACTTTCAAAGTATTACGTATATGTATGAGGAATTCAAATATATAAATAAATTTTTTTTGGAAAATTAGATTCGTTGGTGTTCGTATCTACAAATAAAAACCACCGACTAAAAAATAGATAAGGATCTCAGCAGGTGACTACCTCATGGAATTGATATTTACAAATGAGAAAAATCCTTCTCGTATCAATGAAAAACAGCATCTATTATAAAGACATCAACATGAAGTTAAAAAAGGGATTTATAATTTATTATTGCATTCAAGCCACGTTTAATGGTGAAATCTGTAACAGATAAAGTCAAAAAAAAATATTGGATATTTGTTTTTTTCAAGATTTTGATGAATTCGAAACAGATGAATGATTACATTTTTCCGAAAGGAAATAAACAGACAGAATGATTTCGAAAATTCTATTTCATTATCCTTTATTACTTTGAACCAATCTTTCGAAAAATTCAAGCTCAACATCTACTTTTTACCATACAAATATTTTTATTTAACGATCATTCTTTGTAAAGGATGGCATTGATTAGAGAAATGGGCTGGCATTAAAACACAAAAAAAGCTTTATCGAATTAAAAACCGTTAAAATGAGAAAATATACCTTTTGTGCGAAAACAGAAAAAGGATTTCAAATTTCTATTTGATTCGTTTCGATTGTTATTCTCGAACCCTTGTTTTGCGTCTACAAGAGTCGAAAAGATAAAGGCACTCATATAAGATATCCAACCAACAGCGAAGGCATTTGATCAAGAAAAAAAATGTGTAGTAATAATCCACAAATAAGAATAGATTGCAAAACGTGGGGAGGCAAACAAATATAAAGAATTTTTTTTCAAAAATATACGTTAATCTATCCTTTTCAAGAGATCAGTTGAAAATATTAGAGAATATCAATTTCATTGCGAAATAAAAATATATAAACCACCATCTTATGATCGAAATAAAAAATTTTTAAATCATAAAATTTTTTGTACTGTGTACAATAAAAATTGGTCCTTTGTAAAATAATATCGAATTCTCTTTCAAATCACAAACTTGTATTTGATATACGAGTCGCCCTCATTTTGTGTTTTAAAGCCCACATTAAAAAGATGAATTTATCAAACAAAAATTTCTCTAGTTATTTCTTATTTGTTTTCTACAGTTTGCTAGTGCTTGCTGGACAAGTCATGAGTCATGGTCGTATGGTAAGCATGTCAAATTATAATTAAAAAGTTTAACTCAAATAATTTCTTACGAAAATATCAAATTTTAAACAAATTTCATTTTATAGAAAATACCAATAACTCGTCTTCCTTCTGGTGACGAAGATAATGGATTTACAATCAGCAAAGGGCCAGCCACAACTTACCCTTGTGCCAATCTTCCTTCAAAGTCAGTTCCCGCCGATAACACATATAAATCGGGTAGTAGTATTCAGATCTTATTCGAAATTACAGCAGCACATCAAGGCAAATGTTTTGTCGAGTTATCTACTACTGGAGACAGCGGGGATTTCAAAATTCTAAAAAAATTACCCAGTTGTGCAAACGAAACTGGTAATTTTAGTCGACGTGTTGAATTACCGGCTGGAAAAACGTGTGATAAATGTACTTTAAGATGGCGATGGCTAGCCAAAACCACGGAAGAACTCTACATTAATTGTGCTGACATCAAGATCACTTGATGTACATTTTTTTTCAAACTGGCTTATTGATTAATACCTTTTGAAATCAAAAATAATCATGGAAAAGGGATTGTTAAAAAAATCGAAATAGTTCATTAAACCTCACCGGAATCATGATTATGAATACAAAAGCTGGTTTACGAACTCAATCCCCTTTCCCTTTGTTTTCACATGATGAATTTCCTTAATAGTAATAGCCGGGAAACCAAATCCACATTTTATTCAATAATTTATTGGTAAATTTGATTAAGATTTCTTAAAAAGCCCAGATCAAAGGTCTGGGAGTTATTTAAAATTTAAAATGTTTTTTAATTTTTCACTAATTCTTAATGACTAATTCTAAAGTAGCAAATTAATATTTTCTAACTTGAAATTAAAACTATTAAATCAAAATAAATTTACTTGATAGCTGGTATTTAAATACTTTTAATTGAACTTGCCTTGATACTGAAAAGAAATTTATTTATTATTTACACTTACGGTAATCTCAAAAAAATCTTATTCAAGTTTAAAAACTGAGCGACTTTTAAAATATATTATACTGTTTTTCTCTGATAATTTTTTATCCATCAATCCATCGGTTCAGTATATTGTGGATCTAAAAGAATGGGTGATCTTTGCTCTTCCTCAAGTGTTAATGTATCATTGTAATTAGCAATCTTTCTACTAAATGTGTTTGGTTTCACATAAAGTTCAATTATAAGGTAATAAATGCGTCCAATAATGTTACATAGGACGCTGAGCACGGCAGTCACAAGACTGAGAAATGGAATTATATCATAAGAAATGCTCCAATTATAATAAAGAATCTTGAAATGAATGGGTCGAAGTTAGTAATTGAATTAATTAATAGTAAATTACCGACTGATTATTTTTCCTACCTGAATAATCAATTGTGGAATATCTTCGAGGAACAAATTTATGAATCCACCCCAAAAAATCAATTGAATGGCCGTAGGAGATAAAGGTAAACTGAAAATTTTTAAGCCAGCAAAACGTGAGGAGAGCAGTTTAAGAGATTCAATGTTAGCAGCGGAAGTTAAAGTAATCATAGCGGCTGGTTTAGTATATTCTTGGAACCAGTCAACACAATTTTTGTTTCTTTTGATTTCGTTTACTAAAATGTAAACTGCTAAACCGGAATTGAAAGTCACCACGACAGCTAAAATTATAATACTGAAAGTTTTTCGAAAAGTTAAGATAAGAATATTTTGAGCGACACAAAATGAGATTTTTATGTACCTTGGTAAAAATAAACTTTTAACATCTTTCCCATTATATAGAATAAAGGTGACATCCATGGCCAGATCAAACAAAACTAAGACTTGATTTATTAGAGCAAAGTTGTTTCCCTAGATAAAGAGCATTTTTAATAAATTTCGACTAAAGTCACTGTTAAACGCCATTAGCTTACCTCTGGAAATCTCCTCCTTGCCAAAATGTAAACGATCAATAAAAATATAATGAATACTCCAAGAATAATGATCTTTAATTTTAAATTTTCCCATATGTTCGCTGTCAAAATAAAATTTTACTTAGAATCTATCTTTTTAGATTGATGAAAACAAAATTGAGATTTTTTTGATTTTTACGTGTTGACCGGAATCCGAAATCACTATCCAATAAAGAAGATTGAGGATTCAAGCTAAGTTGTGTAATTCCCTTATTTTCAATAAGAGTTTTTAGATCTTGGGATAGTTTGAAAGAATTAGGTTGAGAAGAGTCCTGGGTCGACAAAATTGTGAATTTTAGTAGTGTTTGGGAAAATGGCGAAGAAGGATCTTCTTGATGTTGATCTGAAGTTGATATTCTGGAAATGTCCACCGGAATGGTCTGTGCTAATTCAACTTTTAGTTGATTAATGAACTCTCGGGCGGCATTGGTAGAAAGACCTCGAAAAAATTTTGAACCATCCGGAGTTAATCGAACCAAGCCGGTAAAAGAACCTAAAGAATATTGGTTAATTTTTAAGTTGAAATTTGAATATTTTGAGAAGAATCAACTTACCCGCAAAAACATTTTCCTCTTCATCTGTTCAAAAAAATAAGGAATAAATTAATACAAGTATATTAATTGGAATAGCACGAAATAATAGTTCACCTCTGGTAATTATCCAGTCATTTTTCTTGATGCCAAACAAAGGCTCGTCGAGCAAACGAGTTTTCACGAAATTGTTGTCGATAATGACAAAGTAACTGCCATTTGGTTGATTAAAAGTACTGCTCAACACTTTGATGTTTATTGATTTTTGATCATCACTTAATGAGCAATACTGGGACTGGGAGGGAAAAGTTTGTCTCAGAATCGGATCAGCTCCTTTGAACTGATAAATTGAGATATTCTTAATCGACGTGGTGATTGGCTGAATATATTTGACGCTAATTAATTTACTTTCCAAGGAAACTTTTGAGTTTCGTGGTGGTGTCGTTGATTCAATCATTGGATTGTTATAACCATTATCTAAAAAAATGTTCAGTACTTTATGATTCGAAAGGCAATTCTTAAAAATTCACCGAAAATGAAGACTTACCTTTGAAAAATTTAGGGACATCCTGAATATAAAGAGTAATATTATTACTATGCAGTTCCTTATATGCTCCCCAAAAGGTATTATTTGGCAGGATGTCATACATAAAATTATACAGATATCCTTTTGATACAGGAAATGGCCATTGCTGTTTGGGATTGCCATTATCATCATAAATTAACGCAGATGAAAAATTTTGAAGGTCAGTCACATGAGTGTCGACCAAAATTCCACCATAAGGTAATGGTCTGTTTATTTGATCCCGGGTTTCTAAATGTGTTATATCAATTACAGCTCCGTTTCTTAGAAAAGAAATACGATCGTCACCAACTGTACATTCAAATCCATTTCCCAAGACTTTTGGGAAGCAGAATCGTAAACCTTCACGCGCTGCCGGTTGACTGGTGGTGTAAATTAAGAAATTTTGTCCAAATTTTGTTGCATTAGGGTCCAAAAAAGTAACGTATGCCGAGATTATTACGTTTCTTGCAATCCCTTTTGTGTAGGGATTAATAGTTGTCTTGTTACTGGATCCCGCTTTTTCCACAATAAATGCCACTCCATAACCACCATCTACAGTGGGAAAAGATGCATGACTAGTAATATTTAACGTTGTCAAAATAATCCCTCCACAAATTTTTGTAAGAGCCTGATTCTTTGGGCTCCTATTCTTTTGAAAAAAATGGTCAAACAATCTTTCTATAAAAATAAATGTTTTACGTTGTTCTTTTTAGACTTACGGCGCTTGGAAAACTGTCCATCGAATTTCATTGTGCTTTGGTGTTAGAGTTGACCACATAAAATTCTGATCAGGTTCAGTATTCGTCGTTAAAGAGTTGCTGTACTGGTTTGAAATACCTAAATCTAAATCACTTTAGAGAAACATTTTTGTTGTAATTAGAGAAAGGTGAATAAACAGAGAAATTAGACTTTTTTTGACTCTATCTTTTGTTAAACAGAAATACTTTTGCAGAATTCTTCCATCTAAAGAAACTAGCATTCCATAATTAGGGTAAAAGAAAGGTTCGGATGGAATGGAAGTATTGGTATAAACCAAAAATAAATATCCCGGTGATAAAGGGTAAAACCCAAGATCTATTGAAATTCCTTTTGTGGGATTTTTCACTTCAAATGAATTAAGTGTGCCATTTGCTGAAAAAACCCTGAGAACACGATTTGGATAAGAATTTGGAGGAATATAAGGTTCTAATTCTAACACTACAGTTCCTTCAGAATAATAATATATTCTAATAGGGGATGAACTTGGGAATTTATTTTCGGGGTAAACTATTGACTTATATCCATCACCGATGCAAAAAGGCAAACTAAATATGAGCTGGAAAAAAAACTGTAGTAAAATTTTAACTTGCATTCTCAAAAGTGACGACCTGCGTCTTGTTCAGTTAAAAAATTAGGAAATTTCGAAGTTTTGGGATCTTTCAAAATCCTAACCTCGGTTAATAATGTTTTATTATATATATATTGGCTCCTAAACACTCAATATCCGAACTTGAAACACCGTTACATGTGCATGCTGTTATGAATTTGGATACATTTATAACCTTGCGCGGGTTTTCTGAGACGGTATCTAGCCTGTCTCTTATACACATCTACTGCAAAACCTTGGCTAATTTTGCAATTCCTACGGTAAAACTTCATGCAAAAAAAACTAAAAAAAAGTTTTTTTTTCAGGAAGACAATGCACCAATCCACACATCAAAAGTCGCGTGTTCTTTTCTTACCTCTTCAAATGTTGAATTACTTCCTTGGCCAGCACAAAGTCCTAATATTACTCCAATAGAAAATTTTTGGTCATATATTGAAGTTAAATTTCGTCAACGTAATTCACAACCCTCAAATATTGTACAATTGGAACAGTGGGTTAAGGAAGAATGGGATGCGATACCTGTAAATTACTATCGTAATTTGATCAAGTCTATGCCACGTTGATTTCAAGCTATTCTTGAAGCAAATGGGGGTCAAACAAAATACTATCATGTATTTTAATATAATAATAATAAATTAACGATTCATAAGTTAGTTCTTTTATGTAACATATTATAAAAGTGTCCAATATTTTTAATACCCCCTGTATGCAAGATATTAGATGATTAAAGAAAACATCAGTTCTAATTAAAACATAATGAACGTCTAATATTGCAAACAGCTTTTCGTTAAACCTCGATTACTCACATGCTCAAAATTTTTTACCACAAAACCAATTTAATAATTCAACAATGAAAAAATGAAATTTAATCAACTAATCAAAACATGTTTTATTTACTTGTGGCAAAAAGAACGGAGCTGAATTTATCCAATAAAATCAAAAAATTTCAAGATTCGTTAAAGAGCCATAAATTAAATCCAATGGTTTATTGTTTTTCAGCAATCTAAAATGTGCTCTGAACTTTAAATCTTTACTTAACTGATGTGAAGTTTTGATTGAGACTTGCAATTGAATCAAATTTTTATACCAAATTTTTGATGGTGAAAGAGAATTTTCTCAGGATATGAATTTATAGAAAAACATTCTTTAGTGAACATATTTTATCATTCATAATCAGTTATTTTATTTCTTCAAAAGATAAATAAACCAAATTGAAATTTACACAAAAACTTATGAATGTATAAATAAATAAAAGCTAGATAAATAAAAAAGTAGTGTACATTCTAAATTGTATATATTGTAACTGATTCATTGACTATGTCGATCGATGTTTTCCTTTTTTGTGATGTCGACCTTTTGTGTGATTTCTCCCTCGACTTTTAGGTTTGATAGACTGGAAAGTTACATTTTCTTCAGAGTTCGCAAGAATTGAAATATCAGCACAATCAATAAACGATTCTTTAGTTGATTCCACTTCCAATCGCCATCTTAAAGTACATCTTTCGCAAGAAACGTCTGACGGGAGCGGGACATCCTGGGTAAATTTTTGATTAGAACTAGCACAGTCAGGAATTTGCTTTAGTGAGATGAAATTTGTGTCATCTTCAGTGATAGAAAGTTCTACAAAGCAATTGCCTTGAACTTGATGGTCACCAAAAATTTCCCATTCAAGAGGAATTACAGAGTTAGAAGAATAACTATTAGTGATGATTTTAGCGGGAGGATATCCATTACATGGTTGAAGTGTAGTCGGACCATGAGCAAGGGATCCACTCTGAATATTAGTCGTTGGGCTACGAGGTATTGGTGTTAACTGTTTTAAAAGTAGAAAAATCAATAAATTGTACTTGAGCATAAAGTTTTTTTTATTCTGAGACGGAATAATTTATAATGCTAACCATTTGACCTTGCCCGTAAACATTGTCTGTAACTAGCAAAAAAAGAATTGTTGAAAACAATATAAAAATTTTTGTGTATTTAAATGAATACATTTTATTTAATTAAAGTTGACGAAAATTGATAAAGCTCATTTCAGCCAGAAACCAAAAGTGTTTATTTATGCTAAAATTTTGCCCATATGAAACAACCAGTCCCTTAGCCTAGATAAACGGTTGTAGATTAATTTTTTCATTGAAGAAATTTAATTGCAACCCCTAAGATTTCAAAAATCTATAGAATAATTTTGTTTTATCTTTAAAATGTATGGCTTTGTTAAGATCCGTTAATAAAAGATTGTATGGACATGCGAATCCCTTTTCATAATGTGGGTTAAAATGAATCACATTCAAAGTTTTTAACCATATGGTTTCAATTTCATTAATCTGTGATACAAATATTAAATTAAAAATATTGTAGTTAATAAAAATAATGTGTTTGAAAGTTGGCTAACAGAACCATTTTCTTTGTCTATAAATTCGAACAATATGTAAACATTTTTTAATGTCGTTTTTGGTAATTTTTATTTGGGATGAAAAGTGGCCATGATTGAAACATGAGCATAGTTGATAAATAGTACACCTTGCATGTCAAGGTACTCATTCCTATGAGTAAATTAAAGACACTACTAATATATAAATGTGGAATTTGGCTAATAGATTTAGTAGAATTAGAATTATTTTAAATCTTTAAATGGGTTTGAAAATACGTAATATAGTTCAAAAAAAAATTTATACTTTAATGCGGTGACATTCTAATTTGCTACCAATTGATACTGAATATGGATATGAACCTGCACCTCATTTCTATCCGTAATCGTCATCGTCCTCATCATCATAATCATTAAATTATTATACCTGTTACTATTGTTATGAGATTTAGTATTTAAAATTACTTATAAATTTAAGTTTTTATTATTTTTTAAAGTTCAGGAAACATACACAAATTTAATGAAAGAAAAATTTCTCCTTGCATATACTCTTTATTAAAACTTATTGCATGACGGAGAAAATATACGCAAGGGAAGAGCCGTTTTAAAATTGTTGCACGCTAAAACTTTGTTTGATGAAATCCTAAATTTGGAAAAATAGAGTCGGATAGTCTAATAATAGTGACATTTCAAATAAGATACTTTCCACTCAGACTCCAAATTTAGTTGAACAATATTATTATTATTATTATTATTAAAAATAACGATAATATTAACCAGTGACTCCATTTTACCATTCAAGAATTTCATTTGAAACATGAAAATGTTCCTTTGATTACATTTAATATCCAATGTTATCCTATCATGAAAAAAGGATTGAATAATAAAAATAAAGAGGTGTAACAATATGATAAATATGATAAAAATAAAAATTGTCATATAAACAAAAACATGCACGGAATTATTAATCAAAAAAGTTTTTTTTAAATTCAAAAAAAAAAATTATTATTATTTATATATTCATTATATTATAGATAAATTAATTATTGTTATTAGTTATTGCCTGGTTTTTTTTTATTTTAAATAATTATTTACATTTTATTTTTATAAAAATACTTTTTCCTACATCTTATCATTTAATTAACATAATATTTTAAAAATTATTTTTATTAAAAATTCTTTTACATTCTAAATATATATATATACAGTCTGGTAAGAAAAAAATTGGAAAAATATGAATCTACAAAGATTGTATTTGGTTTAACCATTTTTGGTAAGTTTTGTGACAGTAAAAATGGAAACAGAATGTTAGGTAAGTGGCTGAGCTCTAAAAAATTTTCTTGTATATTAACTAATAGTTTTTTTTAAAACTTGTCTTTGAAATGCAAACTTCAAAGCAAGAAACGCAACGACAAGTCGTATTACATTTTTGGAAGCAAGGAATATGAAAGGCGAAAGAAATACATAATAAAATGAATATAACCCTTTCTACAATCTATAATATCCTAGAAAAACTCAAAAAAAAAGGAACAATAAAGCATGGGAGTGGTAATGATCGGTCAAGAAAGATTATGAGAAATGCCTCGAAAGTATTAGGGCATATTATTCATAAAGATTCCTCAGTTTTGTCTAGATATTTAGCAATAAAGTTGGCTAAGAAGGGAATATATTTTTCTCATGTTACTATTTAAAACCATTTATTCAACCTTAATTATAAAAAAAGTCTTTTTAGAGCAACTCCAATGCTGACCAAAGAGCATAAGTAAAAACGTGTAGAATGGGCCAAAAAACACCTGAACGACAATTAGAAAAGAACAGTTTTTACTGACGAAACATCTTTTCAACTTTTTCAAAACATGGTAAACATTGGCATAAAGGTACTCAACCAATTCATCCTATGTCTAAAGATCGAACAAAAATTCTCGCATGGGGGGGGGGGGGTTTCTACGAAAAAGGAAAGACTAGTTTATTCTGTTTTGTTTAAATAATGAATGCTCAATTTTATATAGATATTCTTCGTAACCACTTACCTGAAATTAGAGCAATGCTAGGGGATAATTGGTGATTTCAACAAGATAATGACCCCAAGCATACTAGCAAGCTTGCCAAAGAATTTATTACTGAGAATATAACTGAATTGTTGGGATGGCCATCTAATAGTCCTGACTTAAACCCAATAGAAAACCTTTGGGCTATTGTTAAAAGAATGTAGAAAAAAGAATGCCTTAAAATCATAGTGAATTAGAGAGATTTATGGGGGAAGAGTGGCAAGATATTCCTAAATCTACCTTAATTGGGTTAATAGAATTAATGAGGCAGTATTGTGAAATGATAATTGAGACAAATGGTAAAAGAATTTCCTATTAATTTTTTTAATAAAATTATATAGTATTTGATTTTCTAATAATAGTTGTTTTATGTAATTTGGTACATTAGTTAAGACATAGTAATTATTTTTATATTTCCAATTTTTTTCTTACCAGACTGTATAATAAAACTTTTTAATAGATAAAATACATAAAAACAGTAAAAATTTAACAATAAATTATTATTATTATTATTATTATTTGAATTTTCAATAATATTTTTTTTAGAACCCAAATTTTAAAAAAATATTAACTTTTTTTCAACTTACCCATTAATAATAATGATAATAGTAATAACAAATACTCAACATTTTCATATTAAATAAATAAATAAAAAGATGAGCCAGTATTTTTGATCTAATGAAAATAATATTATTAATTTTTTTAAAATTTTTTTTTGTTATTTCAATAAAAGTAAAATAACATATATATACACACTCTATATATGTTTGTATGTTTGTATGTATTATTGGTTAACTAATTTAAATCAAACAAAAAGAAAATTTACCTGTAAAAACGTTACTTACTTGGCTTTTACCCAATTACTGGTCAAAAAATTTTTGGAAATTCATCTCATATAAAAAATGCCCAGAAAAAAAATTTATTCATGTATTTACATCATCATCATCATAATACCCAAGATTACAAATTCATTTCTCCATGGCAAAACTTTTTATTTCTTTATTAAATATTATTTTAAAAAGAGCTTTGTATATGATGCTTGAAAAGAACTGCTAGTCATGACTTTTTTCTATGCATCAAGCATAAAATTTAAAAGTTTACGACATTTTTAGTCTAATGCCCATTTCTTAATTCTCACTACCCAAGTTGATTTTCTACAATATTTACAAAGAATATCAATATTCTAATAAATATATATTTTTTCAATCGGTCTATTTGTAGTTGGGGGTCTCGCTATCAGTCTTAGGGATTCCATTGTTATCAGAATTTTCAACTCTTGAGGTTCCATTTTTACCAGGCTTTTCAGCTTTTGGGATTCCATTTTTACCAGGCTTTTCAACTTTTGGGATTCCATTTTTACCAGGTTTTTCAACTTTTGGGATTCCATTTTCACCAGGCTTCTCAACGTTTGGGATTTCATTAGTGGCTCCATTATCCCCAAGACCTGTATCATGCTTCTTTTGACCTTTGTTATGCTTTTTTCCACCTCTTCCATGCTTCTTTCCACCCTTTTTACCTCTCCGATGTTTAGTGCTATGCCTCTTTCCACTTTTACCATGTTTTCTTCCATGCTTCCTTCCACCTTTACCGGTTGGAATACCGGATGTTGCAGCTGGAGTGCCACTCGATTTTACAGAAGTAGTTGTGATTGTGACTGATGTAGGAGTAGTAGGAGAATTACCAACATTTGTAGTTGTTGGCAAACTTGAAGGGTGGGAAAGAGTGTTGGCTGGTGCAGTCTTGGTGGGAGTTGATGTAGCTGTAGGTTTGGATCCCTGGGATTTTGATGCTCCTGGAGAACCTGACCCGCTTGATGAACCAGCAGATCCGGCACCAATTGAAATATCAGCACAATTGATATATAATTCGTTGGTAAGTTTTGCTTCCCAACGCCATCTCATTGTGCATTTTTCACATGAAACACCTGCTGGCAGTGGAATGTTATCTTTGAATTCACCGTTATCATCAGCACAGTGATCAAATTCCTTCAAAACCTTGAAATCGCTGTCAGAACCAGTAGTTGAGAGTTCAATGAAGCATTTTCCTTGATGTGCTGCAGTAATTTGCCATTGAATAGGAACCGAATCACCAACTTTGAACCGACTCTTATCAGGTATAGGGCCCGGTGGAAGGTTAGCACAAGGTTGAGTTTTCGTTGGCCCACGACTAACTGTAAAACCGTTATTGTCGTCACCAGGCAAAAGACGAATAGCAGGTAGTTCCTATTAAGTTGAAAAATAATGTTCAATTGTTAGATTCATTCCAAGAACTAGAAAAAATTATGGTTATTTTTTTTTACCATGCGACCGTGTGCGGCAACATTGGTCGAAAGAGCAAATAGACCGATAATAGCAATTAAAAAATGACCGTTTGAATTTGTTCTGAAATGCATTTTGATTTTCGATTTTGTAGGAAAAGTGATATTAAATTGATTCAAAAATGAAAGAATGGTTGGTAAATTTGGCTTGCAAATTTGTGAGAATTCAAAATGGGTATGAAGCGCAGCTTCTGTCTTAGGAACTCTTTGAAACCAAGGGAAGTTATCTTGTATGAACTTTTTTCTTATCAAAAGAAATGCTAAGGAACCTTTTGAAAACTCAAGGAAGGTCCATTATATATAGTGTTTTTATTGCGTCCATTTGTTCTTTGCAACCCAATAAAACTACATTCAATACTTCGGAAATTGGATCACTCGTTTTTTTTCCAGCTGCGAGGTGGTAATCTTTTCGGCACACTTATTAATCCTTATGCATGATAGATTGTTTAGACACCTAATTCAATATGAGCTAAAGTTTCACACGGATATTTCACAAATACCTTTTTGTTTCAATTTTCCCAATCCGATCTTGGCGAAATGTGAATAATCTGCTTTTTTTTCATTTGTTAAGTATCTAGTTTTCCAATTCAGGAAATTAACCTTTTAAAAATTTAGAATATATCATATGTAGTTTATTTCTTTTGAAACTTTAAATATGTTATAGGTTTCATAGAACGAAACTAGAAGCCGAAGATTGTATTCGTATCATAAAGATGAATAACCAGTTTTTTTGAACGTAAATTATTCTTTGAGTATCATATTTTTGTTACTATATGAAATTCAGAGATATTGCATGCAGAATATATACTACTTTTTCATTTCAAATTTAATTTTCATCAATGAAAATCTCTTTTGCGGCTGCAATTTTTTGCCTCATAGACAAATTGCTCAATATGAATGGTCAAATTGTACGTGATATAATGAGCGAACTATCTCAATATATTTCAATTCATGATCATACATTTCGGCTTTAAAGCGAGACTTCAAATTGAAAATCAAATTTGAAGCGATGAAAACAATATTCAAAGTTAAAAATTGTTTCAACATGATTGAATTTATCAAAAGCAAAATAGTAACGAAAATCTCTATTACTAACGAAAATATTATATTTCAAGAAAAAATTCAGGCCCCCATGTTGGCTATAAGTGAAATGCAGGCATAATAAATTTCTGTTTCAATTTTTTAATTAAAATTGATTCGTAATCAGACAAAGAAAATCGCGGAGGTATGACTGTTGGTTACAAGTTACAAGTTACAATTTACAATTTACAATTTCCACAAATTAACAAAGCATAAGCAGGAACCCCAGAGGAAAAAAATCTTTTGAAACCGTTTCCCGTTTGCATTAAACAATAAAAAGTTTTAGGCCATAGGAAAACAGCATCGATTGTAAGGGGAGCATTACAGCTTGTATTTAATCATGCATATGACATAATTTCTTATGCTAGTCAATATGAATTCCAAATATTCATTCAAATATTGTTTTATGATTAATTAGGAAGTTTAAGAGAAAAATTAAAGGTTAAATATTAAGAACATGCATTCAAGTCTTCTTATTCGCCCCAAAAACATATTATAGCCCCAATGGGAAATTAATCAATTAATACCAAATTAAAACCCAAATCCAAATTAATGATATATGTATTCAGAAAATTTATTCATTTTTAATTTTTTGCTTTATTCTTGTTTTCCTGCGCATTAAACATTATCCAGTGTTAAATGAATAGACTGTATGAAATCTTGGATTTTAACAAATCGAGATATTTTACTTAAAAGTACTCAAATGTTTTACAGACAGTATATAATAAAATTGATATGCACATTTAATAGGAAACCAAAGTATTTCAAAACGCTTTAATAAAAGTCCTTGCGTTCCAATCCGCCCTGTTCTTTATCTTTTTAGGTAAACAATCAAAATTGTATTCGCGTTAAATTTTTGATTAATTTGCTACTGGGAGGCGATCATTAATTTTTGATAAATAAATTCAACATTGTACAAATTTTTCTTGGCATGATTACACCCAATTTATTAGCGGATTAAATTCGCTATATTTTACTTTCAGCAACAAATTGTGTTGAAACTTAAATTTCAAAATCGATATTTTTGTTTTGTTTTGCCAAAGATAGATTTAAATTTTGGAGCACATTTTAGATTGCTGAAAAACAATGAACCCATTGGATTTGATTTATCTTTTTAAAACGAAAAACTCGCTCTTTAACAAATCTTAAAAAGATTTTTGTAATTTTCTCCGATAAATTCAACTCCGTTCTTTTTTCCATAAATAGATAAACCTGTTTGATTATTTGATAAATCCACGTTTTTCCGTGATTGAATTATTAAATTTATTTTGTGGTAAAAAAAATTAGTTTTTACTAATGTTGAGCATGCGAATGATCGAGTTTTAGATAATCATCATGTTTTTAGAACTGATATCTTCTTTAATTATCTAAAATCTTGCTTATTTTTTAGGCTAGCAACCATTTCAGAAACCCACGCAAGGTTATAAATATATCCAAATTCTTGACGGCATGGAAAAGGAATCAGTACCCAAAATCTCATCAAGTTTTAGATGACGTTGCCTAAAAAGAACTTGAACAGAATCTGCCCAACTAAAAATTCCCAGATTTTAAAAAATTTTAGGTTAATATTAAAAATGAGCTAGAGAAAGATGTGACTGAATTAAAAAAACACATGCGCAAAAGATAACAATTCTACTTTTTCATTTAAATTGTGTCAAATTCTTTTGTTGTAAAATGAAAGCCTCTTATTTTGATTATATTTAATGAATAAATTGGAAGATCTCAACTTGCTGAAATTTTCTAATTGATAGGATATTTATTAACCAAAATTGCAAGTAATCTGTAAAAAAAGCTATTTTTCGCCTTTTAAACGATGTTGCCATAAAGTCTCAATTCAGGTTTTTTTTTGCATTATGTTGAATGACAATATAATATCCACGGCCAATTAAGTTAATTAAAAGACTCACAGCACTTGTTATGAGAGCGAGGAATGGGATAATATCGTATGAAATACTATATTTGTAATAAAGAACCTGCAAGTATTCAAAAAATGAGATATTAGCAAGTCTCCGTGAAATCAACAAAATTACTCAATATATTTTTTTGGTACCTGGATAATTAATTGTGGGATATCTTCAATGCAAATGTTCAACAAACCCAGAATATCAGCCTATGGCCTGAATCTGAAAGTGGCAAAGAAAATAGCAAGTTCTGAAGACAACAAATTTAAGACTTCAATGTTTGCAGCTTATAACAGTGTGAGGATAGCACCCAGTTTTGTGAATTTTAGAAACCATTCGTGGGACGTTTTGTTAGTTTGAAGCTCAGTAAGCACCAAAATATTGAAAAACAAAGAAAAGGCAAGTGCGAGAACCCTAGAAAAATAATATGCAGCAATTAAATTAAGTGAGATAATCTTTAAGAAAAAATCAACTTTTACAGTACCTTGGAATAAAAAGGAAAGGTATATCTTTTCCATTATTTACAATAAAAACAATATCCAATGCCAAGTCAATTAAAAGCAAGCTATAGGTATATATTATGAAGTTTTTTCCCTTTAAATAAATTGAAAATTTTAGCCAATGCAGAAAAAAAAGTGAATAATGGCATAACGGATTTATGGAATCCTTACGTTAGAATACATCTTTCGTGACAAAAAATAGATTAAGGCTGATATAACGAAAAATCCAGCGAATAAAAAGATTTTTGACTTTAGGTTTTCTAAAGATTCGCTGTCCAAATTAGGAAAGTCAAACTCACTTGTTAGTTGACGACAAATTGAGTTCAAGATATTAGAAGAAACTTACGCGTATGCCGGTATCCATATTCACTGTCCAAATAAGAGGAATGGGGATTTAGGCTAAATCTGAGGAATGAATTTATTTTGGATAAGAGTGCTCAAATCATTCGCCACCCTTATTGCACTGCGTTCTGACTCGTTATTGGTTGACAAGATTTTCAACGGAAACAGTAGTTGTGGTACATGAGTTGAAGAATCCAAATGATACTGATTAGAGCTCAGTATTTTAGTCATGTCAACAGGGATCGTTTGTTATAATTCGACTCGGAGGGCATTCAAAAATTCTTTTTTCTGAAGTGTCAAGTTTTATAAAGTAGGATGTTCCCTCCGGGGTCAGCCGTAAAAGGCCATCATAGGAAGCTGAATGGTTAAATTATGACAAATTCTAATTAAAGATCGAATTTAAACATTGTGTTATAGAGGGTCAAATGATTTTTTCCTACCGACAAACACTTCATTATCTTGTCTATCTAAAAAATAAAAAGCTTGTATAAGCGAATCTTGTTTAATCTCACAAATCTTTTAGTTCTTACCGTTTGGAAGTTGCCAAAAGTTTTTTGATATACCAATGAGTGGCTCGTTTAAGAGCCGAGCCTTGAAAAACTTTTATGTAACATTTCCCGAGAGCTTGATTAAAAGTACTACCAAGAACACGCGCCGTTTTCCCATCATTTCTAATTGAAAAAAACTGTGAAAGCCCTGAAAAAGTTTGCGGCAACAAAGAAATCTCTCCAATCGATTGATATATTGAAATATTTGGGTTTATAAGCTGATGTTTTGTGCAAAGGTGATAGATATGATATTAAGGTATGATTAAGTTTTTGCTCCATGCATTGGTGAAGTAGATACAACCATAGGGTTGTTATAACGATTGTCTAAAAATACCAATTTTGAAAACAAAATTAAACAGGATGAAGCAAGCAAATGAACTTTTCAAAAACTATTACCTGGGAATATTTTGGGAAGTTCGGCACGATAAACAAACATATCTGTTTCATTTCCTGCTTTATATAGTCCCCAAAACGTATTATTGGGTAGCACAGTGTGAATAAAATAGTCGAGCTTTTCATTTCCTACAAGGAAGGACCAATTTTGCTTATAAAGTCCTTTTTCGTCGTATATAGCCACAGGAGGACCATTTGGAGGCATTTCTGACACGACAAAAAGCCCTCTAAAAGGTAATGGGTTTTTGATTTGATAAACAAATACTGATGATGTGATATCAACGACGGCACCACTTCTTAAGAAAGATATTTTTTCATCTCCAACATTACATGCAAAACCAGTTCCATATAGTCAGCATCATTTAATACTACTACAGTGCCATCAGAATAGGGATATGTTCTAATTGGCCATGAGTCTAACGACTCGTCTTTGTATATAGTAGAGTATGATTGGCTTTTCCAAGAAGGAAAAAACTCAATGTTAGGAATGCTTAGGAAGATGAAAAGAATGCAGGAAACTTTCCACGCTGATAATTTGATCATGATCAAGCGATGACGGAATTATATTTGGCAATAAAATATTTCAGCTTGAATATCTTTGGTGCAATTTTATTGTTTCAGTTTAGACAATTTCCAAAAATATTAATTCCCTTAAGTACACCAAAAAACTGCCATTGGTCAAATCATCCAAAATAGAACAAATATTCAAGTTCTTGAGCCAACAATAAAATTTATATTCAGTAATCTTAATTAAAATGACCTTAAAAATAGCCAAAATTTTATTTTTACAGCTACTATAATTCTATGTGTTAATTGGTGCTATTAGAATTTAATAACAGGTATTAAATATACTTTACAAAAGATAACAATGATGCAAATCAAAAAAAGAAAAAGAAATTGGATTTTTTATCCTAATATATTTAGAATAAAATAAAATATATATATAAAAAGAAATTAAGTCATTATAATTAATAACCTTTTTTAGTTTGCTAAATATTTTTCTACAGTTAAAAAAAATCTTGTTTATATATTTTCTAAAATGGACAATTAACCAAATTAATGATTAAATTAACAGTTTAGTTAATAGTTAAATTTATAATTAAATCAATAATTAAGTTATTAATCAGATCAATAATCAAGCCAATAACTAATTTTAGCAATAAAGTGGTTGAATATATAATATTACAATTAATTATAAATAAAATAATTTTAATGTCAAATAAAATAGAAATTGAATTATAACAATATATTAAATATAGATTACACAATAATAATACATAACTAATTATTTAAACTAATTGAAACTCCTTTATAAACAATAAAAATAAATTTTTTATATCTACTTTACTTATACAAAAATTTAAATATGTGCAATCTTAGATAAGCTTACATATCTAAATTTTGGTAGTTTTTTTATTAAATAAATTTTAAAAACTTATAAATATTATAAAACTCTTAAGTTATTAAAAGTTTTTTATTTACAAAAAATTATTTTTTATTATTTATCTTATTATTATTTAAACAATATATATTATACTTTTTTTTAACTTAATTAAAACTTTTAAACAAACCAGTAATTAGTTTAACAGTATGTTTAATTTGAATTTTAAAAAAAAACCAAATATTTATATTTAAAACAAATTTGTTTTTAAAAACTAATAGCAAATAACTTATACTATTAAAAACCAAAAAGTTTTACTATTTAATTTATTAAACAAATTAATTTTTATATTTAAAACTTTAATAAATTTAATTTAAAAATTCTATTATTTATTGTAAAATAAAATATAACAAATTAAATAATAACTTTAATATAAAAAACAAAATTTATAAAAACAGTTTATAACAACTTTAAACAATTTAAAAATCTTAAACGTATTTTTAATAAACGAAAAAAATTATATAAAACAAAACCAAATAATTTTAAAATTTAATACTTTTAATAATGCTAATAATTAGAAATTTCTTATTAATATAATTATTTTTTAAGATATTAGTTTTAATAATAAATAATTAAAAGTTTTTTGAAATTTAAAATAATTACTGCATTTTTTAATAACAATTTATCTTAAAAAACAATATATGTTTAATTATATACTTAAATAATTATATTAATATTTATAAATTATATAATTAAAAAAATTTCAATACTGTTTTTTTAGCAAACCAATTAATAAACAAAAATAAAATTAATTATTCAATATTTCTAAAATAAACAGCTGCGTATTATTATAAATTTACAAGCTTTAACTTAATAAAAACAATTTTACTAAATACTTTAAAACTATTTTTAATAATATTAAAATATATATTAAAAAAATACAACAACAATAAAACCAAAAACAAAACCAAAAATATAACAAATTTTGTAATTTTAAACATAATAAATGTAAACTTTATCAAAAAACTAATATTGTTTTTAATAATCAATTTAATTATAATAAAATTATATAATATTATAATTTAGTCTTAACATAAGCCAATTGGATTTAGAAAAATTATTAAGTATTAAAATAAAATTTTTTTAAAAACTTTGGCAATTAATAATAATTATTTAAATATTATTAAAGTTAAAAGTGTTTTTAAAAAAAAATTAATTTAGTTTTTATAGTATAATTAAATATGAATACATATTAAAACAAAAAAAGATTTGTTTTTATAATTATTATTCTGTTTTTTTTTTAAAAAAAAACAACTTTAAAACAATAATAAAAGATTTATTATTCTTAAAAAGTACTAAACTAATGTTTTAAAAATGTTAAATAAAAAGGTTTTTTTTAATAATATTAAGAAAAAAATTGGTTTTTGGCTGTTTATTATGATTTAATTTTAATATTATTATAATTTAAAGTAATATATTAATAAATAGCAAAAAAAAACAAATATTATATAATAAAAAATAAATTCAACTAAATAAGCAAATTAAATTTATAAGAATTCAATTTATGAAATCAGTTTTATAAATATTTTAGTTGTTATTTTTTTCGAAAAATAACAAAGAAATTTAAAAATAAAAAAATAGTTTATATTATTAATAAAAAATAATACAGCTGTTATAATTATATATTTTATGTTAATGTTTTATAATTTAATAACAAATATTATTTGTATTTTTTGGTAAACATTTATTTACTGTACTTTATAAAAATTAATAATATACAAATAAAGAAAAAAAAGAAAAAATAATAAACAAAAAATATATTAATCTTGTTTAAATAAATTATTTTAAATATAAATAATTTTTTATATATATATTATTAAAAAAAATTATTAATAAAATTACAAATTAACTATAACAATATAATTATTAACTTAAATATTAATTGATCAATTAATATTTTTAAAAAATATATAAATAAAACTTTTTACAGCTTTAAAAAAAAATATTGATTTTATAATTAGATTATCTTTAAAAAATTAATAATCAAAATTTTTATAAAAATAATTTTACAAATTAAATTTATATATATTCTTTGTTAAATTTTTTTGATTATTTTATTATTTTACAATATCTGTTTATTTGTTATCTATTAACATATTATTTTATTATTAAAATTAATTTTTATGTATTATTTAAAAAAACATTTAGTCAAAAAAGAAAAATGTTTTTACAATATTTATTTAACTGTTTTTATTATTAAAAAGTTTTTTGAGTAATTTTTTTAAAATAATAATAATAATTATTTTTATTTTATTTTTTGTTTTGGTTATTATAAAATTTAAAAAAAAAGTTCATTTTTATTTTTATAAAATAATTTATATTTACAAAAACAATAAATTTATTATAAAATCAAATTATTAAAAAAATAAATTTAATATTATTAAATAAATTTGTTTTATTAATGAATTTTATTAGAAAAATAAATAAATAATGTTTTATTAATAAATATTAATTATATATATTTATTTGTTCTTGTAGTTTTCATATTTTTATTTTTATTTTAAATTTATATTAAAATAATTGTATTTTATATATATATATATATTATTAATAAATAACATAAATAAAATAGGCATTTTTGGTTAATTTAAACTTTGAATATATTAATAATTCTGGTCAAAAAAAAATTTTACATATATTTATAGTCAAAATTATTGACCAAAATTATTGATTAATTTTTTTTTGCAGTATTTTTTATTTAATATAATTACTATTATTATAATTAATTTTTTAAAATATATAATTTAAAGAATAAAATTTAAAGTTTTGTTTTTGTATTAAAATTTAATTAAATTAAAATTAAAAAACTTTATTTTTTAAAAAATATTAAAATTATTACATTTTGCTATTTTAAGCATTAAAATAAGTTTTGAGTTCAATTTCAACAAAATATAATAATAAAAATATTTTTATTTTTAATTAATAAATTCTTAAACTTAATTTTTCTTAATATTTGTTTTTTTTATATTTGTTTTTTTAATAATAAATACCTTTAAACTTTTGTGTAATTAATTAAATTTATTGTTTTTTGCAAATTATTATTAATTTCAAGTTAAATCGTTTAAATTAAACATTAAATATATAAAATCTTAAAAAATTTTATTATTAAATTAATATTATTTGTTATATTTATTATTTTATTTCTATTAATAAATTTCTTATATTATTATAAAAATAGTTTATTGGTCTTTCTAAACATTTTTCAGGTTTTTTCTTTAATGTTTTGGCTAAAAAAAAGTTTTGCAAATTGTTTTTTGTTGTTAAAAATAATTTTTTAAGTAAAAATAGTGAGAATTGTACCAAAATTTAAATATTATTTACTTGTTTATTGTATGAATATTTTTTAAAAAAATATTTTAAAATTTACATTTTTTTGCTCTTTAAAATTAATCTTGTGTTTTTTATTAAAAATAGTAAATAATATAATAGTTTAATAATAAGTTTTATTAAAATTAAACAAAGTAATAAAAATATGTTTTTAGTATAAAAAAATATTTTGAATTTTATAAATAAAATTTTTATTCAAATATTGTGTTTGTAAAATAGATATGAAAAGAAAGATATTTAATTTTAAGATATCAAATATTAAGTAGAAGATATTAAATTATTAAATATTGTTTTTTTAGAGCTAGAAACTATTACGTAGCTCTATGCTATTTTAATTAATTACCGTGCTAATTATGTGATTGGCTAATTAATATTGGGTATGATTTATGTGCTTAATTTTTGAATGCATTTTCATCAGGAAAATAAGATCGTGAATCAACTTCATTTAAGATATCACAAAACTGGATGTTTTTCAAAACATGAAAAGATTGCATCTCCGTGGTAAGATTCGAGAGATAATGATCTTGGTTTTTGTTTGATAATAATTTGAGATTTTTTTAAAAATGTTATATTTTGTTTGCCACTTACTAGTAATAAAAATATTAATTCAAATAAGACAGTTGCTTTTTTGTTAAATTCATCTTTCTTAGTTCTTACGCTAATATCTGATTCTATAGATTCTAAATTAGTATTATCATATCTTGACCCAAGTCAATCAAAATCTCTCCTTTTGAAAAGGTATCATTAATTGTTGGTTATGATTTTTAAATTATTAGAAAAATAAAAAATTTTGAATAATGATTTGCAATTCCATAATGATAAAAAAATAAGATTCAATAACTTAAACTTGAAAAATGCAATTTTTGGCTAATACTAAATATATACTTTTTTTTAAAATTACCAATTTTCTGTTTTCAATTATAATAAATATTTCTAAAACTAGTAAAAATCTTTTTTTACAATTTACTTTTCAAATATTTAAAAATAATTAATTTTATAATTAATTGTAATTTTTTATTTTACATGTTAATGTTAATAAAATCGATATCAGTGGTCATATTATTAAAATTTATAATAAATTGTTTTTTTAGCAATTTAAAATTGTATTGAATATAACTGTATCACAAGTATTAATAATATTGTATATAACATCTGTAACATATGTACATTTTTTATGCGTTTAAATAAATTATTAAAAAAATGTTATATATATTTGAATATCTTATATTTAATTCAAATAAAGCATTTGTTATTCAAGTTCTTTTGTTAATATTTTTGTAACAATAGAACATGTTTTTTGAATAGAATAAAATGGCAACATATATATTTTAAAAGATTATGCCTATAATTTTTTTGTTTAAATTATAATTTTTCTAATTTATTTTTTCAATTTTGTTAGGGAATTTTAAATTTTTTGAAAATTCACAAATTATTTTTTTGAAATTATTAATATTTTTAAATAACGTAAAAATATTAATAAAATATACAGTAGTATCAAATACTTTAATATAAAAAATTTATATTGAAGATAATGACAAAAATTAAAAAACAGAATAAAATAAGATATCAAATGGTTTTTGCGCGATCCGAGTCTAATGTATGGTCTATGATTGGGCTACACCGTCAGCAAAGAAAAATAAATTACATATGTATCATGGTAAATTATTTAAAATTTTTGGTTGTATGTTATTATTTAGATTAAAGCAATTTTTTTATATTATTATAATTATCATATTATTTAATGTCATATTTATAAGAATTGATTGTAATTTTTTGATAAATTTTAATTTAAATAATTTTTTTAATGTGTATATAATTTACTCAATGTATTATTATTAAATTTTTGAATTCTTGCAGATTATAATAGCAATTTCTCAAGAATTTAATTATAATATTGAATAATAAAAATACCGTTATAATTTTATTATTTAATCATAAATATTAACTAATAAAATTGTAAAAAAAAGGTTGTAAATATAAATTATCTGCTTTATTAAGCGTTAAATTTGAGTTTTTCTTAAAATATTTCAATGAATATTTCAAATTTTTATATCATTTGTTGATAGCATTAAGAAATTTTGATAAAAATTCATTTATATTTTTTTTTGAAAGTGTGAAAATCAGAAATGTATAATTAAAATTTTTTCTGCTTAGTATTGAAATTATTTTATCTTTTCAAAAAAGTTTTTCTCTAAAAAAAATTAATTATTTTGTATTTTCTTTTTTTTTAAAAGTGTGAAAATCAGACATGTATAATTAAAATTTTTTCTGCTTAGTATTGAAATTATTTTATCTTTTCAAAAAAGTTTTTCTCTAAAAAAAATTAATTATTTTGTATTTTCTTTTTTTTTAAAAGTGTGAAAATCAGACATGTATAATTAAAATTTTTTCTGCTTAGTATTGAAATTATTTTATCTTTTCAAAAAAGTTTTTCTCTAAAAAAAATTAATTATTTTGTATTTTCTTTTTTTTTAAAAGTGTGAAAATCAGACATGTATAATTAAAATTTTTTCTGCTTAGTATTGAAATTATTTTATCTATTAAATTTTTTGAATCGATTTAAACTTTTGATGATTTTTAAAGAGAACTTATTTCGAGATTGAAAATTTTCAAAATTTTTATTCATATATTTTAATTATGGTTTTAGATTTTTGATGAATATCTATATATATATTGAAATTTCAAAAATTTCAAGTTCAAAAAAAACTTTTATATTTGTAAAAGATATTTTTGAATTTTATAAATTAAGTATAAAAACAAGAATTATTTTTTGTAATGAAACCTTACCAATTATTTTGTAAACTATATAAAAAAAATTTTATTTTAAAAATGAATTTTTTATAATAATAATAATAATAATAATAATAATAATACATTTTTTAAGACTTTAGACGTGATAATTTTTTAAAAAAAATTTCAAAGTTGGTTTGTCAATTTCAGAAAAGTATATATTTTGATAATTTGTTAATACTTTTAAAAGTAAACATTAATCAAAAATCTAAAAAAAAATTTTATCATCAAACATATTTTAAAAATTAGTTTTTGTTAAGTTTTAAACAAAATTTTAATTGAAGATTTATTTGTAGTTTTTTTAAATTTAAAAATTATAATATTTTTCTATAATTTTAATCTTTAAAGGCTAATTATATTAGTCTTAAAGAATTGATAAAAAAATTATCAAAACAACCAAGTAAGATTTAAAAGTATAAGTGTTTTTAATTTTGGTCAAATATTTTCTTTGAATCATTAATAGTTAAAATATTTTGAAAATATAAATTTTATTTTATTTATATTCTTTGAGAAAATATTTTCATTCTATTAATTATTATTTTATGAAGTTTTTTGATGTTTTGTAAAGCAAATAATTTTAAGGCGTTTTTATATATACAAATTCTTTTATAAGAAAAGTGAAATTTAAATTATATAAAGAGGATCAAATATTAAATATTATTTGTAAATTTTTAATTTTAAAAAAAATATTTTAATTTATATAAATTTTTAAAATGTTAATATAATCAGATTGTTAAATGTAAAAATATATATTATAAAAAATAAATAAATTAAAAAAATTTTAATCCAAATTGTTTGAAAATATTTGAATTAAAAAAATATTTCAATATTTGATATTAAAAATTTTAAAAATTTAATGAGTTATCATCTTTTGCTATAATAATTTTGTAATTTTTTTTTTAATCTCAAACTTTTGTAATTTTATAATTAGTTTAATATGTTTGAACAAATAAATGTTTTCAAATTTTTCAAAAGTTCATATTTGGTATTTGTATATAATAAAAATTCAATTGATTTTTTTTTTATTTTGAATAAAAATCATTTGAATTCCAGATTTAAATAAATATAAAATACACTATCATTATCATTATCACTATTTGTTAAATTGTTGATTTTTTTTTTTTTGATTTGTAAACAAAAAAGAATAAAATAATAAATAAATTATTTTTAAGTATGATTTTAAATTTCTTATATTCTCAATAAAATAATTTATTATGATTTTTGAAAAAATATTGTTACAAATGTGTTATAAGATTATATATATATTTATTGTGTTTATAATTCTATTTAAAAATTATTTTTGATATTTTTGATATGTTTTCAAATGAAAAAATTATCAAATTTTTTAAATTTATTTATAAAGCACTTATAATTTAAATTTTTATCATAGATTATTGGCTTTATCATGAAAAAGATTGGAAAAAAATAATTAATTTTCGTAATTTTGAGATCCAGTAAAAAAATGTTTATTAAATAAAATTTGGTTTATTGAAATTTTGAGTATTTTGTAAACTTTTGGTTGTTTAGCATATTATTTTCTGCCAAAACTATAATGATTTTATTTTTTTTGATATATTTGTTTTATACTCACAACATGGGATTTCTTTTAAATTTTTTTTTAAATTTTCATTTATCAAGAATATGACAAAAATTTTTTCATTAATATGAATTTTTGGGGCACAAATGAAATTGAAATTTTCACATTATTTCGTTATTTTTAAAGCCTCCTCTTTATTTAGTTTTAGCCACCCTAAACCTATAAAATAGGTATAAAAGCCACTACTTTCTTTATACCATTCTTTCCTATTTTCAGGATAGGAATGATTTATTAATGTAGTGGCTAAATGAGGCTAATAAGCCTGAGGATGATGTGAAGAATAAGTTAAGCACACCATCCCCAGTAGAATATCATCGATTGGTTTCACAAATGACGCTTTATAGCCTTTTCCCACGTTCATTTGAAGCGAGGGAAAAAAGTTAATTTTCTATTTTCATTTTGAATTTTAATAAATGAATCTTTTCTTGAAATTGATCATCATCATCATCATCATCATCATCATCATCATCATCATCATCATCATCATAATTATCATTATCATCATGAAAAATATTAGAATGAGTATGACTTAAAAAAAAGAACAAAGACAAACAAACAATCTTGAAAATTATTTTTGCAACATAAAAAAAAACTCATGGGAACAATTTTGTGTAATCAGTTTTTAAGAGTACCGTCGTGCTGCTAAAATTCCACACGGTCTCTTTTTGTAAAACGGATGATGATGATGATGATGATGATGATGAAGAAGAAGATGATGATGAAGAAGAAGATGATGATGATGAATGCAAACGGAGAATTCAACCCGTTGATAAACATTAATTTATGCATTTAATTTTGACCTGCAGCAAAAACAAAAAAGTTCAATCTGAAAAAAGAAAAGAAAAAAAAAAACGGTGAATCAACCTGCCTAAATCATTGTTATTCAGGCTCTTTTTGTATTACATAGTTTAAATTAGTTAAGGGCTCATCATATTATTAAGATTCATAACAATTGATGTGATAATAGAAATTATTTTGATTCATGAGTAAAATGCTTACTCAATATAGTTATTTCATCGATTCCCATGAATCCTTTGTTCGTGTAATATTTAACCAATCAATTGAAAATCATTTACCATGAGGAATGATCAATGATGTTCTGCATAAAACATATTAAACATGCGATACCCAGACTATTTCAGCTTACTAAGTTGATATTTCCCAAATGAATGAAGTACATAAGGATTTACAAAAAAGGCCCAGATTTTGATATTGTCACAATAATATATTTTTCATCCCTTCCTCCTCAAGTTTAAAAAATGTTCAATTTAATACATTATGAAATTTCATTTTTAAAATGTGAATTTATATGTATAAGCTAAAAATAGAATGTAAGAATGAAAAAAAAAAAAGATTTCTACAATTGGTAATTTAAATCACTTATTTAACATATTCCATGTAGATCATTATAATAACTTGAGAAAAACTCGATTTTGGGGATCTAGTAGAATTAAATACAAAATTAATTTGATTCTTTATCCTTCCCTTATCACACACAAATTTTTCTTATGGCTTAGTAACGTATTTGATAAGTTGTTTTGATTTATTTCTTCTTTTTTTCGAATTTAAGATTATTTATATTTAGAAAAAAATATATCTAAAAAAGATGCATGGGAAAACCTTATCGATGATTTTAGATATTACTATGAGAATCTAACTTCTTCCCTATCTGTCATACTATGTTTTTTTTAGGAAGCTATCGAAAGGAAAAAGTGTCAGGTTTCTTAATAAAAATTTTTCATCTTTATTATTTTACAAAATGACTATTTTTTGGGTATTTAGAATTTTGATCCCTGTGATAAAAAAAACTTTTTTATGCCAATCCTAAAGTTAATAAGAAACATGATACAAAATTAAAAATATGCTTAACATCAAAACGTTTTCTTAATTTCCCATTATTTCCTTGATCACCATCTTTGGAAAGAATTATCATCCCGAATACTATTACTTTCTTCACACAAAATTTAGGCCTAAATTTTTGGCAAAAAGAACAATGGTCAAAAAAAAACGAGTACATTTAGTCTGATAACGTAGAGATTATAGTAGCATTGAAAATAACCTCACATACTTTTCGATAATCTGGCATTACATTGACATAAAATTTTTTTAGAAAATTCTCCCTTTTTTTGAAAAGTAATAGTAGCCTATGAAAATTTTCCCGATTAGAAATTTTTTATTATGATTGTTTAGAATACTTCTAAAAAAGGAAAATTCTTTGAAATTTTTTATTAGAGTAACAAGAAAGAAAAGTATTATTAATAAAAAAAAAAAAAAATTCTGAATAAAGAATTTTGAACGTTTAACAATTAATAAATTTTGTGTGAACATAAATTAAAACAAAGATATTGGCATACAAAAAAAAATAATAATCAAGTGTTCACCAAAATAAAAGATAATATAAAACATTAATAACAATACTTGTTTTTTTTTTCTTTGTGAAAAATCCCTTTTAACCACGCGAAATCGGAAATTATCGAAACTTTAAAGTAGGTCATTTTATTTTGCCTTTCTCAACAGATCCACGGTGCATTTGAAAGTTAAAAATTAAATTTGACAAAAACAATAAAGGCGAAAATGATGACGCAAAAGTACTTTATCAAAAAAAAAAAAAGTTTATATAGTATATATTTGATTCCTCGATTCATGTATCATCCATCTTTGTCACGTTTGAACAAAGGAATCGTAAAGGATCCTTATTCGTAGTAAATGTCCTTTTGACAAGATTACTTCCGGTATTTTTGACGTGTTACATGATAACCTGTTTTAATATAAAATATTAATAATGATAAACCATATAAAATCTTAAAAAATTTTGACGCGTATTAAATGCCAAGTACGAAATTGACGCGTATAATAATAAATTAATATTTATTATTATTAAAATTTGGCGTTGGACTAAACCTTAGACATATTAAAGCAAAGAAGCACAGGAAAAATCTAGTACGAATAATAAGATAATGCATTGCATTTATTGAAAAAAAAAAATGTGTGGGGTAAATAATAATAATAAAGAACGTTATTGTTCTTTTAAGTGTATAGAAATTTAGATTTTTCTAAGGTAAATAAAAACAAAATGCTAATATTTTTTTTTTATTTATGTTTTAATATTGTTATAAAAATTTTCAAGGTGCCGATATAATAATAATAATATTATTATATGCAGGGATTGTGAACACAAATTAATATTAACCATGTTAAGAAATTATTTTCGTTTATTGTGTTATGTTTTGACACAGAGTAAAATGGACGAATGTTATAGCACCCCGAAAGGTTGGTCAGTTTGTTTAACTTTCCTAATTGCCTTTTGAAATGACGGTTTTTATTTATTTATTTATTTCATCTCTAATTGCGAAAAAAAAAAAAGATCTTGATACGCGTGTCATCTTTCCTTTTTCAAATGGTCAATCACTGACCGCGTGGTCGATCCAAGAGGTCTGTGATTGTCACTGAACAAGACGTAAAACAGGATGAATGTCATTAATTTTTCCTACAATAAAGAAATTTCCTTAAATGTTGTTTAGTTGATCACACGGGATTTATTTTGACAATTCAAACCAAGTCATTCTTTATATTATTATTATTATTATTATTATTATTATTATTATTATTATTATTACAATCATCAGTGGGTTAATAGAATTTAGACTATTTCTTTATTCTCAAAAAATATATTACTACTTTATATTGGCAACAAGAAATCGATCAGATCAAAATATTTTAAAAATTTTTGAGATCAATCAATCAACCAACCAACCGACCAACCAAGTGAACTGCTCGTGACATCAAGATCAAAAAGATGGAGACTGAAAAGATCTTTGCTTGCACAATCATATTCCCAGCTGTAAATATTGTTATTCTTTTTTATGATAATAATAATGATGATGATGATGATGATGATGATGATGATGATGATGATGATGATGCAAAGGATTTTAAAACTAAAATATTTCCTTCTAAATGAAAAGTTTTTATTTTTTAAAATTCATTATTTCAACATTTCAACTTGATATATGAATGTTAATGTGAATATATTTTTTTTCATATTTTAACTTAAAAGTTAAAATGTTTATTTAAAAATACAATTTGAAAAAATTTCAAATATTTTTGGTTTTCCAACAACAATGATTAATAGAATTGCAAAAAGTATTTAAATTTTATTAATAAAATTTTCAAGACATGGAATTTTTCAGGGGTATACAATTAACTAATTTAGTCTTTTTACAGATAAACATGCCCAAAGCAATGATTTCGATTAAAAAATATTTCAAAAATTAAATGACAATTAAACATGGGAAAATAATTAATAATTTCCTTTAGACTAAATGATTAATCCTAAAAAAAATTTTTTTTTTAAAGTTTCAAATTTTTTGGTTTTCTAATTTTATCAGTTGATTACTATTTTATTACGCATCAATTACCTAACTCGGCCGCTCGCGAACTGCAGGATAACTCATCTTCACTGATAGTCCGATCTACACTACACTTCTTAGAAGGCTCACCCAAAAAAGGACAACAAGAGGGATCTTAGGTGCATAAAATTAAAAAAAAAAAGAAAAAGAAAAGCGAGATTACGTATAATTCCAGTTATATGATCAACTATTTTCCATCTTAAACTCTCCTATTCCATACTTGGCTAGATCGTTTTTTCCAAAAACTGTTGGTGCTATCACCCGCTGCTAGGTTCCGCTTAAAAAGGCCGGAAAAGTATGATTGAACTTTATATTTTTAAAGTTTTTACTATTTGATATAAAAATTTTTGCTATTGGTGGTGCGAGATTTCTAAGAGAAAAAGAGAAAAAAAATAGAAAGGAAAAGAAAAAAAAATAGAAAGGAAAAGAAAAAAAAAGAAAGTTAATGGCAAAGCTCTAAATCATTTACAAAAGCAGTAAACTTTAAAAGGATCGGTTTTTACTTATCTAAACAAGTTTAAGTCGTCAATAAAAATTGCCACGCACTCCTTTTCTTGTGCATAAATTCCCAATGAAAGGATCTTCGTCAAATTAAAAATGAAACCTGTTATCAATCATTACGGGTCATTATGAATGGCACCTTACAGCAAGCTAATTTATGCTCATGTAACACTACCGGTAAATCATTTTCATCATGTTATCCTATAGACCAGTGTAACCGAGCTTAAATTTCAGGAAAAACGGGACAATGAGAAAGCTGTCTTTGTCGTGGTATTTTCAATTGTGTGTGATTGCAAAAGAATCGTTTACTTTATTTTACACAATTCAATTGTGTAAATCATGATTGTTTTTAGTTAGCGTTCAAAAAAAGAAAGAAATTGTACTTTATTGTACTGGATTGTACTGGATTATGAGACAAGGGAGTTTAGACGTGTTTTTGTCTTTGATGATCAATCGATTGTGTTCTATTCGTTTTAATGTGATGATCGTGAATTTTGTAGTTATATCACATTTGAATTGACTTTTGTCACGGAGATTTGAAAAAATGGTTGTTTTTATCACATTTTTGAGTTTTTTTTTTTACCTGTCACTGTGAGAATATTTCACCTTTTTCCTGATGTAATCAAAAACGAGAGTAAGGAGTAAGGAGCAAGGAGATATTAATACAAAAGATTGTTTTATTGGTTAATAGTGTTAAAATATTTCTTTTCAAGAATCTTTTCTTGGGATACCTAGTCAACCCCCCAAAATTTAAATTTTTTACTGAATTGAATAAGCGATAAACTTTCGTCATTTTTAACTTTTTGACGATAGAAATTCTTGTCATTGTTTTAGCCACAGATACATTTTTTATAGGCTTCTGTCTATTCTTCCAAGCCGCAGATAAATTTTGTATAGGGGTCTATCTATTTCTTCCAAGCCGCAGATAGGCGGTATCTAATCTTTCAGAAGGTGTTATTTGAATATCACAAAAAGTTATGAAAATGCCAATTTTATAGCCTTTTTTTTTATTTTCAACTGTCAAAAGTCATTTGAAAAATATTCTAATTTATAAAAATTTTCGAAATCCCTATTATCTCCAAGGTTTTTAAAAAAAAAAAAAAAAAAAAAAAAAAAAAAAAAAAGTGATAATATTATGATATTTTCAAGATTTCTCAAAATCACATCTTTTTTTAAAATTTTTCAACAAACACGAAATTTAAAGAATCCTTTGATCTCCATCTTGGGTAAAAATCCAATACGAATCTCGAAAATTTTTTTCATTTCTGCAACTTTAAAAAATTCTGTTAACTAGCGTTGCATGGCATTTCGCATGAAATGAAAAATTTTTTGACAGCTGATAAATGTTAGAATTTGATTTAACAAAAAAATAATGAATTTTGTAATTGAAAAATTATTTTATTTTATTTTATTTTATGGTCTGACTAATGGATTTTTAATGCTCAATTGATTTTTTTACTTGATTTATACACAATGACGAAAATTTCTTTAATTAGAATTTACAGTCTAATCAAAAATTGGTTAAAATATGAATGATGTGATATGTATATATATATATATATATATATTTTTAAAAAGATTTTTCGTATACATAACAAATAAAGCATCAAATGTTGCTTATTAAAAATTTTAAATAATAATAATGCGAGCTGACAGTCAAAAGATCAATCAATCAATCTAGATCATTAACAGACCGTTGCGTTTTAACTCGGTTTATCAACTTTCTCGCGCGTATAAATTAAAAATTTTCCCAACCCATTAATAATATATATAACTGATCTGATAATACAAAGGCTTATGTTCATTATTACACGATCATTTATTGCATTTTTTTTTTAACTGATTTCTAAGTTCTACAAAAAAATTCTTCCAGGTTTTTGTTTTACCTTTAATAAATTTTTGATATGATACTCGGTAAAATATCCCGTTTATGGTAATTAATATGTTAAAGTATTAATAGTCAAAATTTAAAGTTGATATCATTATGCAGGGCTTTTTTTCTAAAAACGCGTGTCTTGTACAGTTAATAATAATAATAATAATAATTATAATAATTATAATTATAATAAAAGGGGTTAACTAAAAAAAAAACTTTTGATTATTAAAAATTCCTTTTTTTATTTCTTTTTCTAATATTGTAAAAAAAATATATATATTAGTTGTCACTCCTACCGACTCAGAATTTCCTGTGTTTTTCAAGTTAAATAATAATAATAATAATAATAATAATAATAATGGTGATGATGATGTTGATGATGACGGGAAAACCTTATTCATACTAGCTTGAATTTTTTTTAAAAAGTTAATATTACTAATTTTGAAATATTGATTATATTTACGCGTTTTCATGAATAAATATGTAATGCATGATCACTTCTTTTTGAAGACAAAAATGCCTGTTTTATTATTATTATTATTATTATTATTATTATTATTATTATTATCCGTAATAAGGTTATATTATAAATTAAAAAATCTGATACGGAAAATAATTTTGATGTTTTTTATATATAATATAATATCATATCATATCATATCATATAATATCATATCATATCATGTCATATAATATCCTTGTGATTTGAATCATTTCACAAATTTTATATACAATGGGGTGGTTTTTTTTTTCTCGTATTAACGGTTTACGGATCACAAAAAATTACGAGTTTAATAAAGTTTTGTTTTTAAAAATTTCATTTTTTTTATTATTTGTGTTTTTTTCTTATGTAACTATAAAAATTTTGTACACTTTTAAGATATTTTTAAAATAAAATAAAATAAAAAATCTAACAAAAAAACTTTTAATTTTTGTTCTTTTTGTTTTGTTTTGTTTAACAAAAGACTTGAATTATCCCGTTTTTCTAATTAAAGATATATATACATAATTTTCCAGAATGAAAACAGTTCGAAAATTATTATTATTTTTTTGTTTGTTTGTTTGTTTGTTTGTTTGTTATTTTTGATAATCATCGTAGCATGATTTCAAGATCATCTTGCAAATGATCTCATCATTAAAACTCTCGATATACAAAGATTTGTCGATAATTAATAATTTCAAAATGACATTTTTGATATGTTAAAATGAATTTTTTGGTATGTCATTCTCTGGTAATTAGAACAATTGGAATAAAGTCATATGATATAATCTTTTTTTTTTCGATATTTCCAAGAATTACTTTCAAGTTTTCTAATATCCAAGGTATCATTTTTGAACATTTTAATTTTTTATCTTTATTATACTTTAAACCAAAGTTTAGAATCATTAGATAAAGAATTTTTAATTTCGATTAAAAATCTCTTATTTTTAACATTTATTCATAATTCAAAAATTTTCATCTAAATCTTTTAAGAATGGTTTTCAGGAAAAACTAGATTCTACAACATAAGAAATCCCTAGTAGTACATTAAATGAGTTTTTCAATCCTTGATTTTAAGGGTTTCATTCATGAAATATTTACCAAAGTAAAAAATTTAAGTGTCGATCAGCAAAAGAATAAGTATACTAAAATTGTATATCCTAGATTATTAGCAATAAAATTAATGTTCGTTCTTAAACAGTAATTTTTTGACGAATTATCTTAAATTTCAAGGCTCGTTTCTTATTATGCCAAAAAATTCCGAAAAAGGAAAACAAATTAAAAAACTTTCTATATTTTATTCAGGGATGAATTTGATGCTTTAGAATCTATAATATTTTCTAAATATTTAGTCCCTCCCTAACTTCAAGAATCTTGAATGAATTTTTATTTTCCAATAAAATAAAACTTTGCTTACAATACTTTAATTAACTTAAAAATTAATTGACTTCAAAAAACAAAATCGTCTAAATTCTTTTGTTTTTCCAATTATCATCACGGTGATTCAATACCTATCTACTTCATAATCTTTCAATAATCCCATTACATTTTTAAACAGATCAAGTTTTTAAAGTTCTCATTCAAAAGCTCTTTTTTTTCATTTAAATGACTTCAAAATGAATATATTATCTTACTCTTCAAATAGAATTTTCATTCAAAGCTTCTATGCATGCGCCAATGGGGGTATTTTTTTAAAGAATGAAATGACATTCTTAAATTCTATGCATGAAAGCAAGCAAATTGAATGAGGTATGGTTTAAAATACGTAATTGGCCTTGCTATTTGGGTTATTATTCCATGCAAGTATTTCCAATTTAAATTTTTACAAGTATCTGAATGACTTTAGTGCTACTCCTTTCCGCATGTAATATTGAAAAGGGAATCTCTGATATCTATCAATAAAATAAGGAAATTCTGTTTGGCTGAGATGTAATGGAAATTCTAGTGCATGCATTGCACACATCTTATCTAGTTGATACATTATCCACCGTAGTAACCATTATGAAAATACCATTAACCAATTCCACTGTTTGGGATCATCTTTTAACTGTTATAGTATTGAGGATCGAAACCTAAACAAAAATTCTTTTTCACGAAATGTCAAGGAACTTGACTACTCTGAAAAAAACCTCTCCTTTCAAAGCTTTCCTAAAAAAGTAAAATTAAAATTACTGGGACCAACTTTTAAAGTATATATTATTTTAATTTTATGTGTGTCTTTTAAAGTTAAAGCTCCTATTTTGACAACCACCCCAAGCAAACCTTGTCAAGTTCCTTTTCCCTTTTTCTTAAGTGTCGTGTTTAATAAGGCAATTAAAATTTTTATTGCTCAGCCGTTAAAATAAAATCTGCTCAATCATTGAGGAATACTTTGAAAGAAACTTGTTCAATTCAAATTTTTACTTGATTTTCTTATCCCATATCCAGTGGCGGGAAAAAAATTACACCAAGATATGTTAACATATCTAAAATATGCACTGTTTTATTAAAGGAAAGTAAATTGTTTCTGCATTTCCATTGTGAAGATATTCGACATATCAACCCTTAACAGTTAATACGTCAGACAGCAAAAAATTGACTTTGGATTGTTTGACACTTTAAGAAATAGCCCCTTCGATGATCTGGTTAGCAAGGAACTTTTAATTAAAAAGGGAATATTAAAAATCAGTCCAATTTCAAGTACCATGATTTTTTAATGTTCGTATTAATTGCGCACTGGCCTGCTTTTCAGCTGATGGCACGTATAGCTCCTAAAAGTTGTCCAAGTATGGAAAAATAAAAGATTCAAAGATAATGTCGAGAAAATTTTAAAGTTTGAATCCAATGGAAAAACTTTCTAATTTTTGAATCGGATAGAAGTAGGCCCATATAATTAAGGACTTGGGCAATTGAAATTTTTTTCGCGATATTTCTTTTAATCTTTTATTATACACAACAGCCCATTTTTACTGCTGTGTGAAGAAATTTTTTTTAAAAGGAAAGGCGAAAGATAAATTTATTTACGCCATGCAGTGAATTGTGAAAAAAAAAATTTTCTGTTGTGAGTCAAAAAATCCAAAATTTTCTATTCAGGTTTCACGATTAGAAATGAAAAAAATTTCAGGAGGAAAAAAAATTCAATTACAAATTTTTTTATTCCCACATCACTCAAATGTGATACTTGAAAATATAACAAAGATGATTATTATTATTATTATATTTTAGTGAAAATGTATAAATAATATCTTAGAATTCTTTCTTTTGACATTTATGGTTTAGTATTCATTAAAAAAAAAAAAAAAAAAAGGAATATATATATATAATTTTAAGGTTTTTAAATTTCGCGTTTTCGTGTAATAATTTTGAAACTTTTAATAAAATGGTAATAAGCCTAAATATTGTGAACCAAAAAATTTATATTATAATGCAAGAAACGGTTTTTTTTTTAAAAAAAAAAATCTTTTATATTGTTTTTCTGCATGCATTTAGAAATTATTATGTTTAATAAAGAATCTTGATATGGTAAAAATTATATATTTGATGTTATCATCAATGTCTCACAAAAAAAGTTTCTAAACAAGAATGAAAAATTTATTAAGTATTTAAAAATCAAATCTTAATTTATTAAAAACTAAGTGAATTAAGTTTACAAAAATATTTTATTTATTATTGAAAACAAATCTAATTATACCATGAAATATTATTATTATTATTATTATTATTACTATTATTATTATTTTTGGTTAAAAATTAAAAATATTCAAATTTTTTTTAACTTGTTAAGATTTTAATTTATTTTTCAAATAAAAAATTTTCTTTTATATATATTGATCATAAAATCTGAATCTTCATTTTTTGAGCAATGATTATTTTTTTTTTTAATATTTATTCATTATTTTTTTTATTAAATTTAGATTATATTCTATTTAAATAATTACAAAATATTTAAAATTATTGTTTAAATTTGAATTTTAGGTTTTTACAATAATTTAATATTTATAATTAATTTTATTATTATTATTATTATTATTATTATTATTTGTATTATTTGTATTTTAAAATTTTAATTAAAAAAATATATAATAATTTAAAATAATTTTTAGATTTTAAAACTTAGAAATTTTTTTTTTATAATATATATTATATTTTTTTAATTATTTAATTTTTCATAATTTTAATATTTAATTTTGAAAAAAAAAATTTTTTTTAGGTATTTTAAAAAGATTTAATTTAATTTTTTAATTTGTATAATATTGATTTTTATTTAATTAATTTTAAATTTATACTTTATTATATTATTATTTTTTTAATTTGATTTTTAATATTTTTGGTATTTTAAATTTATTTATTTATTTCTTTTTATTATTTATTATTATTATTATTATTATTATTATTATTATTATTATTATTATTATTATTATTATTATTATTATTATTAAAATAAAATTTATTCTTTTTATATTTCAAAAAATATAATTTATAATTATAATTTTTTCAAATTATAATAATAATATTATTATTTAATATTTTTAATAAACTAATTATTTTAATTAATTAATTTACATTTTAAAATTAATTAATAATTTTTGATTTTATTAAATATAAATTCAATTTTTTATAAGCTAATTTTTAATTATTTAAAATTAAATACCAATTTTTTAAAATGTTAATCTAATTTAATTTTGATAAAAATATATTTTTAAAATAATAATAATTATTAAATTTAAATTTAACAGTTTAAAAAAAACTAAATGTAATTGTATTTAGAAATATTATTCATAATTATATTAAAAAAAATTTTTTGTTATTTAATAAAATTTATATATTATTAAATTTCATAAATTATTAAAAAACACAAATAATTATTATATTGTTAAAATTTATATAATCATTTAATAAAACAAATTTAATTTTTTAATAATAATTTATTAATGGGTTCATCAATCTTGAAATTACTTATATATATTATAATAAAGATTTTGCTTAAAATTATATTTTTTGGTGAATATGAGCAATATGTCTCTTTTTGAAAATATCAAGATTTCTCTTATATTTAGAATCAAGGGATCCTAAAAAAGAGAAATTAATGTGCCTGAGTTGACTAAAATATATCAAACATTTCAAAACAGTCTTTTAAAAAACAACTTACAGGATAACCCCTCAAAACAACAAGCTCTTATCCATGAATTCAAGTCAACTCCATTTGATCTCAAAGAATTACTAGTTTAAGTCCTGTATTACTTTGAATTCTTTTCATACTATTGACCAAAGAGTTTGCTGAAAAGTCGAATAATCTTGAAAGATTAGTTATACTGTGTAGGGGCCTTTCGACGTTTGACCTATGTCCTCCCCGAGCACTTAATCACATTCAAGAATTCCACAATATATTCTGATGAAAAATTTCTCAAATACCTTCATAAAATTTTTAGTGACAATTCTCTAAAAAAAACATTCACGTGTCCTGTTCCTCGGCAACGACGATCAGTTTTTTCTTGTTATTCATCATCACCAAAACCTCTTTTTTCTTGCTTTCAGAAACAATCACAGTTCTTTTGCGTTTTTGCTCCAAAGCCACAAGTCGCTGTGAATCATCGATTGCAGGACAAGGCAGTAACCCGGGAACCGCAACAGTAAATACTGCAAACAAGCAAACCGTGGCAAACAGCGATGCTGTGAGCTTTGACTTTTGTGCTGCGTTTAGCCTTGTCAATCTGAGAAGGGTTTTCATTGTGCTTAAATCTAATTTCACGCTTGTGACCTGCCACAGGGTCCACTTAGATGTCCATAGTGTTGACAAGATTCGTTTCTCTAGCCGTTTGAAAAGACGAAAAGAACAATAACTTGCTCAATTGCATTTGATTCTCTGGACCAATGATTGATGATTACATAATCAGTCACATGAAAGTTGACTAGCATATTGGTTTTAGTTTTTGCACTATTTCTTAAGCGCTCGATTTACGGAATTTCGTGGAAGCATGCACACAATGCAGTAGGTCATAAGAAATGATAATCTATGACGTATATTTTTCTAAAGACACCAAACTTGCATTTCTTTTGAAAAGCGCTTTACTAATGATGGAGTGAAATTTCTTTCGGCAATGCTTCTACCTATGTCAAAGAATCTATACTTGATCGTCTGAACTTACTGTTCATCATCGGGATGCCTAAATCTGTAAAAGTAATAAAAATTTTACGTTTTTTTTTCTTTTTTTTTTTTTTCGCATAACCTATCTTCTCTTCCGTTCTGAGAACTCATTGAGACACGATTTTCTAGAATTTTCATTTGAATTATACTTAAAGCGGAAAAATCAATATCTTTCATTTGTACCGATACAACTTCTTAAGATGCATCATCTTTCGTACTGTGTCAACACGAGGTAGACTTTTGGTTTATCCCAAAAAGCTTCGTTGGTTCTTGGCACCTAAATCATTAAATTCATAATTGGTCAAAGCCTGAAACGTTAGCTGCTAACGCTACCGTATATCACGATTTCAATTCAAAAAAAAAACCCATTGGTACCACTTGACACACACAGACACAATCAAAAAGATTCTAGAATTTTTTCTTCAGGTTTATAAAGAACTCGCCCGAGAAGGTAATCTAATAGCTGGATTGACAGATCATAGAATTTCCATCGGTTATTACGGGTTCGGGTTTTGCATATGTAAAACAAACACAGAGTTGCCAGCATATTTCCGTTTTAAGACGTTCTATGATCGGAAGATTGCGATCGGAAGATGCAATTAGAAAATCATTTAAATGCTCATCCAATTCGGAAGATGCGATGGCAGATTTCGGAAGATTTTTATTATGCTGTATGCTGCACACGCGTTTATTCTTGAAAATCAAAAACCAACAGAATGGTCAAATTTTTAATTATTCTACCCACCATGCTTTTTAGAAACTGAATAATTCCCAAATTTTTGCTCATAGACAAAGCAATTTGGGAACATAATAGAGAGAGTGAAATTGATATTATTAATGATTTACTCAATTGAGAATATTTCTCCGAACAACAAAAATTGTCAATCAAAACATTATCGTATTTTTATTTTTTTGGAAGTTTCCAATTTTATATATTATCGTTCTATTTGTAGAATGCAAAATCCAGAAGATTACAAATATTTTATATTGTGCATCATTAAACATAATAGCGAGAAATTAAGATTATGTCCAATTTTCTTTGCATCAAACACTTTTCAACGCGATCAACAAAGAAATTAATTATTGTGAAATATTAAGATTTTTGATTTATTGTTTCCAGAGCAAAAAGAGGCCAGCTCTTTTATCTATGTCAGGTTTGTGGCTTCAAGCCAACAATCTATTCTAAAATGGATTCATTGATTGTAAAATTATCGATACTGGCTCTTTGTATATGATGTGATTTATTGTATGCATTTGAAAATATTTACTTCTGTGACCAATTTTTTACAAGTTTAATTACTTGATGTTCGTTTTATGACTATTTACTTTAAATATTCAATAAAGAAGAGGTCATAGGTAGAAGAACATTAAGTAAAAAAGAAGGATTCGCCTTTCTTGCTTGTTGCAACCACATTAAAAGTAAAAAAGAAGAAACGTCCGAAAAGCCTCGTTTATGCTAGTTTGCTTGTAAAATGTGATAGTTGAAGAATTATAGGGAAGTAGACAAGAAAAGCACGTATTTCTAAGAGAATTCAAAGCTCCTGTACAATGCAAGGGTGTTTCCTTCACTCTGTCCCTTTTTTTGGTGAAAATTAGCACAACCATCCCCGGCATTGCATGGATTTGAGTTGTAATAACGGGATTGTGACGAGGGGGATTAGGAGAGAAGAGCTGGAAACACAAGAATGATAATATGAAAATATGAAAAAGTAAAAGAAAAAAAAATAAAAAGAGAAAAAGTGTTCGTCGTATTGTGAAATGGTTGTCTAGTCTTTTAAGTTAAAAGAATTGTAATTTATGGGGGAAATTAAGAAATGGGGTGAGGATGAAATGTTGAGAAGTATGGCAAAGGGGAGAGGAGGATAGTTTACAAGGTATTGAAGTTAAATTTTACAATGAAAAAATGTTCTTTAAAGTCACTCACGAAAAAAAAAAGCTAAGAAATGTATTGAATACCTAAGGCCCAAGTTAAACTCTAGAAAAAAAAACCCGAAAAAACCCACAATATGAAAAAAAACCCGCCCATTAAATGAATTTCCCTTTAAAAGTTTTGTTTTTGTTTTCTCTTTTTTGTAAAATTTTTTCTTTCATTTTTTTCTATAAACATTTACCAAAAGAAAAATATTTAGTGAAGATATATGGGGTGAGGATGATGTTGGTGTTGGTGTTGGTGTTGATGTTGGTGTTGGTGTTGGTGTTGATGATTCACAGAATCAATATTTAACAATGGCGCAAAAGTTTCAATTTGACTCGAAAGTTCACCAGTAAGTAAATGTACCCAAGAAGGTTGAACTGGCGAAGTGTTCGTTCCAGTATAAGCACCTTGGTAAAAATGTTCATGAGAGACCGATGGAGTAGAGATTGGAGAATTTGAACCAGAAGAATTGCTGCAGCTAGTAGGAGTTGATGGTTCTGTGGTTGTGTGATGTAGCAAGTACTCTGACATCATGTGTTGCTGTTGTTCAACAACATCAGGAACGTAAACGTCACTTGAATTAAAGCTAGTTGTTAAATCATTATAATTTGGAGGGTACCCACAAAAACTCAGATTGCCAGTGTCATAACGATTTTGAGATTCTTCTTCTTCCGGGACATTTCCAGGGTAATAAATTGCTCGCATTTTTAACCCTTGATTTCGTAGCGGTTGAATCTCATATGAGGAAGATATTTGCGAATGTGATGGTGTTAAAGTTGTCAACGAATTTAATTGGTAATGAGATTGTGCTGGCTGCGAATAAATATCATAACTATCAGTGAGATTATACATTGGCATCTGAGGATGTGGGACAATTGGGGTATATTGATTAGGTTGGTTTTGAATTTGTTGAGGGGGTGTCGGGGGATCATTGGAAGGCACAAACGGTGGGACTCTTTGGTTAGAAGGGTTAGAATACATATTCAATCGATTAGAGGCATTCTTTGAATTTGTCCTAATTGGTCCGGTAATCGAAGTTTGTGACTTATTGGGTTTTCCTGGGAGAGTGTTTGATGTGGCTAAACTTGATTTTTTAGAAATTTTTGCGGCAGCAGATTTTGCTTGTTTACCATTCTTTCCCTTTTGGTCTACTTTCTTGTTTTTGTTGGGTTTATAAATGTAATTTGGATATTGCAACATATGTTCTAATTTCTTCCTGTCAGCTAATTTCTCCCATAGGCGTTTTTCCTCTTCTGTCTCTGCTCTCCACATATCTGCCATTTTTCGAGACACTTGAGCATTAGTGAGGTTCTTATCAGCCTGAATAAGTGCTGGCTGTTTCGCTTGCCTATATAAAATAAAGGCATTCGGAGGTCTTGGAGGTTGTTTAGCCGGCGTTGTACCAGAATCTCCTGTGGCGATGGATGTTGAATTGTTACCAGCTGCGGCTCCAGCTGCTAGTGATTCACTGGAATAATCATTGGGATTCTCATGGACGAACATTGTGTCGGAAGAATTGTAGAATGAAGAAGAATTAACTTCCTGTGTTGACGGATTATTAAAACTTTGTGTTGTTACACAAGAAGTGTTTGAATTAACTGAAGGAGCATTAAACATCAATAAACCGATATATTTCCTCATTTTTATGTTTTTGTTCTAAAGAAAGAAAGAAACTTTTTTGCAAAGGAAAAACTTCAAGAAAATTTAATGGAAGGGAAAGAAAATGATTTAACAAAAAGAAAAGACAATTAGTGTGTTGGGTAAGAAAAAACTAATTAAAGTATATCTGCTAAAAGCTGATTTTGAACAATTTTATTTTTTAAAAAAGTGGGTAAAAATTTTCAGCTATTAAAAAGTATTCAATAAAAAGTCAAGTTTATTTTCTGAACTAGAGTGAAAGAATAATTGTGGGTATAATTTTTGATAGGGTGAGCAGGGTTTAAGCTGTCCCACGAGAAGAAGAAGAGAGTAAGAAAGATGAGAAGTTATTTTGTTGGATTTGGATTTGGAAATTTTTTTCGTTAGACAGTGCTTTTAAACTTTCACGGAGATCATCACAGGTTTCACGAAATGCAATTTAGACTACTATTATAGTGTAATATACACATATATATATATATTAACTTTTATAGTATAATTTTTATAAAAGCTAATAAAACAGTATATTATACTTCAAAGATCAAGAATAATTATAATTATAATAAATATTTTATAAATTATTTTATAAATTATTTTATAATTATAAATTTTATTTTAATGTGACAAAATATCATTCACTATCACCAAAATTAAATTTCGAAATCACATTCCCGATCTGTGCATTCATTCTACTTTAAACTTTTAACGAAGAAAAACTTTTTTGGTGAATTTTTTTTTTCACATACTTCTTCAATTATACTTTAAGAGACCTATTAAATGCTCTAGTAATAATTTTTTTGAGAAATTATAAAGGATTGAATTTAAATTTAAATAATATTATAATATAAAGAATAAATGAATAAAATGACCATACGATTCTTTGAAAATAAAAAACCTCCAGACTATTCTTAGATATTAATTGTAATTTCCGGATATAAAGATAGAAAACTTGTGTAATTTATGCCCCGGTCAAAATATTTTTGGTTTCAAGAAACCCATTAGTTCCTTTAATATTTTGACATCACCAGTTTCGGCCTTATTTTTCACCTGTAACCATTTCAACGTGGCGTCATTATTAATTTTTGTTTAGAGCAAATTGTTTTCAAGTGTTTGGAAAAAAAAAAAAGATTGTTTTTTTGTTTGTATTTACAATTTATTACGATTCAAGTAATTTTATTACTTTAAGTGAATTTATGATTTGTCACCCGAATTCTAAAGTCTTGAATCAAATTTATGTTTTTCAGATTGCTAATTATAATTTGTAAATATCAATATTATTTTCATATTTTCGTTAAAAATATTCCCAAATTTTGATAAAGTTTCTAAAACCTTTTTTTTTTCTTCTTAATAAAGGAATAGTAGGAGAAATGTTTTTACGAAATAGAATTAATGAATGGGGGATTTGAATAATTAAAAATTTTAATATTAAAATATAAACGAGTAGAATTGAGAAGGCTTGTTGATTAATTCATTAAAATTTTATTTTTAATCGGCTATTTTTCATTTATTTACTGCGCCTCATTTTGCTAAAGATTTTTTTATTATTTTTTTTATTATAAAAATTTATAACTTCATAATACTTTAATAACCATAGAAGCTAAGATATAAAAAAAATTTCATTCAACTCGTAGGAAGTTGTAGTCTGACCTTTTATTTCCAGATATTATAATTAAAAATGTGTCCAAGAAACTTTTTTTATGGTAAAAAATGATTTGTGAAATATTTTAAGAAATTTTTTTTTTTTCAATATTTCAAACTATTTTGCTTTGGCTAAAGCCTCAAAACGTTTCTTTTCCTGGAGCCACAAAATTTTTAAGTTGACATTTTTTTTTTGGTTCATCTATTTGGGGGATTTTTTTAATGAATTTCTGCTTATAAATCTCTAATATATTATATAGAAAGCAATTATTTTTAGTTTTAATACTTTTTGAAAGCTTTATTCAACCTTTTTTTTTTACTAATCCTAAAAAAGTTTTACAATTGCATAATTTAGTAGCAAAAATACGCCCTCTTTTTCTTCCCGGTTATTTTTCATCTAAAAGAGTCAATACCTTGAACATTTCATTATAGAATTACCAAGTTTTACTTTTTCAAGGGCTTGGCAAAAAAAAAAAAAAAAAAAAAAAATTAACGCCAATTGCAAAGGTATTCGCCACCGGCCGTATCGTCAATAACAATGATTTTTAAATAAATAATTGCACAATGAGGGTATCCCTCAATAAGTTTCATCTTGAGCCACAAACTAGGATCTCTTGTTGCACTTGCCACTCTTGTGCATACAATGTTGCCTAGATTAAAAACCGATATTCCCCTGATGGTCATTGTCTTTTTTGATATTTTATTATGATGTCGATCATTTATGTCATGTACAATGTGAAATGACCCAGGCAAAAAAGCGCGGTAATCGAATAATGACGCATTTTGGGGCATTTTTGTATTTTTTTTTTTTTTTTTTTTTTTTTTTTGGGTATAGAACAACACGTGATATTTATTGTTTTCATGAAAAGGTTCCCAATTTATTTAAACGAGAAATATGATTGTACTTTTTGGAAAGTATTATGAAAATCTGTTTAATATTTAGTATTTAAATTGTTTCAAACGAGAATTTTTGGATGGTCTTTAATCCAATATCTATTAATAATATTCAAAGATTTTTGCATTGTTCCTTAAATGGAAATAAATTAAGTAACACATTATATCCATTCTATTTTTCTTAATGAATCTCAGCATAGATTTAGTAATACAGGAATAAAGTTACGTGAATAAGGATATTGTTATTTATACCAGGGATTTACTATCAACAAATTTCTAAATATAAACACGGACATAACACAAAAGATCATAAAGCAAACACAATCCATGTATTGTTAATTTTTAAATCCTATTATACTTTTCTAATTGTATAGTTCAAAAGAAGTTTGTTAAGTATACAAAATTTAGAAAAGGTATGAAAAATGATGTCTAAGTAACTTAGTTTTAAAAGTTATAATAATTTTAATAGGTAGAATGATTAAAATTAAGTTAAATTAAATTAAATTAAATTAAATTAAATAAAAGTTTATGTGTTGACAATTCATTTTTCAAATAGGTAAAATGAAAAACAAACAAGCAAAGTTGCTCTAAATTCTAGCCTTTTTTCACCGTATTAACATTAAATGAAACTTTAACTAAAATAACTGTTAATATTTTCCCATTTGTAAATGTAAATATTAATATAATGTAAATAAACATATTTTAGCTGTATTTTTCTTTGTTTTTCGGATTTACTTGATTAGCTAAAAAAAATAATAATAATAATAATAATTTTGGTGACTCCTAAAGTGTTTGAAAATTTAATTTTTCTCAAAAGCAGAAAATCATCTTCTGTTTGTCACAGGCACCAAAGAAACCATCGTGAAAAATTTTTTTTTATTAATCAAACGTTTCATACAACGAACTTATGATGCAGTATTGTTGACTCCTCGTGTTGCTACTCTTTGATGTGGTTCGGACAAAATTCTCATGTTTCAACCAAAGAAATTAAAGTACGACTCAATTTTACTGCTTTTCTCAAATGAATTTTTTTGAGAACCATTGGTAACATAAATTCATTTAAAAAAAAAATTTCTTGCAGATTAAACCAAATCATGGAGAATTTTTCATGTGTCATTAAATTTTGCTTTCACGTTGCAGTTTCAAAAAAAAAAAAAAAAAATGTTCAAATGAACATACATGATCATCTGATACCGTCAGAAATGTTTCAAATTGTATTAGGAAACGTGACCATGATAAGACATATGGTGGTACAATGTTTATTTTCACATGATTTAAATGATCTCATGAGATACTGAGGGAAATGATATACTTCAAATTGGTTAGTTAAATGATTTCTCGATTGAATAGTTTTAAATAAGAAATACAAAAAGTATTTTTCAAAGATTTTATGATGATGATGTTGATGTTGATGTTGATGATGATGATGATGTTGATGATGATGATGATGTTGATGATGATTATGATTATGGAAATGACCGTACACGATACCTTTTGATCGATAATGCATTGCCGGTATAGACGGGCATCATCGTACGGCAGGAAGTTATGACTCCGATCATTTGTAAAATCCCCAGAAATTAGAGTTACTAAACTTCCTATCCCATTTCTAAACAAGAATCTCTATGAAGCATCTCTTTATTCATTGAATAATTAAAAGTGCGTAATGTTGCCTTTACATATAAGTGGTTTTAAACCAGTTTTCGTTATTCTTCCGAGGCGAGACATTAGCCACTATCCGTCTAAACTCCGCCATTATCAAAAGTGATCTACCTACGTTATCAAGACCTTTTTCCGAATGCATGAAGTATCTGAACTGAAAATCCCTGCTGACATATATAGAATGAGATCTACTGCCATGCGAAGAGACCGACAACGAATTTAAACTTGTAGGTAAAAGAAGGGTCCATGCTTCAAAGAAAAAAATTCATCACGTTGATGATGCACTTCATTAAACTTTATTTCTCCAATCGTAATCTACTACAATTACATTTTTTGAATTGAAATATTATTTATCTGCAAAGAAAAATTTAGTTTTATCTAGTCACATTAAAGCTTATTCAAGGACAAAAAGAAGCATTTTTTTTCCATATGATTTAACAAGACGCAAGTAATTAAAAATATCGTGTCAAGATTTTGGGAAGACAAGAGATTTATTTTTTTTCTTCCTTCTGTAAATAAAATAAAATAAAATAAAATAAAATAAAAAAAACTTGCAATTTAGAAACAGAGTTCATTTAAAGTAAAACTTTGGTGAGAATGAGATAATATCTTTACCACCATGTTATTCAATAAAAGAAATATGATACGTAAGTGTGTAAAGTATATTTGTAATCATAAAATTCTTTCAATCTTTGAAGTATTTTCATAATATCATAATTAAAATAAAAAAACTGACATTAAAAAAAAGAAAATTCCCAGTTGGTATTATAATTGTCAAATTATTTTTTCTATCTCAAAAAGACCCTGAACTTTTTGGCAAGTTTTCTAGCCACGCGAAAAATGATTTATCCATAAAAGTCACAAATTGACATGCAAATTTAAGTAGGTTGTATGGGAAAAATTAATGTTGAAAATTCGTCATAATTTCATCATCTCTAGGATTAATCGACGAAGGCGGTTAGAAATATAATATGTTACATTTAACATATATCTCCTTATTTTCAACATTTTCGGTTAAAAATGGTTCTTTTTTCTTTTCTTTTTTTTTTCTTGGAAATATTTTATGTTTTGTCACGTCAAGTTTTATATTTGATGTATAATTTTAAAACTTTTGGTATTAATAAAAAAAATTATTTTAGTCAAAAAAATCTAGTAAATTTTAATTTATATATTGTGACTTTGAAAAATATAGTGAGTTTTCCTTTTCACCTATAATAATAATAATAATAATAATAATAATAATAATAATAATAATAATAATAATAAAGGTGATAATCCCTTTCATTTCACCATCACTTCATTTCTATTCAATTCAAATATTTTTTAGACCCCATTTTCTTAATAATCCGATTTAAACTTGATATATTTTTGTTCTTTGTTTAAAAACCCCCAATTGAATCTTATACTTGGTTAGAACCAATCAAAACTCTCTAGATCCCTGAATAAGTGATTTTCGATTAGAGATTCTCTTTGGATCTTTGATTTATGCGATTGGTCAAAAATTTTATTTCAATCTTACAATCGAAAAATCAATTTTAAAACAATACGTAACTGGACAATGTCAAAGAGCATACGTGAAATATTCTAGAATTTTAAAAAAATTTATTATCGGTTATTACCGGGTCAAATTAGTCTCGTTTCATAATTTCTTTTTGTCAATTACTATTCAGCGTACCTTGACACAAATTGTCACTCTGCAAACATACATTGTTCTTTATGAATTAAATTTTTTTTTTTTTTTTTTACGTGGTCTCTTTTGAATATCAATTGTCATGCTAAAAGAGTTGAATACAGATAAACAATTTCAGATCTCTTGCGCTCAACAACAAAAAAATTACATTGTTCTATTTGGTAAATCCCTTGATGCAGCTCCTAAGATATTTTAAGACGACTTGAAAATTGTGTTTTACGCGTCGACAATCAGTTTATAGCGCGTTGCGTTTATTTCTTCCAGTAAAACGTTGGTTTTACTTTGATACCGATTCAACTGGTTACTCGACAGTAATTAATTTATTGAAAAAATCATGCTGGATCCTCATTTTCTTTGGCTGAAAATCCTGCCATGGAAATTAATAATTTTTACAAATAAATATTCCTTGTGGAATAATAATAAGATTTTTTCTTTTAATATTTTATGTTTAATTATATGATCAATAGCCAGTAGAAAACCTGATTTTGAACTTCTAATATGGCAGGTCAAAAATTTACATTGGTTACACGATCAAATGCAAGCTGTTGACATACTCATGGAGGCATTTTGATTTTGCGCGGTTTTTTCATTCAACGCAATCGCAACTCTCAACTCTCAACTCCGAAGTAAACTCCAAATGGCAATTCCAACTATAATCCGATATAATTATTATCCTGTTTTTCAAAGAAGATCTTTTACTTTATAAAAAATTCCTTTGCCTAATATGATTGTAAAGAATAGATTCACATTGTGTCACAAATAAGGTAGATTCTTTTTAACTGAATTTTTAAAGAAATAAAAAAAAATAGCCTTAAGAGAATGCTTACATGATGAGCTGACTTTGAATATAAATAATCCCTGAAGCTAGCCTTAATATATAAAATTCGGGGATTCATTTGCTTTTCAGTTTGTTATTGACAAGGGGATAAATTTCAGATACGTTTGAAAATGTTAAAAGTTACCAATTTTTAGTTTTTGTTTGGTAATTTTTTGTTTATTTTTGATGAATCCTTCAAAATAATAGATATGGAACGATGAGTTGTATCTATTCATAAATGAAACAGGATTCATATTTAAACAGACAAGATGGTTTTATCTTTTATCATTTTCATGTTTCATTATGTTTTTCAGTGGCGGTATTAAAAATAAACATTGAATATTTCAACATTTAATAATAATAATAATAATTCATATAACCAAATATCAATATTAATAAAACATACAAATCGCTATAGATAAAGCCTTTTAAATTTAAACGAAACTCGAACAGAACTTTGATCAACATTATTTAGCCTTGGCAAATACGTTTTCTATATTTAGAACGTATTTTGTAATACATAAGTGTGATGACGGGGGTCAGCGAATATCCGATGTTCCCTTTTAGTAATCTCCGGGACTGAGCCCCCGAGAAGCACAATTGTTTTGGGTCTAACTAAATCTTGAGATGGGTGTTCTAAAAATATCATGATCATTAACCATTTCAATATTGGATTTTTTTTTTTATAAACGATTATGACAAACGCCCGATTGTAAAGCCTGATAAAGCCTGAAAAAGAAGTTGCTGTGATTTAAAATTTTTCTTTTTAACTTTTACCCGATTTTAAAAAATAATTTTTTTCATATGAGCATACAATTCATCTTAAATAATATTACTAAAAATATTTGTTTGGAATTTTCTTTATTGAATATCTGGATTCATTAAAAATTTAATGGTCATTAAAAAACAAAAACAAAAACAAAGAGAGATCAAACTTTTGTTGTTTTTCGTACTGGAAATAAATGAAACTGAAAATTTTATCACAGGAGATTTACTAAAAAAAACCGTTTCCTTTCTAATATCACCTTTTATAAATGGTGGCTGTAAATCCTTGAAACAGTTTATAAGAAAACACTTTATAGAAAAACCAAATTAGAAATAACAATTAAATGAAAAAATAAATACGAAACCAAAAAATCATTTTGGTAAAGATTATAATCATTTAATAATAATAATAATAAGTATTTTTAGGATAACTAGAAATTGGTTCTTAAGAATTTGTAGATAATTTAATTTTTTTTTTATAAAATGTACATTAATTTCTTTTTTAAATCTAGGGTTTTTATTTAATCATCATATTTGATAGATCTATGTTACATTTCTTAATTTTCATGAATATTCAATATTATTAAAGGTTCATTTGAAAAATATTTTAATTCAGGACAAAATTTTATTTGTTCAATAGGCTTTTTTTTATATATAACTTTCAAAAAAGATGTTACAACATAAAAATAGCTCATATTAATGAGATTATATAAATCAATTTTTAGCAATAATTTTTTTATTTCAAACTTATAATTTCAATCGCAACTTCAAGAAATTTATTTTAAATAATGTGATCTCAAATTAACTAATGACCATTTTATTTGCAATTTTTAAATAGCATGTCCAAGAAAAATGAAGTTGAACTATAAAGTTGAATTTACATTAAAAATTGGCAAGAGTGTACAATTTTGTAATGTTAAATGTAAGTTCAAGTCGTCGAAATTTAAGTAAGTATTGGGTTTTATTTTTATTTAATAAAAGTTATGAAATTTTATTTTTTAAATTTTTTTTTCAATTTAAATATATTGAAGCTTTAATAAAATCATTTTTTAAATAAGATTTTCTAAACAGTTATAAAAATTATAAAATTTACATATCAATTGAAAAATAATACTTTTAATAATTTACTTTAAAAGATAAAAATTGAAATATAACAAAAGATTTGACCAGAAAAATTTTTTTTATAAACTGTTTTTAAATTGTATTTAATTCAACAAATATAAATTTTTTATAAAAAGCCAAATATTCTTAATAATAAAAAATTTTTAAAAATATTTAATATTTGAATTTTTCTCTTGAACCAAATTATATTTAAAAAACATATGATATGTATATATTTGAAAATTTTCGATTGTAAAAAAAATAATAATTTAATAAAAACGTTGATTCATTGAATTGTAAAAATATTATAAAAATAATTCTATTCAAACACCTTTTAATTATTGATATTTAATATTTGAAAGAATAATATAGTTGGATTTTTTAATTTTATAAAAATAATATTTACACAATTATTTTATTCATTTCACAGTGTAATAATTTATTACATATTTTTTAATAAAAGCTGAAACCTTTTATTTGAATTTTTGTGACCAAATTTTTGACTGTTAAATTCCAATTTTCTCATTGTTATTTAGAATTCTCTCCACATTAATGATTCTTCTTCAAACGAATAGACAGAATTTAATGTTTATAAATAAAGACAGGATTATTATATTTTTTACCGAACAGGTGCTACTGACTTAAATGTAATATAATGGCTCGAGTTTTTTAAACTGAATGATTGTAACACATCGATAGTAGATAATAATAGGGATAGCTGTTATTTCCTGTATGACCCTAAGGAGAGGATCAAGATTGCATCAATACCCAGAGAAAAATCCTTAAAAGACCATTTTCATCTCTGTCCATTTACAGCACCGAAACTCCAGCAGTTGTAAACTTTGGACGCTCTAATGCTTTTTATTTTATTACACTAACTACAAGTCTTTGATATGAGTAAATTAACTCAACGGAAAATAACTTTTTTACGATTGCGTTGGACCGAAATCAATTTCAGATAAAATTCAAAATAATTGTACCATCGCCTGAAAAATAACAACTTTAGAATGAATCTCATAATAAACATAGAAAAGATTTACTAACCCAAAGGAAAAGGATTGTTTAAATCAATCGCCTGGAAATGAATTCAGCGAAAGATGATCCAAACATTTGAGAATAAGGATTTAGCGTCATCCTTTAAAATAAATCAGACTCATAGGTAATTTTTTTACAATTCCATCATAAAACGGCTTCATTGGCAGAATGACTTTTACTCTATAACGCCTTTATAAAAAGGTACATTTTCTTATCGAAATCTTTTCTAGTCATTTTTCCGACTCAGTAAGGAGAGTGTTCATACTCAATTATAGCGGCAGGAACTTTTCTTTGCCCTAACCAGGACTCCTTTAATTCGTAATAAACTTGTTTCATCCCCCAAGTAGAGATTTCCAATTTTGGATCCGTGTTATCTCTAAAAAATTTCAAACGTTTAATGAATTTTTAGAATTTCTTACTTGAGTTTTTGTGAGAAATTTTTGCATACGCGGAATAAATTATAAAGGTCCCACGGCCCAACAATAACTGAAAAAGTGATCGTTGGAATTGAAGATCTGTGATTCGACGAACATCCTTTTAAAAAAAAAAAATTGATTATAATAACGTATCATTCATGTAACTCCAGAAATATCAAAAAATAGAAACATAAAATCTACCAGAGTACTCTCCTCACTTCCGCAGAATCCAGCTGTGTACTCGATCCGCCTATCAGTAATTCGCCACTTAGCTATCACAGGTCAAAACAATTTCCCAAGTTTTATTTCAAAGGCACAAATATCAAAGATCAAGCTGGTAGATAATCCTAAACTCACTTGATGAGCAAAATAAAGGTGAAAGCAAGCCAGCAGGCCACGTCGTTCCTTCCCAAATTAATTTCTATAAATTTATGATCGAAAAAAAAATTTTATGCCATGAAAATGACGTGATAATTTGTCATCTAATATTTTTAGACCTCCAATCTCGCAGAAGCTGCGGAGGGATCGTAGTTGGGAGGCAAGGAGGATGATGCCATAAACCTAAGATTTGGTTGAATAAATGGAAAGTTTTACAATATCTCAATAATATAAATCATTGTCAATTTATTCAATATTTTCTGAATACATTGACAAATCAATTCTTTATACTACATCATGACGTTAAAATAATACCATCAAATCGAGATAACTCGAAAGATGCTCAGTATTAAACTTGATTAATATTATCTCCCGGAAAAGCTGCTTTTAAAATCATCGTTAAAACAATAGCTTTTTTTTATTAATAAGGGCTAAAAATTAGTTTATTGTTTTTGCTAATTCAATAGTTTGAAAATTGAGCAATTGTCTATTCGATAGAAATCTGGGTAACAAATTCTCAAATATCATTTTTCTTAATTGACTATGTTTGAAAATTAGTCTGGTGTTATATATTTTCTTTTGTTTTAATAGATATCAAAAACTAAAATTAAGGTAGACACATAAATAATGCTTTCTTCATCTTACATTTTAATAAATTTAATATATAAAACTTTTTTATTTCTATAAACTGTTTTATAATTATTATTATTATTATTACTGTATATTTTTGTTTGAAATTATTAATATTCACAAGATCAAATAATATATCTTTATAATAATAATAATAATAATAATAATTGTCATTGTTTAAAGAAAAAGTTTTTTAAAAATAACAACCAATATACTAATTTTGAAATTTCTCATACCATTTCTTTGTTTTATTTACTTTTCTAAAAAATATATCAATAAAAATTTAGATTAAATAATATAATTAAATATAAAATAATAAATATATAAAGTATGTAACAGAAAAAATCTATTTCAAAAAAATCACATTCAATATAACCAATATTAGTTAAATTATGACAGATTTCATTAAAAATTAAGTAGATGGCTAGAGGTGATGATTTTTTTGCTACTTTTTTAATAATTGTTTACTATTTTAATAGATAAAAATAGTTATTTGCAAAAAATCTAAAAAAATACATTATAAACATTATTTCAATATATTGATTGAGATTTTTTTAATGTAAAAAATATTTTTTTAGCAAAATCAATATTTATTAATAAGCATAAAAAAATGCATAAATTCATTAATATTTTTTTGTTATGTAAATATACTGCTTAAAGTTAATGTAAGTTATGTACTTTTTACATATAGCTAATTATCTAGATTAATTATAAATATATTAAACTAAAACACCAATATTACAAATTACTAATATAAGCATTAAACTTGTAAGTTTTAACAGTTTTTAATAATTTATAAAGTTTTACTTTTTTCCAAACAAGTAAACAAAAACTTTATTAAAATTTACAAGGTATTAAGTTAAAATATCCAATAAAGTACAGATTTATATCAGTTTAAAAAAAAAATTGTTAAATTAATTTTTACAGAAAACACAACAAATCAATTAACAGTTTAAACATACTAATTTAACAAAATTATTTTAAAAAACTAAATAATATAATAATTTTTAAATACCGAATTATTAATAACAATATTAAAAAACTTTTGAAATTTAAAAATAATAATAAACCTTTTTTAACAATAGTTAAATTTAGATAAATAAAAATTTAAAGTGTGTTTTATGATATATTTAAATATTTTTTTAAGTAATAAAAATACAAAACAGTCTTTGATTGCTAAAAAAAACATTTTTGTTGGCTTTAAGTAAAAGTTTTTTCTTATATAAAGCTCTTTTTAAATAAACAATTAATAATAAATTTAATGTAATTACTATTTTTATTAAAAGTTTAAAAGTTTTTAACAAAAAATTAATAACAAAGTTATTTTTTTAAATTCAACTTTTTTATTATTGTTTAGATAAAAAAAGTTAAAAAAGATAAAGCAATTTTTTTTTAAAACTAATATAACTAATTTCTTTGATGATTTTTGATTTTTGATTTGAAACTTTTTTTTTGTAAAAAAATATAGTATTAGTTTTATTTGATTTTTTTAATGCTTATACAATCAGATTTCTATAAAAAAACACAGTTAAAGCATGCAAATTATGTTCTATTATAGAGTTTTATAATTATTATCAAATAAACTATATTTATTTATTAAATCAATCAATTATTATTATTATAAAAAAATTGAATAATTGTTACCTGTTTTTTGGAATTTTTCTTCATTTTTTTATATTTATATATAATTTTTTTTTGGTTTTTTATAATAAAATTTTCTTCTTTTAATTGCTTTTTAAATTTAATTACTTTTTTTAATGCTTTATATGCTTTTGTAATTGTAATTATAGCAGGTAGAGATTCTTTTAATTCTTTTTCTAAGTCATTAATTGTATTGGTTTCAATTTGAACATCGGCTAAAACCATATCTACAATTTTATTATTATTAAGAATATTTTCAATTGCCAATAATTCATCAACTGTTACAGTATAATCTTCGAAATTTTTGACCAATTGTTGTCTATTTGATAATAAATTGTTAAATATATCCATAGCAATTAATGTTTCGGATTCTTAAATTTTTAATTCTTGATTATAAAAATAAATATCCATTTTTTGCCAACAGTTTTAAATTGTAACAGATGTTACTTGAAACCATGATTGAACAACATAATCAATTACTTGTTTTATGTTTAATTTATTTCTAAAAAATAAATTAATATTAGATAAAAAATATATGATATATAACAATAATAATACTGTATATGTTATATTATTTAACTGTTCAATAATATATTTTTTTTAAATTAATGTAAAATATGTTGACAATATAAGTGCTTATATTTGCCTTTGAAAGATTTGATAATACCAGCATTCATTGATTAAAAATATGATGTAATATTTGAAGAAAAATAATGCAAAGTAATATTGGTTAATTAGAATAAATTTTCTCCAATTTGAGTATAATGAGAAGTTATATTATTAATCAAAAGTATATATGCTGATTTTGAATTCAAAAGTTTTTATTTATATATTTAAGCCATGCTTTGAAATTAAATTTGTGAATTACAGATAGGTTGAAAGTATTAATTTTTTAAAAGCATCTTGAATTTTTTGTATGTTCAATTATTAAAAGTTGTAATTTGTGAGATTTAGTTAAATTTGTAGCAAAAAAAATTGTAATTCGAGATTTATTCTATAAAAAACCTAATTAATTTAATATAACAATAATATATAATGATAACAATTGGTAAACATAATATATTAATTTTTTTTTGGTATTTTAATATTTTGCAAGTGTTTAATTTGGTTTTATATAAAAAAATAATTCTGTTTTATCAATATTATATATGTTAGCAAAATTAAATTCAGATATAATAGTTTTTAATTTTTTTTATTCTTTTGGTAAACTTTCAATTAATACACTTTTTGTTTCATCATAAAATTGGTAAACACAACTGGTTTTATTTTTTGAATTTTTGAACCCATCTATTTGAAAATTGCATTTTATTTTTGTGTATACTAAGACGTTTGGCAAATTTTTTTTCTCTTTTATTAGTTGATTATTAAATTTAATAGTGGTTATAGTTATTTGTTCTACCCAATAACTTAAAGTTTAGTTTAATAATAGAAATTTAATGTTTTTGTGTTGAATAAATTTTTTTAAGATTTTATTAATTTCAATATTTAACTACTTTATATTCTCTTTAATTATTTTAAAGACAGTTGGACAAGAAATATAAAGTTTTGGATATTTATGATTAAAGTAAGCTATAATATTATTATGTTTTATATCATAGTAATTTTTGAAATATTGACAAATTTTTTTATCAAGAGCATTATTAACTGTTACTTATTTTTGTTTTTTGAATAAAAATTTTAATATTGTAATGGTTTAGCAAATTTGTTAAAAAATGTGCTTATTACAATAATATTAGATTTGGTTTTAGCAAGTCTAAATTGGAATACAATAAGTGCTAAATAACTGTACATAAAAACAAACAAGATCAAAAAAAGTAAGTCCAATATAAATTGATTTAAAAAAAATTATGATAAAATTAATCTAATATATTCTAACTTTTTTTTCAATTATTAATTAATATTTAACACGTAATATTTGTTTTTATATGGTAAATTTTGAGTAAATGTTTAATAAAATTACTGTTTTTGTTCTTTTATAGATTATTTTTATATAGAAGAAAAATTGTTAATTAATCAATTGATTCTATAAAAAAATGTTTTTTATAAAAAATTGTTCTTTTATAGAGAGTTTTTTTATGAAAATCTGATTGTATTAATTTATTTACAATTGTATTAATTATAATATTTAATTTAAATTTGGTTATAAATAATAATTTTTTTCTTATTTAAATAATAACAATAATAATATGTTTATTAAATTTAATTTTAATTAATATACAATTAAACTATATAATATATTAAATTTTTATTAATTTTTACAAGTTTTAAAAGCAAAATAAATTGTATTTTAACATATAATTTTTATTAATTAATTTATCAAGTTATTTAATTTTAAAAATTAAAATAATAATATAAATTTAAGTTTTAAAACTTTTTTTCTTGTTAATCTCCTGCCCACGATGAAAGCATAGTTTTTACTGATAGAATAGCTTTTCCTTTTCCCTTTTCCCTTTTTTTACTTTAGTTATTTCTCTTAACATGCCCCTCTTTGTTGCCATAGAACCAGCGAGTTTGTCTGCTGGTGGTTCTGGTCCTGGATCAACTGGGTTGGGGACCTGGTCTGGCACCAAAAAAAAGGCGTGAGTTAAAAGTATCTACTCTCATGATCCGTCGTATAAAAAACCTAAGAAACCTGAAGTCACTGATGAAGTTGTGGATTTGTCTGCTGGCCCTCTGCCTGCTGCTTTGTTACATTTGGATGATGAAGAACATAAGGTATCTTGGGGAAGTGAAGTTAAAAACAATAAGTCAAGCATGAGTGGGATGTCAAATGTAGAGAATATAGTGAACACTATTGCCGAAAAAACAAGCTATACAGAATCTAGTGAAGACAACGAAATGAACAAGACTATGCCGAGAAAAACCCGGACCCGTATTTATGTGCTAGGCAAATCTCCAAAAGCTCCAACATTTGACTCCATAAGTAATAATGAGAATGCGCTAAGTCTTCTATTTCCAAAAATGATTAATGGCTCCAATCCGATGCTGTTTGTCAAGTCACGTATTATAGAAAAGTGAAGCTTTGAGCCAGTAAAATTGTTTGCTTTGGATGTGAAATTGTCTACTGTGCTTGGAAATAATAATAGTGATAAGCTCATTTTAATCAAAAATTTTTTTACAAAATCGATGGTTTTGGGGGAGCTTCAACTTCCTCAAAATTTTCTGGTGTTATTTGTTTGACTTTCACAAGTAAGTCTAGTTTGATTAAGGCCAGAGAAATAGCAGTTCATGAGAAAATTGTTGTCAATAGTGATCTCAAAAAAGCAAACATTCATTCGAATTGGGAAGTGGTCGTTAAGAAGATTTCAGTTGATCTTCCAAAATTGGCTGTAGAATTAGTTTTTTCTAAATTTGGCAAGATTGTTTCCATCAGGATGCATTTGATTGGTCTTTGGCAAAAGGCCTTGATTGAATTTGAGTCTTTAGAAGTTGCCAGTTTGGTCACTTCTAAGTGGTCTGTTCTTGTAGGAAAGGATTCAGTTTGTGTGGTGCTGGCTGTCAATGATAAACAAACGTGGATGTCGAGAGATTGTCATCGGGCTTTGCTCTATACTTTTCCAGTTGGTACTTCAGCCCATGATCTGTCAGAGTTGTTGGTATCATATGATGAGAAAACTTGTTTCATTGGCCGTAATCCTGATTCATATGTCTGTGATTGGTGTGTAATCATTTGTTTTAAGAATGAAGATGCCAGATTGGCTGCTGTTAGTACCATTTCAATTTTCAAGAGTGTTAGGTTGCATTGGACTAGTTTTGTTTTGGCTAGCTGTATCAAGTGTGAACAGTTTGGTCATACCACTACCAACTGTCCTGTGAATAGAAGTTCTGGTGTTCATGGGAAGAGGGTGGTTTCTGATCAGGATTGGGTTCATTTGGCTGGTATATATAAGAAAAAGTCAGCTTCTATTACCCATCCAGTTTTGTTTGGTGGCAAAACATGGGCCCAAGTTGCTGGTGGCATCTCTTTTCATGTGCCTTTTTTTGGTTCTTCTGATTCTGGTTTGTGTTCTGGTTTGGTTCCTCCTTCAGCAGTCTCTGATTTTTTTGTTGTTTCCTATTTGAGTGATTGTTTGGCAATTTTGGAATGCTCTTTGGAGCTTTTGGCTGACCGTGTTTCTGGCATTCTGGTTAGGTTGGATTCCTTTGGTGTGGTTCTTTTGGTTCCTTTTTTTCTGGTTTCTTCTCCTATTGCTTTTGCAGTTTTAAGTTCTAAGGTGAATTCGGATATGATTATAGACAATGCTTTGAGTTTTTTGAATATTACTCCTCCTGTCACTAATGATGCTGTTGTCAACTTCAGTGCTAGTGATTCCAAGATTCTTACTGCCAAGGTGGGCAGTTTGGAGACAAAATTGGTTACTTTGGAAGCTTTAGTTGGTTTGGTTTTGGATAAGTTGAATCTTTTGTGTTCTGGTTCGGATTTGTCAGCTCCCACATTGTCCCAATGACTTATTTAGTTTGGAAGATTGCCATATGCAATGTCAGAGATATGAACAATTGTGCAAAGCAGGCAGATATTGTTCATTGGCATAAGGATATGAACAATCTGGTTTCCATTGTCACTGAAACAAAGTTGAAGGGGAAGATTCACCCTTGGATTGCTGATAGGTTTGATGGCGTTTGTGTTTTTACTTCTGGTCTGGATTCTGGTCACATAGGATCTGGTGTTGCTATTATTTTGAACTTTTTGTTGGCGAGACATGTGTGCAAGGTTTTGGAAGTGCCTGGTCAGCTCTTGTCAGTAAGGCTGCTTTTTAAGAACAAACTTTCTGTGTTGATTCTGGGGCTGTATGCTGGTGCTTTTTTGGTGGTTCATTTCTCTTAGGCTGGTAATATCAACTCTTTTATTGCTAAAACAATGAATGAATCTTCTTTTGTCATTCTTGGTAGTGATTTCAATGAGAACAGTTCTCACAAATGTGCCAGTTTCAATAAGTGTTTTGATTTGAGTTTGGTCAATTCTTTGGGTGGAAGTTCGTTTGTGAAATCTCTGACTTGGTGCAATTCTCATGGTGTCACCAAGACAATTGACTACATTTTTGTCTTCTCTAATTTGATTAACGCAGTTGTAAATCGCAGTGTGGCTGGTGTTGATGACTTTTTTGATACTGATCATAAGGCTGTTTCTGTGTCTGTGAGTGTAGATAGTTTATTGAATGTGTAGCTTTTTTCATTGCACAAACAGACCAACAGAGATTGTTGGAAATTTGACATCAAATGTACTAGTAAGATGAAATGGTTAGGGTTCAAGAATACTATGACTAATAATACTTCTATGTTTTCGGATGCTTTTGTTACGGCTAGGAAATTTTCAGATATGGATGAGATGTGGAACATTGTTCAGAAAATTATAATTCTTTCAGCAGATAGAACTTTCAAAAAAAAATGGTTTAAGAGTTTCAATAGTGTTTTTAATAAGATTTCTTCTAGATTTCATAAACTGGAACTGCTGGTGTCTAAGCTGGTTAGAAATTCTCACTTGGTTTCTGGTGGGGATTTTGCTTCATTGTTGAAGACATGGAATAAGCTTGATTCCTCTGGTGTGTCAGTAGTAAGATCTCTGTTTCTTTCAGGTTCTGGTTTCGATCTTATTCGTTCTGCACTGGCCAAAATAAGAAAGTTGTACCATGCCTCTAAGTTGTTGGAATCCAAATGTGCTGAGGAATTTTCGATCAAGCAGACTATTAGTAAAAGGATGGAGAGTTTTGAACTGGACAAAGTTTATACTATTAGGAGTGTTTTGAAGCGTCCCTTTCGCAAAGTAGTCTTAAATCATTTGGTTGTAGAAGATGAGTTGGTTTTGGAGCCTGACTTTGTCAAATTGAAGGTGAATAAAATCATGGAGGGGTGGACCAGGAAGCATAGAGTGGTTTCTGACATCTCTGAAGATTGGGTTCACCAATATCGGCCTCTGAAGCATGTTTTTGATGATGCTTTTTCTGGTGTCATGTGTCCGATCAGTTTTGATGAAATGTTGGTAGTCATCAAGGATCTTCTTAATGGAAAGGTGACTGGTCTCTCTGGTATCTCTAACAAATTGTGGAAGTGTTGTAACAAATCAGTTTTGGATATGCTTCTGGTGCTCTTGAACCTGTGTTTAGTTAGTAAGTCAATTCCTGGACTTTGAAAAGAAGCTTGGATTTCTATAATTCCTAAACTGTATAAATGGGAGGGAGTTCTCATGAACACTTGTCTTATTGCTCTAATTGAAACAGCCTGCAAGATTCTTTCCAAGATTCTCTTGGATAGGATTTCTTCAGTTTGCAGCACTTTTAATGTTCTTCATGAAGACAATTTTTCAGTTTTAAAGGGTACAACAATGCAGTCCTCTATTTTTGCTGTTGGTTCAGTAATTGAAGATGCTCTGGAGAAAAACCGAGAATTCTGGCTGGTTTTACAAGACATGTGTAAGGCTTACGACTCAGTTGGTTGGAAACATCTCAGGAGGAGTTTGGTCAGAATTAAGATGTGTGAGAAGTTTATTAGATTTTTTGGTAGTATTTACAATGGTCGCGTTAACAAAGTGATGACTGACTTCGGCTTGACTGATGGGTATTGTGTTCATAATGGGCTGGACCAAGGAGAAGTTTTCTCTTCTCTTCTTTAGTGTATATTCTACAATTCACTCTTGTGTGAAGTCAAAAGACAGGATAGTGTTTATAGCTATAGGTTGAATTCTCATTTTATATCTAAAACTGGCTGAACAGATCCTCAAGCTGGGCTGTCTTTGTTTCTTGCTGCCAGCGCTTTTGTCGATGATACTATTTGGGTTGGTAGCAGCCAGACTGCTACACAATGCATCCTTGATGTTGCTAGTAAGTTTTTTAGGTTTAACAATATTTCTGTAAATAATGACAAAATAGTGGCCATCCCTATTAATTGCCGGGTGTTGGACCCTCATTTAACTATCAGTGGTGTGCCTATCTCTATTGCCAAGAAAAGAAAATCTCATTGTTATCTAGGCATTTTTTTATCTTCCAAGGGTTTTTCAAAGCCCAGCTTAGCTAAAGCCCAGATGGATGTGCGGTTTTTTGTGAATCTGGTTTTAAGAAAGACAGTTTCTGATAAACAATATGTGTATTTGGTGTCTGCGGTTTTTTTTTCTATCATCAGCTATAGGACTCAGTTCAGTTTCATTTCTGTGGGTGTTTGTAATAAATAGGATGCTCTAGTATGCAAGATCTTGAAATCTAAGTCTGGGTTGTCTCATGATTTCCCCAATAATACACTGTACCACCCCTCATTATACGGTTTGAAGACTTTTGAGCAGATTCAAGCTGAGAGTAAATTGGCATTTGCTGTTATTTTTGCAAATTCAGCTGGTATTTTGGGTTGCCTTTTTTCTCATAGGTCTCATAATCTTCAGATTCTCAGCTAGCACCCACATCATCTTTTGCTGTTTCTGTCTTGTATTGGTGTCAATCTCTCAAATAATTTTTTGGCTGGTGTGGTACGTATTTTTTTCAGGTGTGATTTGTCTTTAGGTGGCTCTCTGGCTTGTGCTTTTTGCCATCGGTGCAGTACTTCTATGTCTTTGGTTCTTGGTGAACCCTGTTTTTTCAAGTGTGTCTCTTCACTCAGGTGTTATGGAATTGCTTTTGTGGAGCAGTTTTGTGGCCGTGATGGTGATGTTTTCAGTTGGGAGACCTTCAAGCATTGGAAGAAACTGGACCCTTATGGCCCAATCCCTTTCTGGTTTGATCTCTCCGTCCACTTTCTTGGTGGTATTGTTCCCCTCTCTTCAAGTTCTTCTTTGGTAGATAATTATGTTGTGTCAAATATTCATCTTTCTCATGATTTTGGTGTGGTTTGTGACACTCTACTGACCGTTGATGCTGCCCACTTTTCTGTGTATATGGATGGGTCTCTGTCTAGTCTGAGCACTTTTGACATAAAAGTGGGTGCTGCCATTTTTTTTGAGGACATTAACTTGGGTTTGGGTGTTGGAGTGTTTGGTTTGGTTTCTTCTACTATGACGGAGCTGCAAGCCATAGCTTTGGCTCTTGAGTGTGTTTCTTCCTCTTGTTTAATTGACTTGTTTTCAAATAGCCAAGCCACTTTGGATGCATATGGATCGGAGTCTTCATTGATTCATTTGGATTTCAGGAACTGCTGTTGGATCAAGCATCACCATATTGCTACTGTTATTTGTCAAAAAAATTTGGATGTGAATTGGGTTAAGGTAAAAAGTTATTCAGGTGTCTTAGGCAATGAGCATGCTGATGCACTTGCCAAAGATGCTGCTCTCTCTGCTTGGTGTCTGTCTCATTTAGTCAGTGAATGTTTTCTGTATGCTGGTGGTATGGCAGTTTCTGGTAATTCTAGACACTTTGTTCATAATGTTTTCCAATCAGTTAATCGAGCTCATTGGAAGGTTGGAGTTGGTTCTCGCATTGTGGCTGATAGTTTACATGCTGATATCAATTGGTTTAAGTTTTCTTTGGTGTGGCACACTGATTTTCACCTGGCCTTTGGTTTCACCAACATGCGCATGGCAAGCTGTCGTACTTACTTTATGAAGGCTCTCTATTATTGGCTTTCTGTTGCTATGCACAAACAATTGTATAATAGGAGATACTCTAGTGTGGTCTGTCTGTTCTGTGGTGATGTTGAGATTTCAGATCATGTCTTTTCATGTCCTCAGGATGCTGCTAGCCATGCTCGTTTGTTGAATACTCATGCTTTAGCTTGGGAGGCTCTTTCTGGTCTATCTCGCTCTTTTTCGTGTGTCTTGCAGGTGTTGGCTTCTTGTATTTCTGAGGTTGAAATTGGTGTTGCTCTGTATAAGGGCTTTGTTTTTAATGACTGATTTCATGAGTCTGTTTCAGTTTTTAAAGATTCTAAAGAAGGTACTAAAAAGATTGTGAGCTTTGTATGTGAGTTTTGTCTTATATTTCAGGATGATATCTGGTTGGTCCGTACCAAACACCAGACGTTTATGGAAAGGCATGGTTTGATTCCAAGTAATAGGTCTATTCTCGTGTCAATTTCTGATTTGCCTACTGTGTTTTCAGTTGGTGTGATTAGGTTGTTGGGTGTGACTGAAGCTTTTGGAGTTAGTTTTGGGTTTTGTAAGCTTTGTTTGTTCTTTTCGGGTATTGGAAACGCAGTTTCTGTACATATAAGTATGTAGTATTGTCCTGGCTGGTTTGAGTGGCTGGTCACGTGTAGAAAGTGCATGATTTGCTCCTAGTTTAAATCATTTGTATGATGTATAGTGCTAGGTCGTGTTTGGATCTCATTCATAAAAAAATAATAATAATAATAATAATAATAATAAAATAAAAGCTTAAGTATTTTCTTTTTTTTGTTTTTTAATAATCTTACTAATTTTAATAATATTAATAAATAGTTTTTATTTTAATAAATTAGCTTATATTAAAAAATATTTTTTAATTTTTATATAATTTTATTGATGTAAATTTGGTTATTAAAATAATATTAAGTTATTTTGTATAAAATTTATATTTAAACTTTTTTAAATATTGCTATTTAAAGTAAATTTGCTGGTTTTTTATTTTTTTCTAATTGTTTTAATTTTGCAAAATATTTTTTAAAGTGTTTATTTAAACAAAATTAAAAAATTTTAAGTATTTTTAATAAAAGTTTAAGTATTTTTAATAAAGTTTTAAGTATTAAACTAGTTTATAATAATATATTATTATATATTTTAAGTTTTTTAAAACTGTTAAAGCTGTTTTTGCTTATTAATTAATTTTAGTAATAAAAAATAATATTAAATCTTTTTTTGTTAATTAAAAAAAAATTATTGTTCTTTAAAATATATTTAAAACCAAATTAATTAATAATTTGGTTTTTTAAATTGGTAGTTAAACTTGTTTTATTTTTTGGGGTTTTAATACCTATTATTATTATTAATATATTATTGTTATCTTTAAGTTTAAAAAAGTTTTTAGAATTATATTTATTAAACTAAATATTTTATACAAAAATTATATTTAATAAGAAACTTCTAAATATTAGTTTTATTATAAGTATTAAAACTTAATTTATTTGGTTTTTAATTGTAAATTATTTTATTTAAATTTTTAAAATCTTTTTTAAGTTTTATAATATGCTTAAATTTATGAAAATTAGTTTATTAATTTAATATTATATGTTAAAATTGCTGTTTTTCTATTATTATCCAGTTTTTTTTTTAATAATATTGTCAATAAAATATATAATTATAAGTTGGTTTTCATAAAATAAAAATTAAAATTTTTGGTAAATTTTAATATAAATATTAAAACACAGTTTATTTTTTTAAAGAATCAGATTAAATGTATTTTTTATTTAATTATTAGTGTTATTAACTAAAATTTAGGTATAATTATTGTTAATAATAAAACAAAATTATTGATATTATTAACTAAAAATTACAAAAATAACAAACCAAAGTATTTAGCCAAAATTACTAATATTACAGATTAAATTTTGAGCCAAAAATTAACTTGATTATAATAATGTAGATTATTTTACAGATTTTGTTTTCATGTTTTATTATTTGTATTATGTTTTAATTTTTATATTAAATTAACATAAAATAATTATTTTTAATTTACAAATGTAATAAAATACTATAATTAAAATATGCAAAATATTAAATTTTAAATATAAAAACAATTTAAACAGTTTAAGCTAAAATTTAACTAGTTCAAATTAAAATTAATCAAAGTTTTTTAAATTAGTAAATAGTTAATTAAAATTTATATTTATTTACATGAAATGAAAAAATATCTTAGTAAAAACATAAAATAATACAATAAAAATTTATATAAAAAAAAAATTTTTTTTAAAAAAATAATAATTTATAATTATTATTTTACATGGTAATAATTTTAAAACTTGTAATAAAATTATAATTTACAAAAATATATTTTTTTTAACTAAAAATAATTAATAAATAATTTTTTTATAATTTTATAATTGTATAATTACTAATTATATTAATTATTTTAAAATACTAAATATTAATGTCAGTATTTGAAAAAAATTGATTTTTAAGAATTTATAAGACCAAAACACTTTATTATTAAATTTTATGCTTTAAAAAAAAATTATTAAATTTATCAAAATATTTATTATTAGTTTACAGCATTTTTTAAACATTTAAAAATATATTATATTAATAAAATTAAACCAAAATTTTAATAGCAAGATATAAATAATAAATTAAAATATTATCAACAAAATAAATATTATTAAAAATAAATAAAATTTTTATTAATATTAATTTGCTTAAATATTTATTTTAATTTAAAAATAAATATAATAATATTACTTTTTTAAAGTCTTAATAGTCTTAATTTTGTTATAATTAATTATAAAAAGTTGTATTATATAGAATAAAATAAAATTTTAAAAAATAGAATAAAAAAATAAATATGTATAATTATTAAAAATAAAAAAAAACATTTGTAAAATAAAAATATTAAATTATTTGATTTAAAAAATAAATAAATAATATTTATTTAAAAAGTTAATTATATATTGTTATAATATAAACTATATTTAAAAAATAATGATTATATTATACAGAAATATTTAATTAAATTATATTTGTAAAATATAAAGTAATTTTATAAGTTGTTTAATTTCAAGCACACAAAAAAAATTATTATTTTCATAATTATATTTAAAACAAAAAGTAAAATATTTAAATAAAAAAAAATTACTTATAAAATTTATTAAAAAGAATAGAAAAAAAGTAAAAACAAAAAATTAAAAATTTTTTGGCTAAATTAAAAAAAAAGCAAAAAATTTAAGATAAAAATGTTTATAAATTTAATAAAAAGAAACAGAAATCTTTTTTTTTTCGGATTTAAAATAATTAAATAGTTTTTATTTAGTATAAAATAAAAAATGTTTTTTTAAATATGATAATAAATTAATCATTAAATATAATAATAATAATAAAGCTAATTACAACAAAAATATTAATTATTTAAAAAGCTATAATAAAATTTTTTTACTCAAGTTTAAACTTAACTAAATAATTACTATGCAAAAAACAATTTTTTTTCTTAAAATAGTTTAAAATTTTCAGTTTTATAATAAATATTAATGTAAATAAATTTTATATTAAATATGTTATAATTTCAAATAAAAAGTTTTATAATTAGATTTAAAAATTCAATAAAAAACTAGTTTATAAATTATATATAAACCAAAAACTATGTTATTAAAAGTTTTTTCAAAATATTAATTAATTTTTTTGCTATATTAATTATTTATTTTGTTTGTTTTTATTATAGCATACTTTAATTTAAAAAACAACAAAACAAAAACAAATTTAATGTAATTATTATTATTATAAAAAAGTTTAAAATTTTCAATTATAAATTAATAATAAAGTTATTATTTTTTGTTTAAATAATTAAAAAAAGCCAAAACAGCAAAAAAACAAATTTCAAGTTTTTTTAAGTTTTTATTTTTTAATTAATTTTAATAAAAAATAATAATTTAACTTTTTTATACTTAATATAAACAAATTAAATATTTAATATTATAAATTTTTTTATTTTAATTATAAATAGTTTATAATATAAAGTTTTTAAAATATATGTATATATAAATTAATTATTTTAATATTAATAAACTTAGTTTTTACATGTAAATTTTAATGTTAAATCAAAGTTTTTTTTGCTAATTTATATTATTTATTAAATTTTATTTAAATTTTTTTTAATTTTTTTTTAATAAACACAATTAATAATTTTATAAATATAATAAATAAAATAATTTGTATTATTTAAATAAACTGCTATTTTAACTTTTTAAATATTTAATATAACAATATATACTTAAAAAATATTATTATATTTGTTATATAATTAGCTTATTTATTATTCAAGTTTTTTAAATAATTTTTTTAATTTAATTAATAATTAATTTCTTTTTGATAATAATTTTACAATTTTGCATCTATTTATTATAAATATTAAAGTTATTTTTTTAATTTTAAAATACATATATGTATAATTTTTAAATATTTATATATATGTTGTATTTTTTAAAAATATATTTTAAAATTAATATTATAATAGTAAATTAATTATAGTTAATAATATAGACTTGTAAATTTTGATTTTAATTGTATAAGTAATTATTTGGGGTATTGATACAAATAACAAACTTATAATTTAATGCTTAATAGCTTGATGTAATTGATAATATCTGAAGATTTTGGTAATTTGAAGGTTTTAGTTGAGCTTTTTATATAATGAACAGAGATTTAATAGTTGTTTCAGTATTTTTTAAGCTTATTTTGTGAATTTTTTTCTCAGCTTAATGGCCAGTTTTTTTGGTAAATTATCCTTAATTTCCAAGTTTTTATTCTTGTTTCTGAGTTTTTTATCAGTTTTTTTTAACATCAAAATACTCAGTGCTTAATCACTTTAATTAATTTAATAAAACAACAAAACAAAACAAAACAAAACAAAACAAAACAAAATAAAAACAAAAGAAAATGAAAATAAAATAAAAAAGTAGTATCTTATTAATAGTTATAATTAAAAGTTATTGGTTCAGTATAATTAAATATTAAATTCTATCAATATAGAATATTAATAGAATAGAAGTGATTTTAATATTCTTTGATCAAATAACAATAACATAGATTCAGATAATAATTAATATTTTATTAATGTGATTTAATTCTATTTTAAGTTATAAAAAACTATTTTTGAAAGACAGAATATTGGATAATTAATTGATTGTGGATATTAATTTTGAACTAAATTCTGTTTTTTTTACTTCTAATACTTTTACTATATATATAATTACTGTTATATAAGATTTTTTTAATTTTTTTAATTTTTTTAGCCAGAAATCTTAGAATTCTTGGAATTTTGTAATTCCTTAAAAAGAATCTTACAATTTCTGAAATTCTGCAATTTCTTGAGAAAAATCCTAAAATTTCTGGAATCTTATAATTCTTTAAAAAGAATCTTGAAATTTTTCTCTTACTATGGCTATTTCTAATTGGCTACTTTATATGCTTATTAAGAATTCTTAAATTTTTATAAGTAACAACAAATATAAAAATTATATTAATAATTAATTTTAAATTCAAGTTTTTAATTAATTTATTTATAAAAATCAATATTTTTATTTTTATTTTTATATTACTTAATTAAATTTTAACAATTTTTTAATAAACAATTAGTATTAACATATAAATTTAATATTATTAAATTTTTTAATTTGTTTATAAAATCTAATTATATTAAATAATTAGTGTATAATTTAAATTAATTAACAATTAAGTTTTTAAAATTTATATATTTTAATTTACTTAAAAAATTAAATACAAAAAAATTTTTCTTTTGTCAATTTCCTAATCATAATAAGAGCAAAAAATTTTTGAAGATTTAATTAGTCTTTTCTTCTTTTCTCTTTTGTATTCTTTTAATTATTTTTTCCAATCTATCTTTTTTTATTGTTATAGATCCAGTAAGCTTTTCTGTTGGTAATTTTGGTTTAAGTTCAGCTGGTTTGAGAACTTGTTTAAGCACAAAAAAAAATATGTAAAGAGTATTTACTCTTGTAGTGCATCTCATAAAAAACCAAAAAAATTTAATGTGGATGTTAATGTGATTAACTTGTCTGTTGGTTTTTTAAGTCTTAAAGATATTAATGCCTCTGGTAAAATGTCTGTGATGTCTTAGGATAGTAAAGTCAGTAGTGAAATTAGCAGTATAAGTGGTCTTTTAAACATAAAAAATATGAAAAATATAATTACCAAAAAAACAAGTTATGCTAATTTAGATAATTCAATGGTAGAAAATAATATAAATAATACTATATCATGAAAAATTTGCACTTGGATATACATATTAGACCACTTACCAAAAAATTTTTTGTTTGTGAATTTAAGTGATGACAATAATGTTTTAATGTTTTTGTTACTTAAGTTTAATAGTTCCAAGCTGTTTTTATTGATTAGGTCATGTGTTTTGGAAAAATAAAGTTTTGATTTAGTGAAATTATTTACTTTGGATATTAAGTTATCTGTCATTTTCAGCAAAACTAATGGTAATAAATTACTATGTGTTAAAAAAATTTTTTATCATGTGAATGGTTTTAGAGAAGCTTTTACTTCCTCAAAATTCTCAAAAATAATTAGATCTTCTTTCACATTTGAGTTAAGTTTAAAAAAAGCTAAGGAAATAACTATTAATAAGAAAATTTTAGTTAATAATAATATAAAAAAAAGAAATAACTATACAGATCAAAAGATGATTGTTAAGAAAATTTTAGTAGATTTTCCTAAATCAGCAATAGAATCAGTCTTTTCCAAATTTGGGAAGATTGCTTTAATTAAATTACAATTGATTGGTTTTTGGCAAAAAACATTAGTGAAGTTTAAATTATTGGATGTTGCTAGATTGGTTGCTTTTAAATAGTCAGTTCTCATAAGAAAAAATTCTGTGTATGTGACTTTAGCAATCAATAATAAACAATCATAAGTATTTAGAAATATACATTGGACTTTGTTGTATACTTTGTCAGTTGGCACCAATGCTCATAATTTTTTTGGTCTATTGAAATTATATGGTGGGAAAACTTATTGTATTGGCTGTAATCCAAGCTTATATGTGCATAACAAGTGTGCTGTGGTTTTTTTTGCTGATCAGACATCTAAAACTATTGTTATTAGTTCTATTCTGGTTTTTAAGAATTTGAATTTGTATTGAACTGGTTTTTCTTTGATTTGTTGTGCTTAGTGTAAACAATTCAGTCATATTTCTGGTATGTGTTCTATAAGTAAAAATTCTGGCAGTTATAATAAACAGTTGGTGATTTTACAGGATCAAATTTGTTTGGCTAATATTTATAAAAAGAAGCAAACACCAATTGTCTGTCCAGTGTCTTTTAAAGAAAGAACTTGGGCTCAAATTGTTAATGGTTTTTTTTCTTACATGGTGCTTTTTATTCTTTTTAGTACTGGTTTATCTTTGAATATTAAATCTTTTCTATTGGTTTTTTTGGATATAAGTAATAAGTTTGCTATTTTTGAGCACAGTTTTGCTAGCCTTACAGAGAAAGTTAACAAGTTGGCTAAAAAATTGGACACACTTGGGCTAATGGTTTTCCAGTCTAGTCCTGAATATTAGCTATTAGTAATCTCTTTATTACAGAATCAAAAAACAGATACAGTTATAAATAAAAGTTTAAGTATAATCACTTATAGTAAGACTGTTGTAAAAACAGTGGTTTTAGATAAATCAATTGTTTTAAAGTTGGAAGTAAATATGAACAATTTTTTAACTATAGTTATGGGCCTAATAATTAAGATAGACAATTTTAATTTGAGTGTGAAAGATCTTTTTTTTAAATAACAGATCCGATTTAGAAGATTGCTACTTGTAATATTAAAGGTTTTAATGTCTCTGTTAAGCAGAAAAACATTGTTTATTGACATGTAGATTCAGGTAACATAGTTTCTATTATTACTAAAACAAAGTTAAAATCTAAAATTAGGTTATGGATCATAAATAAGTTTGATAGGATTCAGATTTTTACTTCTAGTTTGGATAAGGGCTTTTTTGGTGTTGATGTTGCTATAATTATAAATAATTTTTTGGCTCAACATATTTCAAAAATAGATGAAATTCTGGGTCAATTAATTTCAATACATTTTTTGTTCAAAAACAAGCTTTTAGTTACAATACTAGGTTTATATGCTGGTGTATTTGTTGGCACATAGTTTGGCCAAACTTCAAGTATCAACTCTATAATTTTTAAGACAATCAATTCTAGCTCTTTTGTGGTTCTGAGTGGTAATTTCAATAAAAAAGTTCTAAGAAAAGTGTAAATTTCAAGAAATATTTGGATTTGGGTCTAATTAATTCACTTAAAAAATACTTTTTAGCTAAGATTCTTACTTAAAATAACTCCAGAGAAGCTAAAAAGATTATTAACTATATTTTTGTTAGTAAGAATTTGTTGTTAACAGTTCTAATACACAAAGTTGGCTCTATATCTGAATTTTTTGACACAGATTATAAGACAGTTTTGGTTTTGGTTGGGTTGAAAAGTTTTTTGGATGCAAATTTTAATAACATTTGCAAACAGACAAACAAAAATTACTGGAAGTTCAATATTAAAGATGTGGATGATATCAAATAGACCTATTTTAAGAAGTGTGTTTCAACCAAATTTTTAATAATTATAGATAGATTTTTGAATACAAAAGTCTTTGGCAATTTGAATGCCATATAGAATGAGGTAAAAAAAGTAATAATAAGTTTAGCTAATGCTACTTTTGCTAAACATTGATTTAGTGAATTTGAGTGTTTGAAAAATAAACAGTTATTAAAGTTTTTTGGGCTGAAATTACTTGTAGCTAAGATTATAAAGAAATTAAAAGTAGATAACAGGTTTAAGTATAAATGTTTTCTCAAAAAATGGTGAATAATTAACAGCAAAAAAGCTTTCAAGATTGATTTTATGATTCAGAATAGTGTATCTTTAATAAAAACTATTAAAAAATTGTTATTAATTAAAAAGATATATAAAAAGTTCAAGTAGTATAAATCAAAAGTGGCTAGAGATATAGCTATCAAGAAAGCAATTGAAAAAATAAGATCTGAAGTTGACAGTATTATGATAAATTAAATAAAAAAACACATGATTTCTTTGATTATGCCTGATTTGTAGACTTGTCAATATGTATCTTTAGAGTATATAAGAGATAATGTGTTTTCTGGTATTATAAATAATGTTAGCTTAGAAGAATTGGTTCTGGTAATAAGTGGATTGTCTAAAGACAAAGCCACTAGTCTTTTTGGCATATCAAATAAGCTATAGAAGCACTGTGGTAATGAATTAATAAAATGTCTCTTGGTTCTGTTGAATTCATGTTTAAAACTTGGTAATGTTCTAGATCTATAGAAAAAAGCATGGATTTTAATGATTTCTAAGTCTTACAAATAGAATGACATTTTGATCAACATCTGCTCCATTATTTTAATTGAAACTGCAAAAAAAATTTTGTTTAAAATTTTATCAGATCAGATTTTGTCTGTTTGTAGCAAGCTTAATATTTTTTATGAAGATAATTTTTCAGTCCTAAAAAATACTTTAACTTAGTTTTTGGTGTTTGTTGTTGGCTTAATAGTTGAAGATACTTTAGAAAAAGATCAGAAAATCTGGTTGGTTCTGTAAGACATGTGCAAAGCTTACAATTTAATTAATTGGCATCATTTGAGATCAAATTTAAAGCATATTAAAATGTATAATAGGTTTATCAGATTTTTTGAAATATTTATAAAAACAGAGTTAACAAAGTAATGACTAATTTTGGCTTTTTAAATGATTACAAGATACATAATAAGCTAGATTAAGATAAGATTTTTTCATTACTTCTTTGAGGGATTTTTTATGATTCTTTGTTGTATAAAGTTAAGAGACATAAATATTTATGTGAATATAAGATCAACTCTAATTTTATGACAAAAACAAACAGAGTAAAGATTAACAGAGGCAAATTCTTATTCTTTGTAATAAGTGCTTTTGTTGATAATACAATATAAGTGAAGAATAGCCAGACTTTGACACAATACATTTTGAATATCATAAGTAAATTATTTAGTATTAATGATATTTTTATTAATAATAATAAGACAATGACAATCCTCATTAACCAAAAAATAGCTGAAATCTTTTTGTATATTAGTGGTTAGCCAATTTCTATAGCCAAACATGATGTATTTTACAGATATTTGGGTATTTTTTTGTCAACAGAGGGCTTGTTTGAGCCAAGTCTTGCTAAAATTTATTCAGATATTAGGTTCTTTTTGAATTTGGTCCTCAAAAAGACAGTATTAAATAAACAGTTTTCTTATTTAGTTTTGATGGTTTTGTGGTTTATAGTTAGTTACTGAATACAGTTCAGCTTTATGTTTAAGAGTATATATTATAAATAGGATGTTATAATAAAAAAAGAACTCAGATCTAAGATTAACTTGCCAAGAAACTTTCCCAATAAGGCTTTACACTACTTATCTTTGTATGATTTGAAGTTTTTTGAGCAAATTTAGGCTGAAGCCAAAATTGCTTTGGTAGTTGAATTTTCTAATGCTGTTGAAATTCTTGGTTGATTGTTCGAGCACTGTACTTTAGATTTGTAAGTTTTGAGATAGACACTTTTAAACTCTTTGCAGTTTTTCATCAAGTTAAAAGTTGACCCAAAGAATAACTTTTTAGCTGGCATCATAAAAATTTTTTTAAATATTGAGGTCTCTTTGATTAATAATTTACTTAATATATTTCATAGATCTGGCCATTTTCTAATATCCAAGATATTGGAAAATGTTTATTATTTTGATGTGGTATATTCTTTGAAATGTTTTGGTTTTGCTTTTGAAAATATTTTGCTAAACAAGCATAGTTTGATCATAGATTAGAAAACTTTTAGGTGTTAAAAGAAGTTGAATTTAAGAGATCCAATACCTTTGTGATTTAAAAAAACTTTGGTATATATGAATAATTTTTTTGTAAAATCTAATAAAAGTGCCACTGGTTTAAACTGTTCAAATTTTTTCTGCTTAAATAAGTTCTTGGAAGTACATAAATGATTGCACAAGATATGAACTAGAGCAGTTAATATTTATATTAATGGTTTTTTGAAAAATCTGAAAACATTAAAGGTTGTTTATAGGATGACAGCTTATTTCTTTAATATTGGTTTGGGTGTGAGTATTAATATAGATGGTTTGTTGTCTTCAATATTGTCAAAATTACAAGTAATTGTCTTGGTCCTAAAATATATTTTTTTATTTTGTTTAGTGATCTTATATACAAATAGCCAAACAGCTTTGGATGCATGTTTATTGGAATACAATTTATGTTGGTTTGACTTCTAGAACAAATATTGGATGAAAAAACATCATATAGCTAATTTAATAAAGTTAAAAGACATTTTTATAAAATAGATAAAAGTAAAAAGCCATTTAGAAGATGTTGGTAATGACTAGGCTGATATTTTTGTCTGTGTGGCAGCATAGTCACGTTTGGTTTTTTCTATTGGAGTTTATGAAAAGGTTTTTGTAATGAATAATTAGGTAATTTTGAACAACATTCACTATTTTGTTTGTGATATTTATTAGATTGTTTGTTAGACTTTATGGAAAGCAAGCCCTAGTGTAGATGTCTTAAATAGTTTATTCATTTAATATGTAAATTGAAATTTTATTGCCTTAATTTGGCATCTGAACTCTCACATACTGGTCAGATTTACTAGTAAAAAGTCAGCTTCTTTGTATATATATATGATAAAAGCCATTTATAGAAAATTGTTAGTTGTTGTTTACAAGAGACTATATAATAAAAATTACTCAAGTGTTTTGTGTTTGATGTGTAATAATATTAAATTGCCTGATTATGTTTTTACTTGTTCAAAGAATGTCTTTGTGTGCTCTGATATTATCTCTGACCATATTGGCTTGTGAAAATTCTTGATAAAGAAATGCTTTCCATTATTATCCTTAGTGTTATAAATTTTTTTTCTGGATGCTTTAGATGTTAGTGTTTATACAGTCTTGTACAAAAGTTTTGTTTTCAAAAAATGAATAAAAAAAGTAGTGTTTATTTTTAAGAATAGAAAAAGAGCTGTTTTAATAGTGGTTGACTTTATTTACTATATAGTAGATAAGCATTATAATAAGTTATGGCTGTTGAGATTTAAGTTTAAGACAAATATAGAAAAAAGTAATTTAGTTTGTAATATAAGAATAGTGTCTAGTTTGTTATGTGGTCTGTTCAATACAATATCTAAAGAAATAGTTTATTTGCTTAGTATTGTTGAGTTTTTTGCTGTTAGTTTTGGTTTATGTAAACCATGTTTGTTTTTTTTAATTTGGACAATAGTGTGAAAGTTTTTATAGATATATAATGCTGTTTTAATTGGTCTGAGTGGCTGGTTACATGTAAAAAATGCATAAGCTATGTTTAATTTAATTTACTTGTTTGTTTTTGTAAATTAGATAATAGTTAGACTGTATTTGTAAAACTAAAAAAAAAAATTAAATTAAATACAAATATATTTATGTCATAAACAATAAATTAAAAACTAATATTTTTTATGATAAGCTCAAATTTTTTAAATAATAATTGAACAAACTAATTTTTGATTTATTTAATTTAAGAACAAGCTTATAAATTTTTATTTTAATATATATAAATTAACAAATTTATAATTAAACAGCTTTTTAAACATATTATTATTATTTAATATGGCTGTTTTTATTTAAATTATATTGTTTACAAATAATTTAATTACAAAAAAATAATAAAAGACTATTTAAAATTAGTTTTTTTATTTTTTTAATTATTTTAATTTTTATTAAACTTTTTTCTAAATATAATTAACCAATTAAGTTATTCAGATGTTTTTCACTTTTTTCAAAATAACTTTAATATTAAACTTACTACAACAATAGATTTGTATAAATATATTTTTTAATACCAAAAAATTGTTTTATTATAATATAAAATTGCATTATTAAAATTTATATTAGAAACTCTAATAAAATTTTAATTTAATTAATTCAATTGCTATTTTTTGAATTTGATTTTTTTAGTTTAGGTTTTATTAGCTTATTTTAACAAAAACATTATAATATTAATAAATATTTTTAAGCATAATAAATAATTTATTTTAATCAACTTTAAATAATTAAAATATGTTTAATTTTAAACAATATTACAAAATTAATATATTTTATATTAAAATTTAATTGTAAAAATAACATAAAACGACCAATAAATTATTATTATTTTAAAATTAATTATTAAACATGATTATTTATTTTAAAAGAGATATAAATAAAAAAGCATTGATTTAAACAATATTAAGTAATAATAAAAATCTAAAATTTAAAAACTTTAAAAAATGTGAATCTTTTTAGTTTTATAAAAAGATACTTTTTCCGACAATTGTTCTTAAAAATAAAGAAAATAATTAATTAAACATTAAACATAATATAATATAATAATAATAATAATAATAATGAAACAATATTTCATAACAATTTAGCATATGAAATTACAAAATGAAAACAATTATTTCTATTATTACATTGATAATAAAGCTCAATAATTAAAAATAGATTTGGTCATTATTTAAAAATTGAAGCTATAGAAAACTAATTTGTGTTACAGTTTAAATGGTTCAAAGTTGATAGCTTAAATACCATAATTATACAATTTAATTTCTTGATATGGAACGACCCAAATTATATAATACAAGTTCAAAGGCGTGGATACAACTTTTTCCAAACTAATTCCTTAAATTCTCAAAATAAAGGAATTTTAGATCACCTTAGATCCTTCGCTTTTTCAAAACCCCATAATAAATCAATATACATCGGGTCTAGAATAATTAATTTACAAAATACTCTTTTAACTTAACATATACCAGAACTGAGATATGGTCTATTATTGTCAAAATATGGGTCCTTTTTGAAAATCACAACCTTTTCCATTAATCTCAATGATTATCCTTTTGATCACCTTAGAAGCATCAGAGTACATAGAACCCACCATTAAATTTTTAGAGCTTGGGGTGTTAAGAAACGACCTTAAAATAGCCTCGGAATCAGTCGGTTATTTTGAAACGAGCCTCGTTCTGATTTACTTTTGCGCATCCATCACTTCCAATCGCCTTGAGCAGATGTATCTTCATCCTCTTGATCATCCTCAACTTTGTGATATGCAGCCGTTGGCAATTGTCCAGCCTGATTGTGAACTGTCTCTTTTGGGGAGAGATCTGGCATACTGTACATATAAGTAGCACCTAATACAAAGATCGCTCCTAATAAAAATGAGATTGAAAACTTCGAATCGTCGAAAAACACCAATGAGGCCGAGAACGAAAGAATAATTGAGATTGAGGTAGCAAATCCCTTGAGAATATTATCAGCGTATTTGACTACTAAGGCCACTATTAATCCACCGATAGCAGAACAAGATATCGCACTCCAAACTACTATATTGTAACCAAAAAAGAAACCTTTTTCTATCACGTCCGCACCGTCTTTCCACCATACGCCCATAATCAAAGCAGTAAATAGCGAAAAAAATGATAATTGCACGTTACGAGTCCAAACTGATGCCTGAGTGCCCTTTAATACCTTTTCGAAATATACACCAGCGATTCCAGAGATTATACATGCAACAAAAACAGCTCCAAGTCCAACAAATCTTTCCATATTATCATCATCTAGTTTATCTGCACTGGTATTTGCTACAGCATCTAGTTGTACAAGGGCGACGCCAAGGGTAAGTAAAATCAAGGATATCCATTTTAATCCGCTCAGAGATCGTTTAAGCATTATCACAGAGAATAATGCTGTTGTCAGGATTTTTAATTGATAGGTTACTGCAAATGTGCCAGCGTCAATTAGACTGATTGCCACATACTGCAAATTATTTTGAACTGTGTAAAGTGCGGCCGGTATCATTAACTTCCAAGCATCGTGGGAAAATATGTCATAGTATAAGTCTGAAAGAGACCAGCTGCCTTTATCTAAAATTTGTGTGCGAATAGCAAAGAACACTGATATTATCAGCTTGATAAGTTCACCGAGAAACACGGCTGTAGAGGTAAAATATTGGTGGTCTTTATCAGATTTCACCCGTGAATAGTGCATCACAATCACCAAAGTGCTGTTCTGAACAATCAAAGTTATCAGACTGAGATATTTGTAAGGAACTCCGAAAAGAGATTGCTTTCCCGACATAGTTTTCTGGAAATTGGTACTATAGCCTCAAGTAGAATATCTTTATTTTACTTTCAAGACCAAGAAACCAACTCTTCAAACAACTTAGAGGGAGGATCTCACTAAATCCGCCTTTTCACTTTATACACTTAAAGGCCAGCGGAGTAATTTAGGGCTTATCGTGTTGAGTGCTATACTGACTGAGCTTTTGGATGTTACACCGTATCAAAATAACTTTTATATTAGGCAATGTTAAACAGAATTTTCTTGGCGAAAATTTTCAATTACTAAATCGTACTGCAAATACTAGTGGCTTTCGCTTTGATATCAAAAATTCAAAAAGTGAAATATTTTTATTCTTCAAGATTGAATTTTTTGTCGAGAAGCCATGAATCGCTCTAAAAAGTCAGATCTTTTTCCTGTAGTAGCCATGAATCACGATCCGTACATCTCTTGGTTTTGGTAGCTATGTTAAAACGCAAAATGTCATGTCAGGAATCAATTTTTGAATGTTTATGCTATTCAAAGAAATACCTTTTATACGTGTGCATGACATTGATAGCAAAAGCTTCAAGGTAAAAAATGGCTTTTTGTCCTAAGTGAAGTCGGTGTTCCTAAAAAAAATACATTTAGTATATTTCCGATTCAATAATATTTAATCGATACTTACATAATCAGCTGCAGCCATAATAATTTCTGGTTTTAGATCGTCTTTGATAATATTTGTCAAGGCAAAGGCAAGCTTCTACTCAATAATTTCGAGTTTGACTTAAGTTATAATGTCAAAAGCAACGGAAGATTGTGATTCTAGAGACTACCTTTATAATGAGCGAGGGCTCAATACAGGATATGAGTAATTGATAAAACATTTTGCGGACCTGCTCTATACTATTAAAAACAACGAGATTGTAATCAATTTCCAATTATCATAAGGCTAAAGTCATTTAATAAAAAATTCCAAGATGATTACTGACTTGGATTCGCTCTGATCTGCAAGAATAGCTCTAGCTATTTGATTGATATGAACTTCCCAATCCATTAATATGATTTCTTCATTTCCCGATAAAGCTTTATCTCCACTAATAATGGATAAATCTTAATGTTTAAAATCATCGAATTGTGAATAAAAAACCTGTTCGAAATACCTAAAAATTTTGAGGGTTTCCAACATTAAGATTGCTTTTCGTAAATTCGCTTCTGAGGATGTGGCAATTTTTTGGGCGAGTTTCTCAGGCAAATGGAATTCTTCTTTTTTCGAGATTTCTTGTAAAGCGGCCACAATCTGTTAAGACGATCTTTGACTATTTTGAGTGAAACTTAACAAGTCAGGTACATGTTGGACAGACCTCTTTCACTGAAGGTGAGGCCACCCTTATCAACAAACATCTGCTTCTAATTGGTGCGATAATTTTGCTAGAACTGTTGCAACAAAGAATTAACCGTAGAGTTGCCGTATACTTTTCCATAGTACGACGAAGTGCTGCTTGAGCTTCATTAGTTAAACAATCAGCTTCAATTAGTGCGACCACTGTTTTATAGAGAGTTAAAACACTCATATTGTAAGTTACAAGATTTCAGCGCAAAAATCAGTGATTCCCCTTCCTACCCTTAAAATCTTGCTTTGCATTGATATCAAGTTGAGCCGTTTGTGCTATTTCTTTCAACAAATCGGTAAAAATAGCTCGATCGTACATCCCCATATCACTAATAAAAAATTAAAGCAATTATAGAAAAAAAGTCAAATTTACCGATTTTAGCCAAATCAATTTTGAAATTTACCTTGGTGTCATTTCAAAATGATAATTGCTAGAAATGGTATTGATAAGCAATTTACGATTTGACGTGGTGACGAACACTCGTTGATCCACTTTTAACTAATATCATTCAATCATCAAAGATAATTGAAAATATAGAACAGAAAAAAGGCACATTATATATTTACCTTTTCGACACTCTCACCAAACAATTCTCTCAATATGCAATTGATGCGCGTCTTTTTTCCGGAGCCGGAAGGACCATAAACCAACAAATGGGGAAAATCCTCATTAGATGCCTTAAAAATAATAATTACAAAAGCGTTATTGTCTCCAATAATTTCTACCAATTTGTCATTTAGGGAGCAATTATCGTTATAAATATATCAAATAACCATTCTTTACTTTTCAATAGTTCCACTTTTTTCAAAACTTTTTATGAGCTAACTTTCCCACAAAAGATCACGTGTTGGAAAACTCACCAAAGTTTTTAGCCTTTCTGAAAGCTCTGTGTGATATGTCAACTCTTTGAGCGACTTTGGCCGGTACTTATCTACCCAAAGGCTCATTTACAGGACGTTGTGGAAATCAAAAGTGGGAGCAACGGGTTAAAAGGCAATACTGATCTTTTAAATATAGGTTGAAAGCTTTGAAAAAAGCTTAACTATGAAATTTTCGGAATTCGAGAAAAGTTTCGGCAGACGCGGTAGTATTGTGATCGCGTATCGATTATTAATCAAACCAAATTTATATAGACAGGAACAGCGTTTAAGTGGTGATTCGAAGATGCCCCAATAGCCTAATGGATATGGCGTCGCCCTCCTAAGGCGGAGGTTCTAGGTTCGAGTCCTAGTTGGGGCGTTGATTTTTTTCATGTGAAGCTCCAAAGTGAATGATCAGTTCCGGCTTCCGAACCGTACGAAATAAATTGTCATTGTCTCAAATTTAAAAAACACTCAAAGATGCACGCTTAATTCTTAACTTATTCAGGAAAGCCCTTTTTTTAAAATAGAAAATAATTTTGTAATAATATATCTGTATCTTCTTGATGATCATGCGTACTTTTTCAATCAAAAGAAAGGATTAATGATTTCAGCTTCGATTTTTACACTAAGATGCTTTCCTCTCTCGCTTTGAGGGGACAAAGGCTGGGAACCTGCAACTCTACTATCTTCCTCTTTTCGCGGCTAACTACTGGCTCATTACTTATTCGCCCAAGTAGATTTTTGTCTATCAACACAAACCATGAACAAAAGTCCGAAATTAACGTAAGTCACTAAAAAAAGTTTTTAGCAAAGTTCTCGGTTTATTTCTTAGACAGCATATGGTCTATTTTACTTCGTGTCTTGTTTACTTTTTGTCTCGTCAATAGCATGATAAACTTCATATCCAACGCATAGAGTCACCGAAATCATTAACCCCAAACAAAGACCTTATATTTGGACGACAATTTACTGATCATATGGTTTCCATTGAATGGGATTCGGATCATGGATGGTCAGAACCTTGGATCAGACCATATGATAAAATCTCATTGGAACCCAGTTCCGTCGTTTTCCACTATTCTTTTGAGTGTTTTGAAGGGATGAAAGCCTACAAGGATAAGGAAGGGAGAGTAAGATTATTCAGACCGGACATGAACATGAAGAGATTTACAAAATCCGCGACAAGAATAGCCTTGCCGGTAAGCTTTCTCTTTAGATGAGCTTACCAGTTTAATCTTTGCCAAACTCGAGGTAGTTTGGCCAAATCAGTGTGAGGCAGCGGCCTCTAAAACAGCCGTGACAAATGTTGATTGGGTAAACCTTTTCGAGTTTTGGCTCGGAAGGGACTGATAGCCCACAACTTAATCAAATTATTGGTTAGTTAGAGAGAATCAATGAGCTTCACAGCTCTCAATACTTTTTACTAGACAAGAAGCATGCCGCGTGCGATCTAAAAATATTTTATGGTCACATGAAAGGACATTAGTTGGTACTTTAATATCCAACTTTTCCGTAAAGTTATGGATTTCGAAAATAGCTTCCGAAAATACTCTTTTAATCTCAATTTGCCCTTTTAGACATTTAACGAAAGAGAATTGATCAAATGTATAAAAAGTTTGGTTAGACTTGATGAGCGTTGGATTCCAGCTGAACGTGGCTATTCATTATATATTCGTCCAACCCTTATTGGAACTCAACCATTTCTAGGAGTGGGGCCAACTTCGCAGGCTCTATTATTTGTTATATGCTCTCCAGTTGGTCCATATTATAAGACAGGATTTGATGCCGTCAAATTATTAGCAACAACTGAAAACGTTAGAGCATGGCCTGGAGGTACCGGTGATGCCAAGATTGGAGGTAATTATTCACCGTGCGTAAAACCACAGGTTGAAGCGGCCTTAAAAGGATATCAGCAGAATTTGTGGTTGTTCGGTCCTGATGATGAAGTTACTGAAGTGGGCACAATGAATTGTTTTGTTTATTGGAAGAATGAGGATAACGGTAATTTATATGCTAATTCCTGAATAAACATGTTATTGATGTCCGAAATGTCAACTTCTTTAACTCATTTCTCTAATCAAGAGATTGAACTTGTCACCCCACCGCTTGATGGTTCTATTCTGGCCGGAGTAACTCGAGATTCTATATTAGTCCTTGCTCGATCATGGGGGGAATATAAAGTATCAGAGCGTAAGATCACAATGCCTCAGATTGTCAAAGCATCTGAAGAAGGTCGCTTATTGGAGATGTTTGGGGCTGGAACTGCTGCCATCATAAGTCCAATTAAAGAGATTCATTATCGCAATCAAAATATCAAGGTTCCTTTGGACCCTAAGGATCCCTCGAGTAACGCCGGACCACTGGCCAAACGATTTGTTGACATTTTAATGGGAATACAATATGGAGAGATACCACACGAATGGTCTGTGATTGTATAGTGTAAATATGGTTGGGAAATTTTTCATTACTATTTTTGAATCATAAGCATTTCAAATTTCCCGAACTTAAAAATGACCGAATGAATTCTAACATAAGGGCTCGGTTCTTCAGCAGTGGGTAAAAGTTTTAGAATATTTCGGGAAATTGCAATTTGTTCAAAATTATTTTAAAAAGAATCTCATAATAAATCCCCCATATTTATCAGGAATTACGAGTTTGTTCTGGCGATTTTCGTTTCGCTGCGAAAAAATATTTGTGATGTAAAAAACGCGAGGATTAATCCATAGAAATTATCTGGCCTCTTCAAGACTGAATATGATAATGAAAGCTATTTTATTTTTCATCCATCCTCACTTACCTAACTATTAAATAATCTCGAATATAATTTATCATGTCTGCCTTGCAAAATATCCAATAAAGGCGATGTTTGCATAGCATTTTCAGTATCGAGATGACGAGTCTCAGCCAATGCTTCTTTAACATCTATACGACTCTGACTTAACATTCTTTGGGAGTAGTACGGACCGATGATATTCAAGCGTACGGCGGCAGACAAAATACTTCGGCTGAAGAGAAAAAGAAATAGATGCTGAGCACGTTCTAAGGTGAAAATACTTAAAAGTTTATTCAAAAACGATTTATCAAATCAAAACTGTTTCGCGTTTGATCAAATATGCTACCAATGACAAAACCTAGAATCCACGCACTTCTTATATTCCAACTTACCTAAACTTAATTCAAGAAAACTAGTGACGATGCCAAAACAAACAGACAAATGCCCATATGAAAATCCATGTCGTATCTCAGACTTAAATTTCTCAATGGTGAGGTTGATTTTTTGTCCCTTCATTTCTTTCCCTTTTGAAAGCTTGAAAGGAAAAGACTTGCTGAACAAGGTCAACATAGCAACTCCTTGCGCCTTAGAAGCCCGTTTAGAGACTATATTGGTTGTACACGCATCACATAACGCATCAAGCTTCAAAAGATCTGTAAGCATTCTTTCGCCGTCAAGATCCACCTCGTAACGTATGAAAGCTGCTCCAAGTTTCCAGGAATCAGTCATAAATGGCAATGAAGAATGAGCATAATTCGTTATACTCGAGGATGTGAATAGCGAAAGTGAGGCAACGTCAGAAACATAACCGGAGTGTACAGCTGATTCTAAGCCAGAGGAAGCGACAAACCCGCCAGTAGGAAGTGCAGAGTCGGCGAGTTGCCAGAGAAGCCAATCTTCTTGAGGATCACTCATATTTTTGGGATAAATTAATCTAAATAGCCTTCGGATAATCTACGCTATATCTGATTGAAAAATGGGCTAAAAATTAATTTCCGAGAATCAAAAATTTATGACCAATTAAACGTCACTCAGAAGTAATAAATAGAATTACTTGAAAACCAACGCCTGCTATTTTACAATACAAAATACAAAATGAAATATGATTCAGAGCTACCAGCAGCCTCCAAAGAAATAAAACGTCAAGCACAGATAGAAAAATACCGTCGAAGAGTAGAAAATATAGAAAGTAAACGAGTTCAATCACCCTTCATCAAACGTTACAACGCTGGGGTTTATGCACTCTCCTTTGGTAAAAATTGCAAATATAGTTATGCCAACAGCAGTAATAGCTTCGTTAATCCAACATTGGATTTCCAATTTCTTTCTTCCCAGCGATCGCCGTGTATTCCATACTATACATAGATTTTGGTCCCGAAGAGCATTGCTTCTCAGGGGTAAGGAATTATATTAGTTGAAAAAGAATATTACATAAATTTAAATTATAATTTCGTTTACAGATAAGAAGATGGGTCGACCAAAAAAAGAGGGAATTTTGGACTCTAAGTGACGAAGAAAAAAAAGAGTTGAAACAGCAGGGAAAGCTACGTTGAATAAATTTCGCAATTGAACATGCTCCAAGTATATCTAATAATAATTTAAACATCCTGGTATTTTAGTTTAAAGAATATGAGTTATGGTAGTTCATCAAGCTAGCGAAACCATCCCAGTGTAAACCTTGAAAAATCATAGTTACCTTTCCGATATTGCTCGATTTTGTATTTCTTATTCGTCACTGGCAAAACTTCACTAGTTCCTTAATTTTTATTTATTAAACATTGAGCAGTGATCGACTCGTACTTGTGTCGCTAATTAGAATTCCTACAGCACATTTATCTAGCATAATATCATAATTCACCCATCCATGCGTTGCCACTTTGAAATAAGACGTAATTAAATTAATAAATGCAATTCAAATCACTAGTACCAAAATTCCCACTCACTGAATAATTTTGTCCCGTCTCGGCCAGCACACCGCATCAATTCTTTCTCGCCTCCAGGATGAAATTTGAGATACGGAGTTATATTATATATTGTCCCGTTTAAAGCGGTCCACGCGTCATTCTCTGTTTTATGCTGTCTCAATTCTTCTAAAGTATACTTTCTAAAGTCGCAAACTCCCTTTATTGTTTTTTAATTTCGTAATTAATATTTTCATCTAAAATTAATTAAAAATGAAATCATAAATTCACCCTAAGATCTGCACCACTGTTCTTTAGATTTCCCCAATCTCGCGGAGAGTGACCAGGTTGTAAAGTAACTTTTTGACGCATTTTATTTGCCTTCTGAAGAGGCGTAGCTTTTGTAGAAGTTGATGTAAGGGCTGATGAAGAAGAAACTATTTTTTTTACTCGTTGAGGTCCATTGACTGATGGGAATTCCCCTGGTATATCTTGTTCTTTAAAGAAAACTAAATAAGAGGCGTATTTTCGATGTGAAAAAAAAGAAAAGGGAAAAAAGCGAACAAACCCTGTGTATCTGATATTGTCATTCTCGGGACTTGAGGAGCAGGTAAACGCAATTGTAAAACGTCTCTTTTATCTTCTGCTGATGTCGCTGTAATGTCTGTTTTAGAATGGACTTTGCTAGGCTCAGACGTATTGACCCCATTAATGTTATCTATATCGTTTAGCGTAGACACAATTTGGGAACTACCATAAAAAAACTTGGAAAACAATGAAGACATTACTAAGAAATGACGAAAAGTGTTTTTCCTTTGACAATTGAAAAGGTAAGTGTAATGTTTGATGAGAGGATCATTATATCATTTGTCCCCCACGTGTCGATCAGCGACTTTTGGGTCTTCTACCAATTTCCCTCATCCACGTTGTGGTTGACCTATTATCGACAAATGAATCTTTGATTCGAAATAAATTAGACAACATCACCTTCCTTCCTTAAAATACACGCGAACTTCTTACTTGCAGAAAAAATACTTTTTTTTAAAAAAAAAACAATATTAAAGATATGTGGCTTTCTGATACACAGAGTGAGTTTCGTATTGCTTTAGGCTTTGCCGTTGTTCCCTGTCAAAATTGACCTCCAGCTTTGGTTGAGGCATAAAAACTAGCTTTTTCCTCTTGCTTTATGAATTTGGTATTGTTTCGTTGCAGAAATCGGTGTCGTGCTGACGGCTTTTGGCGTTTTTTTCATGTTTTTGGGCGTTATATTACTTTTTGACGGAGGCTTGATAGCAATAGGAAACGTAAGTTTAGATTAGATTTTCAACCGGTTGTTTCAATGGTCAAATGTTGCAATATTTTATTAACGCGCTCTGGCATGATTCTAAATAATGTTCATTAATCAATTTGCCGAACAGATTCTTTTTTTAAGCGGGTTGACTTGTATAGTTGGGTTTGCACAGACAGCTAGCTTTTTTGCACGAAAAAAAAAGATACGAGGAACTTTGTGTTTCTTTGTTGGGATTCTTTTGGTTTTCATCAAGCGGCCTATTATTGGAATGATAATTGAGTTATTTGGATTTTTAAATTTGTTTGGGTAAATTAAGTTTTACACTTTGTTTTGATTCCTTTGATGAATAAGAGCTAATGCTGAATTCCGATTTTTTTATTCTTTGGTTTGGATCGGCTCTGTATATAAATCAAAACAGTGATTTTTTCCCAACTGTAATAACCTTTATGCGGCGGTTACCACTCATTGGAAATCTATTAAACACACCCGTAATTTCATATGTAAGATATCATCGACTTTTTTCTTCTTTATTAATGATCTAACAAAAAAAATTCACCTAGGGCCTTGATAGAATAGCAGGATCTAAGCTTCCAGTTTAGGAATGAAACATGGTAAATAATGTGAAATTCATGACCAATATCTATATTGCAAATACATTTTGCGATTGAAATCAGAGCTATAGTGAAGAGACCGAGATTACTTGGCCTTTATATCAATGGTCTCTAAAATACCTTACTATTTTTTATAAACATTTTAATTTCATTTTTCATTTGAATTTCAGGGCGCCCCACAGATATCTAGATGAGATTCAAAATTTAAAGATCAATCGTGTGAATTTCCTAATTTAGTAATGCGTTTTGGATGTATAGTAGGATTTAACTAAATAATTTAATACTCAAAGTCATTTGGGAATATGTATATAGCAAATCAAAAAGTGCATAACCCAAGTCATTAAATATTGTCTAGTAATTCTTATAAACGAAGGTTGTATACTTACAGTGATTGTGTATAATACCTTTTAAAAGGCTAGAAAAATTGTGAAAAGATTGTCGAAAATAAAAATGTTTAAAAATCATTTTTTAATAAAATAATTTTTATTTTTTCAATTAAAAACTAAGGTATAATATTTAATGATTACCATAAATCTAAATAATTAATAATTTTTTAATTGAAATAGAAATTTTGAATAATAAAAATTACTATTTTAAAATAAAAAAATTCTATTATACATATTAATATAAATAATATTTGATTTAAATATTTTAATAATTTGCTTATTATTTTAATCAAATCTTAGGTAACTTTGTATTAAATATTAAAAAAAATTATTAAATTTAATTATATATTAACATAATTTATTTTTTACATTTTGAAGTTTTTTATTTTCTAATAATATTTTATTATATATTAACTTGATAATATTGTTATGTAAAATATTGTGTTGTTAATTTTAAAGTATTTTATATTTTTTTGTAAATGAGCTTATAATATTTTATGTTATTATCTTTCTTTTTTTATTGTTATTATTTTATTTTTCTTTATTAATATTTTTTTCAATTATTAAATTTATAATTTTTTGATTAATAAATAGTTTATTTGTGTTTTTTCTGTTAAATAATTAATGTATTTACTAATATTTATTATATTTTACAAATTAAGTGTTTTAATATTTGTTTATATTTCTTTTATTAAATTAATTATATTGTTATTATTATTAAAACTATTGTTATTATTATTATTATTATTAATATTATTATAATTATTAATATTATTATAATTATTAAAGTTAACAAGTCTTAAAAAAATTTATATATTAAAAAAATTACATATTATTGTTTATAATAAATTATATAGTAATAAAATATTTATTTTGTTATTTTTAATTTATATTTTCAAAGCAGCTATTTTATAAAATAGTTGTAATAATAACATTTAAAAACATAATAATATTAAAATTTATAATTAAATACAAAAAAAAGTAAATAATTGTATTATAAAAATTTAAATTGTCAATATAACTTAATACATTATTAATTAATAAAATTGTTTTACAATTAATTATTTTTATATTAAATTTTTTAAATTATTATTAAAATAATATTTTTATTATTTATGCTTTAATATATATTTTTTTTTTATGTTTTATGGGTGAAATCCAAATACTACTTAGTACAATACATCAACTAACTGATCTAAACTAGGCATAAATTATGTACTTTTACATATGACCAGCCACTTAGGCCAATTAAAACAACACTATGCACCTATATACACCAAAACCAAGTCTCCAATACTTAAAAAAAATAAACCAAATCTACAAAAACCAATACCAATACCAAAAGCCTCAGCAACACCCAGCAATTTAATTACTCCCACAAAAAGTACTATGAACAGCCCAAAAACTAATATCAAAGCTAAACCATCACATGATATCAACCCATTCTTTTCTATAAAAGCATAATGCTTAGTGCAAACCAACCAAATCTTGTCTCTAAAAGCAAGACAGAAGTTATACACAAACTTTACAATCTTTCAACTAGCTACTTTAGAATTCCCGAAGACAGATACAGCTTCCCAAAACCATTTCTTAAAAACAAAGCCTTTACAAATAGTCTTACAAACCATAACATTTAAAATACAGAAGATCAACATTTGAAAAACAACTGAAGAGAAGATGGTAAGACCAGAAAGTGCATCCCAAGCAGCCATATGAGCATTCAATAGCTAATGATGAACAAAATCATTAACCATACAAGAAAAGACATGATCAGAAATCTCTACATTATCACAATATAAACACAGCATACTGGAGTAACATTTATCATATAGGCACTTCTAAACAGTAATTGATAGCCAATAGTGTAATGCTTTTATGAAATATGTGCAAGCACCAACTGTAGATTTACTAGTAAAGCCAGTGGCTATGTACAAGTTTGGATGCCACATCAATGATGATCTAAGCCAATTAATGTCCAAACACAGACTAATATCCAAAACTCTAGAACCTGAACTGACTTTTCAGCATGCATGATAAATAGACTGAGAGACTCCATGAACAAAATGTCTAGAATTGCCAGAAATAACACTACTCTTAGTTAAAATACAATGTTTCTTTACATGAGGAAGTAAGAACCAGGAAGAAAAAAAAGCTGCATCAGCAAGTGCATTAGCACATTTGTTACTCATAACTTCAGAATAATCTTTCACTTTGTGCCAATTAACATTCAAATTTTTTTTCCTAATAATGTTTACAATGTGCTAATGTTCAACCCAACAGCAATTCTGAAAATCCAGACAAACTAGACTTAATTCTAATATGTATGCATTCAACACAGCCTAACTGTTTATAAAAATGTTAATAGAGCTAAGAGAAAAGATACACTTAAAAGCCAATGTAATGGCCTACAGTTCAGCTAATGTAGAAGACATTAGACCAGAAACCCTGATCTCTAAACCCAAGCCTATATCCTCAAAAAAAACCACAGCACCAGCTCTCATGTTAACACTTTTCAAGCCCTTCAAAGATCCATCCATATAGACAGAAAGATCATCAATCTCTAGACCCAGCAAATGATCATGAATTAATTTAAATTTACCAGATTTCAAAACATTTGAAAGTTCAAAAACTCTCAATAAAGAAGAACAGACAAAAGAAGAAGCTGTACTATTGAGAAAATTGACAGAAAGCCTAAACCAATCAGAAACAAAGCCATATGAGTCCAGTCTTTTCCAATGCTTGAAGATCTTCCAATTAAAAATGATTCCATCTTTGCTACAAAGCTGCTCCACAAAAGTGATATCATATTGCCAAAAGGACGAAATAAACTTAAAATAATCAGACTTGCCAAAAACAAATAACATGGAAGTCTCATTACAAAAACAAAAAATTGTTCATATAACTACTCAAAAACAGACTGCACCCAAAAAAAATACACACCACCTTTGCCAAAAAATTATTAGAAACACTGACTTTGATATAAGCTGGGAAAACCAAAGGGTAAAGTGGACTCCAAGACAAAACCTGCAAGTTATGAGATCTGTGCAAAAACAAACAACTCAAAATCCCAACAGAGTTTGCAAAACACACAATGGAAGCAATTTTGCTTTCAGCCTGTACCTGCTTAAACGTCTTTAAATCATACAAAGAAGAGTTATAAAATACATTATTGGGAAAGTCAAGAGACAGACCGGTGTTACCAACTGAAACTTGAGATATTAATTAACATAATATTATCTTTATAATTTCTACCATTAAATTAGCATATATTATTGTTTAAATTATCACTTATTATTTAATTAAATTATTGAATATTACCAATTAATTAATAACCCAATTTGTACTATAGAAAGTAGGATAATCAAATTACACAATACTCCAAACCATTTAATATTCAAGAGTTTGCTGAAATTTGTAGAAATTTGCTGAAATAATTAACAGTTCACCAAAATATTCAATAGTTCATAGAAATAACTTGTAAGTTTGCCGAAAAGTATCTTTAGTTTGTCAAAACCATAGTAAAAAAAAATAGTTCAAGTTCATAGACTAGTACTATAACAAGTTGTATAAAAGAAGAGCTTCTTTCTTCGAGAAAATGTATCCTTACCTTTAGATATCTTATTTTAGATTTATCACGTAGAACCATTCTTACACACACACAAAAAAAAAAATAAATATCAAATAATTTGAAAAACCAAATTCTTTAATTATTGCACTGAAAAAATTCCCAAAACCCAACTAACATTTTGAAATTGATTAGCTACCAATTTCAGTAAACTGTTAGTGACTTTAGGCCTGGATAGAAAACATTTTTCTTGACAGAATTCAATTTCTTTTGCATTTCTTTTATATTTCCTTTATTTCTTATTATAATTATTAAGGTAGTCTACAGACAAGATTCCTGTAGAAGAGTTGATTTTCACAGCAAAGTAACTACACATTTTTAGTAAGCTTCCAGATGAGCAATTTCTGGAAAAGAGTTGACATTTACTACAACATAACTACATAAAGTAACTGGCAAAGAATTGGCCATTCCACTTATAAGCCTAGTAGTTCAAATTATAAGAGATAATTTGAAGATAAATTCAGTTACTGGAGGTTCAACCACATCCAGAAAACATGAATTCACAGCAAACAGGCATTAACAACCATTAAGAAAAGAGACCAAAAATCTTTGGTAATATTTGGTGCTCTCTCACGGAAATAACACAATGACAACAACTTCAAAGTGGTGACTCAAACAGATTCAATAACTTTAGAGTATTATCAGTCAATCTACACCCACTGCAAGCAGAGATTTAACATCTCAGACGGAATTAAAACATTCAAGAAAACACTTTACCAGTACATTGAAAATTGCATTAATAATTATTTTCTTGGAGACTACAACATTTTAGAAGTTAGACACAACTTATATGAGAGCTTAGTACATTACTCTCGTCTAAACACTCAGGATTTTAACAGTCAAATACTTGAAACATATTTTCAAGAATTCAACTTCAATATCATTTAGTATTGTGAAAAGAATTATCCAGTAAAACAGAAATTTTTTCTTAGTTTTGAATCGGAAACAGAAGAAGAAAAAAAAAAAAAGAAACAAAAACTTAGAACTACTTCCAATACACCAAAAACCACTGCCAAACATTTACAAACTCCAAAACAAGGAACCAGCTTTAAATTACCACTCTTAATTACACCATTTCTAGCTTTACTTGCTCAACTGCAAATACCAAGCTCACCACTTATTCGGTTTTCAAGAATAGAAGATTTTCAGTTACCCAAAAGCCCTATTCAACAACAAGAACCAATATCAACCAGCACAAATCTTATTGACTACTTAGCAGAAAATCAAAGTGAAAAGACCAAATCAGAACAAGAAACAGAAGACTTAGAAAACAAAAAAGAAATGGCCTTCACATATATTGCAAAAATCTCTGAGTTCACAGGAGAAAACAGCAAAACCAGTCCTCAAGAATGGCTTGACAAAGTCTCAAAAGCAGAAGATGCAAATGGTTGGAACACTGCCAGAATGTTAAAAGCAATTTTATACTTCTTATAAGGAATGGCTGGTGAATAGTTTGAAAACTTAGAAGCCCCACCAGAAAACTGGGAAGCATTCAAAACTGCTTTCCTAGAACAGTTTACTGACAATAACACTTCTATTATCCTTTGAAATTGGTTCTGAAATATCAAGCAAGAACCAAGTAAATTAGTTATGACCTATCTTAGAAAATTCAACAAACTGCTTAGAAGGATTCACCAATTAGAAACCAATAAATACTACTCCAATGCACAAATCTTGGATCAATTTATTGCTGGACTAAAAGACAAACTTATCAAGAAAGTTTGCCCACATGCACCAGAAGATTTAGCCACTGCTATTCAACAGGTGAAAAACTATGAAATGGCCATGAAAGAAGCCAATCATACCAAACTTGTTAACCTGACTATTGGAAAAACCAGCTCAGTGGCTGAAGAAAAGATTGACCAATTAACCAAGAAAGTTGAAAAGTACTTTACCAACTAACAGCAACAACAGCAGCTGCAGCAATCACAACAATCACAAAGATACCAACCTCCACAACAACGCAATCAAAACAACTTCGGACCACTATCCAACAACCAAATCTAAAATTGTCATTATTGTGGAATCCCAGGATACTGAAAACACGATTGTAGAAAATTGCAATGAGACCAACAACAGAGGAATAATCAACATTATTTCCAACCACAACAATCATATTATCCACCACCAGCTCAATATTTACCAAGGCCACAATATTCAAACCACTATTATCAACCTGCTCCACAATCAATCCAACAACAGTATCAACAACCATCCACACCACAATATTAAGTGCCAGCCAGAAGATTGATTCAACATAATCAATTTACATCACAAAACCGTTTTTCAACAAACAACAACAGATTTAATTCCAACAACCAATTAACCACTCAAAATCTGAATCAACAAAGGCCCACACACTATCACACTCAACCCAGTTATCTTACAATACCAAAGAAATCAAATTTTCAGCAAACTGCACTTTTTGAAGGTGAAGCTACAGCACCAAGACAAAATCCTTCCAACAACACTATTCCACCAGCCAGAATTGCCCAAAATGCCAATTTTTCAGACATCTTTCTATTCAAATTCGAAGCCAATGAATTACCATCTCTACTCAGCAATGTAGCAGTCAATGAACAAAAAGCTATTACAGCCATGTATACTGAAGCTAAAGTAGAAGGAAAACCAATTCGTTTAATATTAGACAGTGGATCTGCTGGAAGTATTATTACCTACCAATTAATATAACAGCTTCAACGAACTATTGACAGACCAACTCAAACTGTTATTGTTATGGCAGATGGTATGAAGAAGACACCAGTAGGAGAAATTAATAATTTTCCATTCACCATTGATGGAATCACTATTCCAATTAAAGTCCTAGTCATGGATACACCCCAATACCAAGCTCTTGTTAGAAATGATTGGCTTCTCAAGGCCAATGCAAATTTAGATTGGGAAACTCAGGAATTAAAAATCTCATATTAAGGACAACACACCATAGTATCTGCTACGTTGTTACAGGTGAATATTTCTGTTGTTGGATTAAATAAAAACCCGTAACTTGGTGCTCAAATTAAGTCGCAATTGATAATGATCTGAAGGTTTGTATCTAAAGGTTTTGGTTGAGTTCTTTATATAATGGACAGAGATTCAATGGTAATAGTTTTATCTGTAGCTTTCCAAAACCACAGTTTCATTAATTTCTTTCTTAGCTTAATGGCTGGTGTTTCTTCTGGTAAGCTATCCTCAATCGAGTGTTCTACCCTTATTTCTGGGTCTTTTACCAGTCACGTTTATCCTGATGTCAGTGCCCCGCGCATTAATCCTCAATAGAGTTAGTAAACCACAATAAAATCAAAGCATAAAAAATAAATAAAAAAAAATAAAAAAAAATAAAAAAAAAAAAGAAATAAGCCAAGACAATTTGCAAGTTAGTATTCCATTAATAGCCGTGATCAAGAGCTATTGTTCCAGTGTGGTTAAATGTTGATTACTATTAACATAAAGTATTGATAGTGGAAATGGATTTAAGATAACCAATAGTTATTTATTAGATAGTTGTGATTTGAAGAGTTGCTTAGATTAAATCTAAACTTGAGAGGTCTGTCTTTTCAGCTTCTAATCCTACTGCTATATATACATAATTGAGATTTCTCAATTCCTCAATTTCTTGTGACAGGAATTCTGGGATTCTTGATAAGAGAAATTCTGCAATTCTGGAATCTTGCAATTCTCTATTGGAGAATTCTAAAATTCCTGGAATCTTGCAATTCCTCTGAAAGGAATTCTGGAATTCCACATTTACTATGTCTACCTCTGATTGGCTAATATCTACTGATTAATAATACTATATTTTCTATATTCTATGAGTAACATTATTCCCTTCTTTTAATATTGAGCTCCGTCAAAATCTAATTCTTTTAATTTCCCTTCTTGAATTATTTCTTGCATTTTTTTTTCGAGTATTACTTATGTTATTTTAGTTTGTAGTTCTTCAAATTGGGCATTGGTCATTTTTCCCAATTGATTACTTGTAACTGTATTCATTGCTATGTTGAGTAAGATTTCTGGTCAGTCTTGAAATCCCATATATAGCCGGTAAATGGCTCAAGCTTGTGTAGTTAGATTGTTCTTTCCCACAAATTGTTCTAGTTGTCCCAGTATTGTGGTGTCAAATAACCGTTTTGTTTTGTTAATGTACAAATTCTGGATATTTACGTGTTGTCCCAAGTGGAAATGACAATAGTTTTTCGGAAATTGTTGTGTCCACCAAGTCCAAGTTTCTTTGGTAAGTTTTTGGTGTAATCTGACTATTTGTTGTTTTTTTATGGCCAATTTTATCTTGGTTACAATCTTATCAACAACATTTTCAAATTTTCTCTGTGCTTTGTTTTGTGGTATTTTTGCCGTATTTTTGTAACGAATGGTTTATTGATTGATGGTAATTTCCATCTTCTGGATTAATTGAAAAATTTGTTGGGCTAGTCAATAGATATTGTTCATAATTTCCATTTTTTTGATCTCTTCTGTCGCATTAATCATGTTCTTATATATTCTTTTGTTGATCAATTGGATGTATTGTTGTCAATAATAATAATTGGTTTCAGATCTCGTGGAATCTCATCTGGTTGGACTAGTATTCTCTGTACTCCTAATTGTGGAATATTACTGGTAGATAATGATGCTATATGGTGGTATGGTTTCAGTTGATTTTCATGTGCTGCTTTGGTCAAGATTTTGTTATTTAATCTTAATTTGTAAGCTTCATTTTCTAGAATTTCTTCTATGTGAAATGGTTTGTCCCATTTGGAATCGAATTTTCTACTCCATTGTTTTTCCACTTTGGTATGATGTAGTAATACTTTGTCTCCAATCTTGAATTCAACTGGTTTATCTGGTAGTTGGTTATCATGTCTTTTTTTTTGTTTTTTTTGTGACTTTTGTATGTTATTAGCTGCTCTTCATTATTTGTTTTTTAATGTTTCTATTAAGTCATATGTTCTTCTCAACAATGTGTTTCTGAAATTCTCTTCTGTTATTGGTTCAGTTGAGTATGTGCTGACTTTTATTTCCACTGGTAGTGTTGCTGTTTTATTATATACTAATTCAAATAGTGTTGCTTGTGTAGTATCTTGCTTCATTGTCTGATAAACAAATAGTACTGATGGTATCAACAAATTCTAATTGTTCTGGTTTTCTTGGCTGAGTTTAGTTATTGCTTCACACAATATTCTGTTGAATCTTTTGACTAATCTGTTGGTTTGTGGATGGTATGATGATGATAGTGGTCTCTTAATTCCGAATCTTTGGCTTAATTCTGTTAATGTTTTGTTCACAAAATGAGTTCCTTGGTCTGATAATAATTCCTTTGGACATTCATGTTGACAAATTAAATCTTAATGAACAAATTCGGCAACAGATTCTGCATCCACTTTTTGAATTACTTTTGCCTCTGGCCATTTAGTGAGATAGTCCATGGCTACTGCTATGTACCTGTTTCTTCCGCTGGTAATTGTTAATGGTCTGACTAAATCAATTCCAATATGGTCAAATGATTGTCCCACTTTGATTGATTTTAATGATTCACTGGGTTTTGTACCTTCTCTTCACTGACAAGCATTACAATTTTGAACATATTGAATGATGTCTGAATACATTGATGGTCAATAGTATCTTTTTCTGGTTCTTTTCATGGTTGCTTCTTTATGAAAATGTTCTGCAGTTGGATCTAAGTGCATGTTGAACAGTATTGTCTCTTTTTCTGGTTCTGTAATTACCCTGGTTGGCTGATCTGAATCTTTTCTATTTTTCTGATACAGTATATTTTGATGAGTGATAAAATATTTGAATTGCTGTTTGATCCTCTTTTGTTCCAGTTGAGATAATTTCTCCTTGAACTATTGAGTATCTATATAATATTGAAGTTGTTAATATTTTTATGTGTTCATCTTTTGTTATATTTTCATGAGTTTTGTTTTGGTTTTGTTATATTTTTGGGTTGAAATGTTCTTAAATTTGTCTCATTCACGACAAACTGTTGGCATTTCCATTGTCTTTTCTCTTTTTATAATGTATAGTATAATTATATAGTGTGAGTGTTATTTTCTATCTTGACTGTCTTCCATCTCCAAATTTTTGTTTTTGGAGTAATGTTAATCTTTTGTAATCTGTGTACACTTCAAACTTCTGGCTCAAGTATTTTTTCTATTTCATGACTGCCCAATATATCACTAAGTGTTTTTGTTCCAGTATTCTATAGTTCTTTTCAGCTAGTATTAAACCTCTACTGGTATATGCTACTGGATGTTTTCTGCCATTTGGTCCTCTCTGAGATAGTACTGCTCTCAATGCTTGGCCAGATACATCTGTGATGATGATGAATGGTTTGCTGTAATCTGAATAGATCAGTACTGGAGCTTGAATGAGCTTTCTTTTCAGAATATCAAAAGCTTTTTGTTAACTTTCTGTCCATTCATATTTTGTATTTTTGGTTTGCAGCTGGTTAAGTGGCTGCACTATCTTGGAAAAGTTTTTGATAAAATGTCAATAGTAGCTGGTGAATTCCAAGAATGATTTCAGTTTTGTCATATTGATCAGCACTGGAAAGTTCTTTACTATCTTTATTTTCTCTGGATCCATTTTGATGCCATCTTTGCTAACTATGTGTCCTAAGAATTTTAGTTCTGTCTTGCCAAAGAAGCACTTTGTTGCATTTAACTTTAGTCCTGCTCTTCTTAGTCTTTCGAACACTTGTTGAAGATGATAAAGATAATCATCAAATGTTTTTGAGAATACATTGGTGTTGTCTAAATATACAACTACTGATTTCCACAATAAGCCAGTATAAATAATTTCTATTAGCCATTGGAAAATGACTGGTGCATTGGTTAAGCCAAATAGCATAACTTCAAACTCAAAGTTTCTCTCTCTTATGGTAAATGCCATTTTTTCTTTGTCGGCTGGATTCATGGCTACTTGCCAGTAACCACTATCTAAGTTTAACATTGAGAACCATTTATTTCCACCAAACATATCGAATAGTTCTTGTATCCATGGAGTTAGATAGCTGTTTCCATAAGTTACACCATTTAGTTTCTTGTAATCTACACAAAATCAGATCCTTCTATTCTTCTTATAGATGAGTACTACTGGTGACAATCATGAGCTCATTGATGGCTGAATTAATCCATTGTCCAGCATTTGGTTGAACTTTTGATGAATGATTTCATGGCTGGCTGGTGGTACTCTATATGCTCACTGTTTGATTGGCATTGCATCCCCAATCTTGATCTGATGCTGGATGATGTCAGTTTGGCCAAACTTGTTTTTACTGGCAAAGATGTCATTGAAGTTGTTGAGCAACATCTTGAGCTGCATATGTTGAAATGAATCTAAGTTTCCCATGTTCATTTGTTCCAATTGTTTTGGTTGGAGCAAATAACATTCACTTTGTTTGTATATCATTTGTGATATGATCTCAACATATCCACAAAGCTGTGAAAAGTCTGAAATGATGCTTGGTAGTTGATCCTCTATTTCAGTGCTTAAGTATCCAATGGTGGTTCTGGCTGGTATTACTATAACATTTCCTGTGTTATTGTAAATGGGAATTTTGATGTGGCTGTAATCTTTGGCTGGTATGTGGAGATTGATGAGTCCAATCTCTCCTGATTCACAAAGAGTTGGTTCTGCTTCAAAAATCTGATTCTGTTTTTTTACTTCTCGTTTTATCCCTACCATGTACTGGCCATATGGTGAAATAGAAATTGCTTGACCTGTCAAGATAATTTCTTCTTGGTCAACAATTTTTTTTTCTGCCATATTGACTGGTATGTCTATTCTACCAGTTGATCCAAATCTTTGTATTCCTCTTGCTGTTATCCCTAATTCCTCCCTATTTTCTACTGACACTAATTGAGCTATCTTAACCAAAGACAGGAATATTGCTTGTGCTATCTTTTTGCTGAGTTCTATTATATAGGCCTTTTCTGAATCATTTTGTAACATAGCAATGATATTTCTTACATATCCTGCGTCAATTATTCTTTTTCTTATATTAATCCCTCTTTTTGTTAAACTACTCTGGGATGCTAGTTGAATTATTGTTGCTGGGATTTCCAGTACTATTTTCAGATCAATGCAGGTGTGTGAATGTGGTTCTAATTTGATGGCATTTTTTCCTGAATACCTCAAATCAAACTCTGCATCAGTATTGTGTGTGCGTTCTGGCATGATATCTTCATTGTTATCACTAAACCATTTCAGTTCTTGTTCCTTAGTGAGGTCAGGAAGCACAATATATTGTTCATAATTCGAATCAGAGTTTGAATCTGAGCTCTTTTCATTGCCATATTGAACTGAGCTGGAACTGGTGTTTTTGTCGTTATCATTGTCGGAGTTTGAATTGGGATTGAAAATCGATTCCAATTTTGATGCACAGCTGCTAATTGGTTTTTTCTCTTTGGGAATCGTGTAGATTATGTGTGGTGGTGGATTGTAAATGAGGTCACACTCATTACAATACTCAAAGTCACTGGAAATTAAACAATGGTGACACAGTCTTGTATTCAACTGTACTAGCCATTGTTTTTGTTCCTCTCTAGTGGGTGCCAGGTTCTGGTAGTGTTCGTAGAACTCTTCTGGTTCTAGGACATTTATGACTGGCTCTGTGTCCCAGTCAAGCTCAATGGGTTCTGGTGGGTTGTTTTTAATTATCCTGATTTCTTTTGGCAATGCGTCTTTAATTTTGGGACTTGCCATCCACCATAATTCATCATCATTGTGTGGATAACTGTCTAATCGCTGTATGGTTCTTCTCCAAATGGCTTCTATTGGCGTCCCTTTTTGTACCCAATTGCTGATAAAAATCATGTATTAACACGATATATCACACGTTTCTCCACATTCAGGAATGTCATTCCACATTTCTTTGTCGAGGAGGGTTTTCTCACAAGCTAAGCATGGTTGGTTGTCCCATTTTCCTACATGTTCTGGTCTCCCAAAGTGTTCAAGAATGCATGGGCGGCAATAGAACTTAGTTGCTATTGAATATTCATCATTGTTGCCACAGCATGCACCCATTGATGACAACTTCTTGCCACAATCAATGCATATAAGCTTAGGTTGATGATAATTAGATTGTTGTGGTATAGTGTAGATATTATAAGTGATGATGGTTTGGATGGTCTCTTTTTCTCTTTCTTTTCCTTTCCCTTTATCTTCTTTGTTTTCTTCTCATTCTCAGCTGAAAGTCGGTTTGCTCTCGTTGTTGTCAGTCCATGTCAGATCATCGGTTTTCCAGGTAAGTTTTTTCTTTTTTCTCATCATTGTCCCAGGTGAGTATTGGCAGCAGTTTGTTGTGGTCAACGTTGGCCCATAACACTTGGTATGCTTCCCATGTAGGTTTTGGCTTCTCTTTCTCGAAGTCGATTAGTGGTGCCATGGTATTGGTTGCCTTGAAGTGGCCACACATGACTGGTATCTGTGTGTGTCATCCATTCTGACTGAGCTGGAGTTTTTGCATGGTCCAGTCGAGCACAGCATTGGTTTTAACTAGCCAATTATTACTAACTAGTGCTTGGTACTAAGTTGCTTCCATCACTAAAACCTTAATGGGGGTAACAATGCTATTGACTTCAATTGGAAAGTTGTCGATTTCGCCAATAGGCATTTTCATGGCGCCATCTGCAGTGATAATTCTAGTGCTGGCAGTCTGATCAATTCAGTAATCTAATTGATTCATGAGTTGCTTAGTGATAATGCTGCCTGCTGAACCACTATCAAGGATGAGTTTGATAGGGTGTCTATCTACTTTCGCATCAGTGTACATTGCTGTGATGGGTTTCTCTTCGAGGATGGCTCCACTGAATAATAGTAATTGGAATGGTTCCTCAAGTTCAAAAGAGAAGATAGCTGTTAAAAATTCATCATTGGTAACAATAACTGGAGGTATGTTGCTGGTAAGTGTTGCTTGTTGGTTGGTTGGTTTCCAAATTGTTGGAAGTGGCATCTTTTGGGATAACCAGGAGACTTAAATAGTTTTGGGAATTCGGGTTTTGGGTGGCACTAGTACCCGAATTCCGAGAACGCGATCCTGATGATAGGTTAGAAGAACTGGGAATTGGTTGGTGGACAACCATTACTGATCTCCAGTTTTGTGTGATTCTAGGTCTGGGGTGGCCTGATGTCATATTAACTGAATTTTAGGACAGTATCTGAATTGATTGGAGTTGATAAATTACTTGAGACTGTGGCTGATAAATGACTTGTGGTTGTAGTTGATAAATTATTAGTGGCTGCAGCTAATAGATTGGAGGTTGATATACTGGTGGTTGATAGATTAGTTGCTGCATTATTGGCAGGTAAGTGGTTTGATATTGGTCTTGATTTGGATAGCAATTCTGAGTCTGAAATCTGTGATCGGGGTTTTGATATTGATTTTCTGATCATGAATTGTTGCTATAAAATCTGCAGTCTGCTCTTATGTGTCTTTGTTTATCACAGTTGTGGCAAACACGCGTTTCTGGCTGCCACGACTAATTAGGTGCTGCTGATGATGATGATGGACGCAACTGATTTTGGAAATGATTTGCGTTTTCTGGATTATTACATCGTTGTGATGGTTGATAGATGGCGTGATTGTCAGCTAAGTATCTCTCTAATTTCTGATTAATTGAATCACTAAATTGTTTCAATTTGGAATCCAATTCAGATGATCTATTCATCACTAGGTTCATGGTATGGTCATGATTGGCTTCGAATTCAGCTGACTTGAAATCTCTGGTGTGTATGACTGCCTTTTGAAGGGTGTCTGGATGCAATAAGTGTACATGTTGCAAGATGCTGCTGCACAGGCCATGGATAAACTGGTTGAGGATTTGTAATGCTGTGAAATAGTTGGCATCAATTGCCTGGATCTGGCGCAGATTTCTATGGAAGCATTCCAAATAAGTGGTGACTGCTTCAGTTTCTCTTTGCTTCATTGTGGTGAATGTATTAACTAGGCAGTTGATACTGTTATTGTTGCTAAAGTATCTTAAAAATTCCACTTTGAAGGCATTGAAATCTTGTGGTTTATTAACCAAGCTCTGATATCATGAATTGGTGGTATCCTTGAGAAAGTAGGGAATGGCTTGCATTGCTTGGGCATTATTTCATCCGTTGGCTGGGATGGCTTTTTCCACATTATTCAGCCATACTTGAGCATTGTCCTCTTCACCAGTAAAATTATCCAGTTTTGCAATTGGTGCGTAGGCCATTGGATCTAAGTTGGGTGGTTGTGGTGATTGTTGAAGCAGTTGTTGATTTTGTTGAGATGGTAGTTGAAGTGGCTGTTGGGCAGGTTGTTAAAGGGACTGTTGATTTAGTTGATACGGCTGTTGAATGAGTTGGTGTATAAATTCAGTTATTGGATCAATTGGTGGCTGATCGATAATGATATTCAGAAATAAGTTATTCTGATTAATTTGTTCAGGGTTTTGCAGTGTTTGAATATTTGGAGTTGCATTTTCTGAATTTTCTAAATTTGGATTTATTGGGGTTTGAAAATTCAGGATTTTGAATTCCGAGTTTTCTGAGATCGGGTTTTGGTAAGTGAATCCTTGATCTTCACTTCCTTCCTCTGATAATTTTCATGGAGTAATGGCTCTGAAATCTGGTTGGAGTATTGGTGATCGAATTCCTGATGGTGTTGGAGATCATGATTTAAATCCTTCAAAATATGCTCCATATAGTCCTAGTAAGTCTTTTTTCCATTGGTTGCTTTGGAACTGAAATCTTCCAAATGTTAATGTCGCATTTGATGTGGACATGTTTGCTGATGAAATGTTGATGGCACTTCCAAGTGTGTAGTGATATGATGGAGTGGTTGGTGATTCCACTCTGTGTTTTTTCCAATTAGGTAATTGTATTCCTTTTGGTATTGCTGCTGGTGTTTGTATTCTTTCTTTACCTTTGTCTGCGTAAATAATAGGGAATTGTTATTGTGTGTATCTTTCAATAGTTTGATTAATTTCTCTGATTATTGGTGTGAAACTATAGTTCCTTGGGAAGTTGGTGTGTTGGAATAATTCTGTATAGAAGTTTTCTCTTGCTGCTTCAATATTAACTGTTCCTCCTAAGCATTCAGTGATTTTGTCATTGACGTAGAAGTTGAAGACTGATTTGGCTGAGTAATGATTATTGTTTAATCCTAATTGTTGGCTGTATTGTTGAATCAAGAATTTCGCGAATTCTAAATGGTTTGCTCCTATATTTTCTGATTCTGCCACTGTTGATTAGTTGTTGGTACTGGTTCTTTGTAGGATTATACCTTACAGAGAACACCAAATGTTACAGGTAAATATTTCTTTTGTTGAATTAAATAAAAACCTGTAACTTGGTGCTTAAATCAAGTCGTGGTTGATAATGATTTGAAGGTTTGTATCTGAAAGTTTTGGTTGAGTCTTTTATATAATGAACAGAGATTCAATGGTGATAGTTTTATTTGTAGCTTCCCAATATTACTCATAGAAATATAGGAATTATATTAGCATAATTATTAGCCAATCAGAAGTAAGCATAGTAAATGTGGAATTCCAGGATTCCTCTCAGGAATTGCAGGATTCCAGGAATTTCAGGATTCTCAATGAAAAATTGCAGGATTCCAGAATTCCAGGATTCCTCTTAAAGGAATCGCAGGATTCCAGGAATTCCAGAATTCATGTCGTAAAGAATCGAGGAATTGAGGAATCTCAATTATGTATATATAGCAGTAGTGTTAGAAACAGAAAAGACAGAATTGATACCACAGAATTCTTAGCCAAGAAACTAATCATCAAATAAATAATCATTCCATATCTCAATTCACTCTCCACTATCAACACTTCATGTTGATAGTAATTGATACTTAATCATGCTGGAACAATAGCTCTTGATTACGGCTATTGATGAGATACTAACAGACCAAATTGTCTTGGCTTATTTTTGTTACTTTCCTTACTTTTATTTTTTATTTATTTCATTTTCTTCTGTTTTTGATTTTGTTGTTGTATACTAATTGATTAAAAGATTAAGTGCTGAGTTATTGACGTCAAGGATAGCCTGGTAAAAGACCCAGAAATAAGGGTAGGATTTTATATATATTATCGGATAGCTTACCAGAAAGACACGACTGCCAGACTAAATCTGGCCACCATGCTGAGAAAGAAATTGGGAAAACTCTTGGAAGGATACATCTACTATCGACACTATTTGAATCTCTGTCCATTATACAAAGGACTCAACCAAAACCTTCAGATACTAAATCTTCAGATCAATATCAACTGCAATTAGCTTTGAGCACCAAGTTATGGGTTTGTTATTTAATTTGACAGCAGAAAGAATCACTTGTAACATTTGGTGCTTCCTGTGAGGTATAATCCTACAGAGAATCAGCACCAACAACACCAAACCAAAAGTGGCAGAATCAGAAACTATAGGAGCAAACCATTTAGGATTCGCAAAATTCTTATTTCAACACTATTGTCAATACTTGGAATTAAACCACAATTATATATCCACCAAATCAGCCTTCAATTTCTATGTCAATGAAAAGATTTCCTCTTTATTAGGAACACCAACCTACCAACAAATCATAATTTTGCATCCATCATCACTGAGATCAACAAAGAAATTGAACATTACATTCAACAAAGATATCCAATTACATATGCTAGTAAAGGCAAGGGAAAATTACAAACACCAGCAGTAACACCCAGAAAAATACAGCCACCTGCTTGGAAGAAAAACAGAGTTGAATCTCCAAGCAACTCATCCTATCACTATATACCTGGAAGTACCATCAACATATCATCAACAGACGCATTCCCATTAACTGCAACATCAGCATTTGGATGATTCCCATTCCAAAGTAGACAAAAAAAAACAGAATTGTTAAGACTATATGGCAAATACTTTGAGAGATTTAATTTGTGATTATCAACCCCATCAGGACTTCGATCACCACCGCCTCCACCAGATTTTGGAATCTCTGATCCGTGGGAAGCAGCAGAATCAGAAAAGGAGAAAGAAGAATCAGAGTATCAAGAATTCACTTACCAGCACCCAATCACTGAAAATCCAGAAGTTGAAACCCTGAACATTCAAACTTAACAACAGTTAAAAAATCCGGAAATCGAAACTCTGAATATTCAAACGCCACCAAATCAAAGAAATCAAAACCCTGAATTAATTAATCAGCAAAACTTACCTCCAGTAATCGTTATCGATCAACCGCCAATTAATCCCATAGCCGAACCCATACAACAGTCACTTCAACTACCACCCCAACAGCCAGGACAACAACAACTACTTTAACAGCCACTACAACCACCTAACTTAGATCCAATGGCCTATGCACCAATCGCAAAACTCAACAACTTTACTGGTGAAGAGGATGACACTCAAATATGGCTAAATGATGTAGAAAAAGCCATTGCAGCCAACGGATGGAATGACGCTCGAGTAATGCAAGCCATTCCCTACTTTCTCAAGGATACTGCCAATTCATGATATTAGAGCTTGGTTATCCAAATTCCAGATGCGTGATCCTAATGGTGGGTTTAGTGAACTGGAGATTGGTTGGTAAACAACCATCGCCAATTTCCAGTTTTGAGTGACTCTGGATCGAGAGTTGCCTGATGTCATTTGAGCTGGGTTCTGGGTTGGTATTTGAATTAGTTGGAGTTAATAGATGATTTGTGGTTGTGGTTGATATATTACTTGTGGCTGTGGCTAATGAATCAGAGGTTAATATACTGATGATTGATAGATTGGTTGCTGCGTCATGGGCAGGTAATTATTTTGATATTGGTCTTAACTCTGATTTGGATAATGATTTGGAGTTTGGAACCAGTGATTGGGGTTTCGATATTGATTTCCCGATCTTTGGTTATTTAGATGCTGGTGACAGTCAATTTGGATATGATCTTGTTTACCACAATAGTGGCAGATACATGTTTTCTATTGCCACTGTTGATTGGTCGATAAAGATGGATGTAATTGATTTTGGCCACAATTAGAATTTCCTTGATTATTGCATCGTTGTGGAGGCTGATAAATGGTGTGATTGTCAGCTAAGTATCTTTCCAATCTCTTATTAATTGATTTACTGAACTTCTCTAATTTAGAATCCAATTCAGATGATCCGTTCATTACTAGGTTAACGGCTTGGGCATAGTTAGTCTCTGACTTGGCGGATTCAAAATCTCTGGCACGTGTAACTGTGTCTTGAAGGGTACCTAGATGTAATGGCTGTACATGTTGCAATATGCTGCTGCACAAGCCACGGATAAACTGATTGAGTATTTGTGGTGCTGTGAAATAATTGGCATCAATTGCTTGAATTTGGCATAGGTTTTGATAGAAGCGTCCCAGGTAAATGGTGACTGCTTTAGTTTCTCCTTGTTTTATGGTGATAAATGCATTAACTAGGCAATTGATGCTGTTATTGTTATTGAAGTATCTTAGAAATTCCACTTTGAAGGCATTGAAATCTTGTGGTTTATTAATAAAAAAAGATAATTAATAATAATTTAATAATAATTAACATTAAGTTTTTTTTACCCAATTAATAAAATTAATATTATTAATCTTAAATATTAATTTTCAAATACAATTATTATAATAAAATATATATTAATTAAATATTTAATTTTGTTATTTTTTTATTATTATTTAACAAATGCAGTTTAACCACTGTTTAGCATACAGAAACAAAGTGAAATGAATTAAACTAAATGTGGTTTATGTACTTACTACACATAACAAGCCACTCAAGCCCATTAAGACAGCACTATACACTCACAAAAACTTTTTTATCATTATCCAAGCCAGAAAAAAACAAGCATCATTTTCTAAAACCAAAGCTAATAGTAAAAGACTTCAAGACCCCAAGCATACAAACTACACCCACAGACAGCAGACCAAACAAGCCATGGAAAGAAGCAAAGACCTCATCTGTATTACAAACCAAACCATACTTTTTCATATCAACTTAGAACTTAGATCTCAGTACTTAAGCTCTATTATAATGATTATTAGCCAAATGGTGAACAAAACCAACAACAATTAACACAGCTTTTCTCCTGTTGCCAAAAACAGAAACAGCTTTTTTAATCCAATTCACAAAAACAAACTTCTTGCACAACATAGTATACATACCATTATCAGAGACACCTGTAAGAGTAAAGAGCACCAAAGAAGATACTGAGAAACAATTACCTTTTAGAGATTTCTACAAATCAATATGACTGGAGACAAATTCAGAATGCACAACCACATCTGCAAAACACATAAAAGCATGATCAAAAAATTCAATATTGTCACATATCAGACATAAAACACTCAGGTAACTCTTGTTATAAAGTCTTTTATAAACAGCCATTGGCAATCTTCTGTGTACTGCCTTCATCAAATAAGTATGCAGAATAAACTTCTTATTAGTAAAGTCCACCAACATATAAGTATTTAGATGCCAAACAGAGGCAGTACATTCTCAGTTAACACCTTAAATAGCTGAATTGTCAAAAACATTAGCACTAGACCCAGCTTTTTACATTGTCTAACATACAATACAGTAAACATCATGGACAAAATGGCAAGTATTACCAGAAACAACTAAACCATCTGTTACAAGAAACCTATTAGAAACTCTGGCTAAAAAAACCAGATCTGAATGCACTACAGCATAAGCCAGAGCATCTGCACAATTATTTCCTATTATGCCTAAATGTCACTTCATTTTAACCCATCTTATTGAAATGTCCTTTGATTTAATCTAATTAGCAATGTAACACTTCTTCACTCAGCACCTATTCTGAAAATCAGGGTAACTCAATTCACATTCCAGTACACAAGCATCTAAAGCTGCTTGGTTATTTGAGTGAAGCATCACAGAGCATGATAAGAGAACACATTTTAATGCTAAAGCAATTGTCTGTAGCTCTGTTAAAGTAAAAGACAACAAACCCTGAACTCTGACACCTACACCCAAACTAATCTTAGAGAAAAAAGCTGCTGCCCCACAAGTCACATCTTTCATATCCAAATCACTCAATAAATCATCAGTATATATGTTCAGCTCTCTGGCCCAGACTTCATGCAAATGTTCACAAATACATAAGTAATTACTCAAACAGAGAAAATTAAAATAGTCCAAAACAGCTTTATCTCTACTAAGATTCGCCAAACAACCATTCACATGCACAAAAGCTTTAGTAAACCAGATTGGCACCAGACCCCTAGGGCTCAATCTCTTTCAATGCTGAAAAGTTTTCTAATTCATAACTTGACTGTGCTTGGTAATCAAAACATCTCCAAAGGCAATACCAAAATGCTTCAAAAAATACATCATATCAAAATAGGAGGCAGCTCTAAGAATCTCAGACATTGGAAAGTGGCCAGAACTATGGAATGCACAAAGCACATAATTGGACAAAGAAACATCAACATCAATAAAAATCCTTACAACTTCTGTTAGGAAGTTATTTAATAGACAAACTTTTAACTTGACAGGATAGTACAAAGGATTATGGAGCATTCATCCCAAAACCTGTAAATCCAAAACATGGTGTTCAAACAATCAGCCAAAAATTCCAGAAGCATTTGAGAAACCAATTACCAAGGCAATCTTGAATTTAGCTTGCATCTGCTCAAATGACTTCAGACCATACAAAAATGAATAATGCAAAGCCTTATTGGAGAAGTTTTTCAGCAACATGGCCTTAAACTTAAGACTTTTTTTGATCAAAACGTTTCACCTTTAGCACACACTCTTAGAAACAAAACTGAACTGCATATGATAACAAACAATAGGCTGGAGAACTGCCGAAACCAAATAAAAGCACTGTTTATCAGACACTGCCTTCCTAAGAACCATATTCAAAAAGAATTTAACATCTACATAAGTCTTAGCAAGACTTGGTTGAACAGACCCTCTGTTAACAAAAAAATATCCAGGTATCTATAAGACTCATCATTTTTTACTATGGAGATAGGTCTACTATTGATGTACAAAGAAGCATTAGCTATTCTTGGATTAATAGGAATGGCCACAGTTTTGTCATTGTTTATTAAGATGTCATTAATCTCAAAAAACTCATTCACAATATCCAAAATGTACTGTGTTGATGCCTGACTATTCTCTATCCAAATTGTATTATTAACAAAATCACCAGCCACAAAAAAGAAGATTTACTACCACTAGACTCAATTCTGCCAGATTTCACAACAAAATTTGAAATAATCCTATATTTATATAAATGTTCTTGCTTTTTGACCTTACACAACAAAGAATTGTAAAAAATTCTCCACAGAAGTGGAGAGAAAATTTTACTCTAATCCAACCCATTGTAGACCACATATCCATCTGAAAGACCAAAATCAGTCATAATTCTATTAACCTAGTTATTATAAATATTGCCAAAAAACTTTATAAAGTCGCCACACATTTTGATGCACTCTAAATTGGACCTAAAATGATGCCAATCAACTGAATCATATGCTTTCCACATATCCTGTAAGACCAACCAAATTTTATGATCTTTTTTTAAAGCATCTTTGACAATTAAGCCAACAGCAAAAATGGAAAACTGAGTTGAAGTGTCTTTTAAGACCAAAAAGTTGTCACCATGCAGAATGCCAAACTTGCTACACACAAATAAAATGCAATCTGACAAAACCTTGAACAGAATCTTCCTTGTGGTTTTAATTAGTGCAATTAGTCTGGTGTTAGTTAGAATCTTATCCCAGTCATATGGCTTGGGGATCATAAATACTCATGCTATTACCCAAGTAGAAAAAACCAAAAAGCTATGAAAAAATGTAACAAAAAAATGTGACAAAAAAAATGCAGTACAACTCGAAATAACACAGGATAAATGTGAGCAATAGCTAGCAAACGTAAGCAATAGCTAGCAAACATGAACAATAGCTAGCAAACGCAAACAATAGCTAGCAAATGTGAGCAATAACTAGCAATAACGAGCAATAGCTAGTAATAACAAATAATAACTAGCAATAGTAAAACAATTGAAAGCAATCCTGTAAAACCAAAAGAATGTATAAAAGCAAGTAATTGTAGAAGTTGAAAAAACAGTTAGTTAGATAGTTAATTAGCAATAAAATTTACTTTGTATTACACTTATCATATATCCATAATTCGAAATACACTAATTATCAAAAACCAAAAAAAAATCCAAATTACCAATTCATGTTTTTCAATATTACAGATTTTAATTGAAAATTAAAATTAGTATTTCCTATCTTGTTCCAGAACAAATACCATTAGCATAAACACCTCAAACCCTTAACAATTTGGACCAATTGTTCTTGATCATAGCAATTAATAGAAACTAATTTTTTTTTTCTTTTATTTTTTTTTCTTTATTTTTTTTTTTTTTCTTTTGTTCAGAGTGGCAATATAGAAAAATCGACTGTTTTGGAATAGACTTTGTGATAGCCTGGTAAAAGAGAGAAGCTCCTCCTAAGTTTTGGATATTAATGTTATCTTGGTAGCTTACCAGAAGGGTGAAAAGACAATACTGGACCCTAATAACTGCGCTTGTTAGTATGAAGAAGAAAGTTCACATTTACAGAAAACGTTGCAATTGATAAAAGACAAACTCTGTGTCTTATAACCAAAGGACTCAATGAGTAAATTCACAGCCAGGAATAGATCTTCAAAGACTGATAACATTGACATTGCAGAAAGAGCAAACAACCTTGATAGACCTAAAAATAGAGCACCAAATATTATCACTATATCTCACCAAGTTTACCCATAACATTTAGTGCTCCCTGTAAGGTTATAAATCCACAAAGACAGAGCACCCCAGAGATACACAAAAATGGTGACTATTGGAACAATAGGAAAGAATTACTCCCCATATGGAAGAGCATTATTTCAATACTTTTGAAAAAATCTAGGAATACCAGCAGAAACCACCATCACAAAAAGTGACTTTTGCAACTATATCAACACAAAAATCAACTGTTTGTTAGGCTGCACAACTGATACAGAAAAACTTGGAGAACAAATTCATCAAAGCTTACTAGAGTACTCAACAACTACCATTACTCAAGCAATTGCTGAAACTCTATACATAGTCAATTCAGATATTAAACACTATGTGACAAACCAATTCTCTCAAATACAACAACCAGTAGAATCCAATCTGAAGGAATACAAGTACAGATCCAATAATCTTACAACTGTCCAAGACAAGTCTACAGTCAACAAGAAACCAAGAATCCTCTCACCAACAACTTCTTCATACCATCAGACACCCCAAAGTAGAATTGTATTCAACTCACACCCAAAAACCCAGTTGGAAACACCATGTACTTCTGGAAATTCACACCCTTGGGGTCAACACAGTTGGACCAAATCACTAGAAGAATATGAATTGCTGTTTGGAAATCTTATCCCAACAGCCAGTCAAACAGAAAGAAACACATCAATTTAGAAACAACCACCAGCACAAAACCCAACAGAATCAGCATTTCTCCTAATAAAAAAAACAGCTATTTTACAATCTATTGGTTTAAGTGACAAAGAAAAACAACCAGCATTAGCACCCAGAGAACACTTGAATACGCAGACACCAATCCCCTTAAATGTAACTAATAACACCCTACCCATTAACCGGATCATGGCTTACCAGGATATCGCTAAATTGGAGAAATTCTCGGATGAAGAAGATAATGCATATTCTTGAATCGTGGATGCTAAGAAAACAATTACCACTAACAGTTAGGATAATGACCATACAATTCAGGCACTGCCATTTTTTTTAACTGGAACTGCCAATTCGTGATACCAGAGCTTTGCAGAGAAGCCTACCTCCTTTACAGAGTTTAAACTCACATTTCTGCAATACTTCTGTGACCCTAATACACTTATCCAGTTGCAAAATCAATTCAGTATAATTAAACAAAATGACCATGAAGCAGTAACTACTTATTTCGGAAGATTCAATCAGGTTTTTCGACAAATCTTAGCCATTGAGCAGAATTATTATACCACCATGCAAGTTCTCAATCAATTCATTAAAGAACTAAGGAGCAGCCTTCTAAGATTCATATGATCTCACCATCTGGCAAACCTACAAGAAGCAGTCACTCTCACTTGTGATTTTGAGTCAGCTGAACAAGAAGTAAACTATACTTAAGTCATTAACTTAGCCATCAATAAAACCACTAACATTGATGCAAAGATAACCCAATTAAGTAAAAAATTAACTCAGAAAATTGAGAATTCTTAGCCAGAACCACAGAAACTTACCAATTACCACAACGAAAAGAAAATAACAACAACAGCAGATATCCACAGCAACAGAACTATCAGCAACAGTAACAACTTTGAAGATTTGATCCCCATAACTGTTACTACTGCCAGAAACCTGGACACATTGCCCGTGACTGCAGAAGGAAGATCATAGACCAAAATCAAGAAAACCCATACCAGCAACCCAAATATCAGTAAAACATAATACCCCAATATTTTATACCTTAGAATCAACTGCTCCTATATGCACAACAAGTCCCGTACACTCAACTACCGCCCCAGAATTATTATCAACCACCACCAATGACACAAGCAATCCCTTACTATCAACCTTCCTTTTACAGTCAGCCCAGACCTCAAGCTATAGACTATAATCAGGGATGGAGAAATTCCAACAACAATCAGGCGCAAACCAGCAGTGAACTGTCTTGACCAATCCCTTGTAGTCCTGCTCAATCTCAACCAGCACCAACCAGATATCTGAATCAAGCTTTCTATCTCGGTCTCATGGAAAACCAGGGTTTTGATAAATTTACATCTGTGGAAAAAAAGGATGTAGAGCAAATCTCCCAATCTTCCAAGCAAACAAAAAACAATATCTCACTGGCCACTATTATTGAGAACACCACCTTAGCTGTCATTTTTTCTTTTGATATTAATAATTTGAACACTCATAGCCTTTTTAGTAGAGCAGTTATCAATCAGAATAAACCAATAATGACCCTATACACTAATGTCAGAGTTGGAGGAATAGACATTAAATTAATCTTGAATAACAGATCAGCCAGTAGCATAATCACGAAGCAACTCATGGACTAATTAGATTGTCAAATAAACCATGCTGCTACTATCTGGATCATTATGGTGGATGGAAACACAAAAACCCTGATAGGAAAAATTGACAACTTTCTCTTCAAGATTAATGAAATTTAGATCTCTATCAAAGTACTTGTTATAGAAGCTACTTAATACCAAGCACTAGTAGAAAATGATTGGTTGTTAAAAACCAATACTACACTCAATTAGAACACCCAAGAACTTCAACTCATGTTCAACAGACAGCATGCCCGAATTCCAGCTATGTATGAACACTTTAAAACCCAATATACTGAGGAACTCTTTATTGAATTTGAAGACACACCACCACTATCAACTATTGAGATCTATCAGGTTTCATGAGCAGATGATTATCAAACTGAACTACTCCTACTACCAATCTGGGAAGAAAAAAAAAAAGACAAAGCCGAAGAAAAACCCAAATTGCTATTACTAGGATACATAATCTTGGACCAAAAAAATCTATTTTACTAACCTCTAAAACTAATATATGTTGATTGTGGAAAAAAGCTATCCACTATGGGCACATGTATTGAAGACAATGAAGAATGGTCCACCACCACCAAATATTACTGCAAATTTGTTTACTGGAAAAATTTAGATGACCAAAATGACAAGGCAAGTGGGACAACATGCTGTGTTTCACATGTGGCAAGATCTTGTCTAATAAAAGACTCTGGAATGATGTGCCTGGTAGAGGAAGAACATACAACGAGGCTTGTCAGTACATCATATTAATCAACAATTGGGTATGAAAAGGAACTTCCATCGAGGATGCTTGGAAATAAGCTCTCAATAGGCTGGATGGTTATCCACATGATAACCACAAAATCTGGAGAATGACAAGCACCAAAGCCAAAGATGCCATGCCCAAAGAAATACAAGAAATTAAAGACAACCCTTGAACACCCAAATATAATGGACCCAACTACCCTGCAAATGATTTTTTCACAGATGATTCCAATGCATTTCAGAGCTAATATTAGGAATTGGTCCCAACCCGAAAAGAGCAAGAACAGTGGCTAGCTGATCTAAATACCAAACTATGCAATCACTGCTTAATTCCTTGTCACTTTCAATACTGCGACAAGTGTAATCTCATGTTCAACCTGCCTTCCAGAATCCTATATCTAATCACCAAATTACCTAAGCCCAAGGAAGAAGAGAAATTACTCGCCAAGAACATGTTATTTCAAGAGCCAAATCAGACTACTGAAATAGAATAATACTTTGCATACTCCGACCTCTCCAAAGAATTAAAATTAAAATGATACAGTGACAACAACGAAGAAATATGCCCAGAAAAAGTGCATGAAACTGATGCAGATTTTGACTTAAAATACCCTGAACAGTCACCTATAGTTATAGTCCATATTTTCTAGTAAAAATAGATTTCAAAATAGCATTAAAAATTTCTGTTAGCATCATGATACAAGTAGTGTCTAGATCAAGCCTTGCAAAGAAAGGAATCAATGTAAAGGGAGGAATTATTGATGCTGAATATATGGAAAACATTATCATGATGCTACAGAATAATTCAGACAAACCCTACAAGATCGAATTTCACAAAAAAATTGTCCAAGCCATTTTTCTATCTTTAGTCAAAATACCTCAACTAGCCCCAGTTACCACCCAAGAAGAATTAGACTTTATTATCCAAGGAATCAATGAGTTTGGCTCAAGTGGAAGAGAAAACATAATGGTCAATTTTATGAAGGAGGATAGTAACTAAGTAGAACTTATTTACACTGACACTATCATTTCTATCCCTTTTTATCAGCAGTACATTCTCAAAGTCAACTGAAGGATTCAGAACCAAGCACTAATCTTCAAGACCAATTCTGAAATCTGCTTGTTAGCCAATGTTGCTAACCTGTACTTACTCACCAAAGCTTATAAATACTTCAAAATCCTCATCCACAATCCAACCAAAAACATTATTGAAATTCCTGAGAGAACTCTTGTTGGTTCCATATCTTCAGATATTTAGAATCCAGAAAAACCCCAGCTCATTCCAGATTTTACTCAATTATTCTTGTTTTGTGACATTACCTCACAAGTATAAAACCTGCCAAAGGAAAGCTACTTGTTTACACTGGAAGAAATCAATAAACTTAATTTGGGAAACCTGAGCACTTTACAACAAATGCAACTTAAGATTCTATTGAACCAATATGCCAATATCTTTGTCAGCAAAAATGAATTCGGATACACTGACATTGTGAAACACCAAATTGACACTGGAAATACTTGACTTATTAAGCAGCAAGCTTACCAAGTACCCTCATTTGGTAATAATCTGATTAAGCAGGAGGTACAATAAATGCTTGACAATGAACTGATTAAAAAATCATTAAGCTTTTGGTCCTTTTCAGTGGTTTTAGTCACAAAAAAGAATGGAAAGGTATGGTTCTGTATGGATTACCAGAAATTAAATAGCATTACCCAAAGAGATAGCTATTCCACTTCTCTTATTTAAGAAATCCTAAACAACTTAGGAAAGAAAAAATAGTTCTTGTTACTAGATCTAGCCAGTGGATATTGGCAAGTTGAAATGGACCCAAAAGACAAAGGAAAAATGGCATTCATCACCCAAGACAGAAATTTTGAATTCAACATAATGTCTTTCGGACTGTACAATGCTCTTGCTATCTTCCAATGTCTCATGGATGTCATGTATAAAGGAATCTTGTGGAAATCAGTTGTAGTATACTTGAATGACACCAATGTCTTTTCGGAAATATTTAATGAACATTTGCTCTACTTGCAACAAGTCTTTGAATGCCTTTGAAGAGCCAGATTGAAACTCAACCCTGATAAATGCTTTTTTGGGAAAACCAAACTGAAATTTTTAGAACACATAATCAGAAAAAATGGAGTAAAACCTAATCCAGACAAAATCCAAAAAGTCAAGAATTTTCAAGCCCCAATCAACCTACAAGAGCTATAAGAATTTTTAAGATTGGCTGGATACTACTGCCAATTTGTCAAAGAATTCTCAACTATCACAAAATCCTTTCATTACTTGTTGTCCAAATATGTGCTGTACCTGTGAAAAGAAGAGCAACAAAAAGCCTTTGACTATCTTAAACAGTGATTAATCACATCTCCAATACTGATCTATTCCGACTTCACCAAATAATTTATTGTCACTACAGATGTATCAAAAAATGCACTAGGAGCTGTATTATCACAAATAAGACCAGACAGAAAAGAACATCCAATTGTCTACACCAGTCACAGTACCAGCCCAGCAGAAAAAATATATAGCACAATGGATTTGGAATGCTTCACCATTTATTGGGCCATACAAACATAGAAACACTATTTTAGGCAACTATTTGACCTATATACCAATTATAAAGGACTCATCTGGTTACTCAATAATCCATAGCTGAAAGGAAAATATGTGAGATGAAGTATTTATCTGCAACAATTCCCACTCAAAGTCCATTACAAGGAAGGATCCAAGAACACCAATGCTAACAGTTTGTTAAGAATGCCACAAATCTAATCTTGGACCCATGAACACACTTACTTATCAGCAATTACATTAGTACCTATTGACACTAAGTTTCAAGAAGACATTATCTCAACAGGAACAAAATATCATACAAAAACAAGTACAAAATTACTTTATTCAAAATAACCAACTCTATTATTAAGAATGATGAAACCACATCACCCCACAACAATTGATCAAGAACAGTGAAAAAGAAGCTATATTATATAGTATGCATTCTGACCCAACTGCAGAACACTTCAACAAAAACGCAACTCTGGAAAAAACAACAAAATCTATACTATTGGCCTATGATGTATAAGAATATCTTCGAATATGTTCTCAATTGTGATTCATGCCAGCAAAGAGGAGGAGCCAAAATAACAGAACCACTTCGACTCATTCCAGTTGGAAATTTATTTGATAGAATTGGAATCAATTTGGTTGGTCCTCTCTTGATTACATTCAAAAGAAATTGTTACATTGCGATAGCCATAGACTATCTTACAAAATGGCCAGAAGCCAGAGCAATCCAAGTAGCTGATGCCAAAACAATAGCCAAATTTATACACCAAGATCTAATATGCAGACATGGATGTCCAAAAGAATTGTTATTGGACCAAGAAACACATTTTGTCAATATTACATTAACTGAATTAAGTCAACATTTTGGTATAAAATAACCTCTATCATCATCATATTACCCATAAATAAATGAGCTGATAGAACAGTTTAACAGGACATTATGTGAAACATTAGCAAAAATAAGTTATGAAAATAAACAAAAATGGGACTTATTCATACTTTCTGTACTCTTTGCATATCAAACATTAAAGCAAAATATGACACAGTTTACACCATTCGAATTAGTCTATAGAAAAAAAACTACATTACTGATTGAACAAGTGATATCATCATACCCAACAGAAACAATCAACAAAGAGAATTTTGAAGCTATCTTATACCAAAGAACATACCAGCTAATAAAAATATTAGAAAACAATCATAGAACAGCAGTTGACAATATTAGTAATGCTCAAAAATGACAAAAAAAAAGACATGATGATTGCCTACCCAAACAACTAATAGAATTTAAAATTGGAGACCAAGTACTATTACATCGTACATAAGCAAAAAAACAATAGAGCAGAAAGTTTGACCCAAAGTGGAACAGCCCATTTTACATACACAAAGCTTTAGGAAATGGAGCTTACAAATTACAATTGGAAGACAGAATTTTAAAAAAAGTAGCTTATGAGAATTGATTAAAAATTTATCATATAAAACAACAGTCATCGTTATCAGTACATCAACTAGGAACACAAATTCCATTAATCAGACCAGAAGATATATCACAAGATCTGGAACCAATTATTGTCATTGAAACATAGACAACACATAGCAAATTAAATTGGGAAATTCAAGTATATATACCACCCAAAAAATGACACAAAAATGATAAAACTTTTTCAATATGGATCTTTTAAATCAAATTCTACAACTTTTGAAACAACTGTTTGATACAATTCAACAATCTTTCACTCAAATAGAAATCACAATTGATAAAAAAGAGATATAATACAGGGATAAAAGCAAGAAAGGGATGGACGAGAGTTCAATTAGAACTAAGCTGTTCTGCTCTTACCAGCAAACCTCTCTCTATAAAAGAAAAAGAAAAAGAAAAAGGAATATGGCATGAATAGGACCCAATACAGCTAAAAAGAAGAGGAAGGTAACAGAAATAAAACTGTGTTAGGTAAGAATTGAGGAAATAAGGGAGGGGCTGAACAAGAAAACATTGGAGCAGGTAACAGGAGAATGGACACCTAAAAACATAAAGAAATGGAAAAAAGAACTTCTATTCATCTATTGGCTATTTAAAATTGGGTTGCAATTAAGATTAAATAGCCCATACAAAAACCTCAACTGTTGAACAATCAACAAAGAAGCCTGCAGACAAGTAGAAGAATTTGTGAGAAGAAACAACTTAAACCTATACTACAAAGCAACATACTGACTACATTCAGCATTTAAACACTGTTCAATGGTATTACTAGACAAAACTCTGAAAACTATCACAGTTAACAACATAGAACAGAAGACAAACACCCAATTTGAAGTTCTACAAAAAGCAATACTGAAGGCAACATTCAAGTTCTTTATGGAAAACACAAACTTGACTGAAATAGATGATTTCACAAGAGCTCAATTTTAAAAAGAGAGAGATAATGTTACCTGAGTAGAAAAAACCAAAAAGCTATGGAAAAATGTGACAAAGAAATGTGACAAAAAAAATTCAGTACAATTCGAGATAACACAAGACAAATACAAGCAATAGCTAACAATAACAAGCAATAGTTAGCAATAGTAAAGCAATTGAAAACAATCCTGTAAAACCAAAAGAATGTATAAAAGCAAGTAGTTGTAGAAGTTAAAAAAACAGTTAGTTAGACAGTTAGTTAACAATAAAATTTATTTTGTATTACACTTATCATATATCCATAATTCGAAATACACTAATTATCAAAAACCAAAAAGAAATCTAAATTACCAATTCATGTTCTCCAATATTACAAATTTTAATTGAAAATTAAAATCAGTATTTCCTATCTTGTTCTAGAACAGATGCCATTAGCATAAACACCTTAAACCCTTAACAATTTAGACCAATCACTCTTGATCACAGTGATTGACAGGAACTAATTCTTTTTTTTTTCTTTTTTTTTTCTTTTTTTATTTTCTTTTTTTTTCTTTTGTTTGGAGTGGCAATATAAGAAAATTGACTGTCTTGAAATAAACTTTGTGATAGCCTGGTAAAAAAAGGAAGCTCCTTCTAAGTTTTGGATATTAACGTTATCTTGGTAGCTTACCAGAAGGATGAAAAGACAATGCCAGACCCTAATAACTGTGCTCGTTAGCATGGAAAAGAAAGTTCACATTTATGGAAAATGTTACAATTGATGAAAGACAAACTCTGTGCCTTATAACCAAAAGACTCAATGGGTAAATTCACAGCCAGGAATAAACCTTCAGAGATTGATAACACTGATACTGCAAAAAGAGCAAACAACCTTGATAGACTCAAAAATAGAGCACCAAATATTACCATTATATCCCACCAAGTTTACCTGTAACAATGCTCTCTTCCAAGCAATAAGAACATTATTAGTCTTCAAACAAAAGTTCAATAAATTCAGAAGACATGCCATTATATCATCATTACCACCACACTTCCACAACTTATTAGGTATGTCAAACAGACTAGTGGTTTTATGATCAGGCAACTCACTAACCATCAAAGACAATTTGTCCAAACTAATATTACACATTATGCTCGAAAAAGTATTATCATCTATGTGTGCTAATAGGGCATATTAACAAGCCCATAAATCAGGCAAAACAGAAAAACTTTTCCTTTTGCAAGTCCAATTCACCATAATTTTATCAATTCTGGATCTTATATCTTCAAGTTCCAAAATCAGCTCATCCCCAATTACCAAATAATCCAGAACAACTTTGTGGAATAGTTGTTCCAGAATACTCCTAATCATATCACTTTTATTTGAATTGAAACTCTTTATACACTTATCAATTACATCTCTAATGTGTCCACTTTTGGCAAGTTTAGCCTTATAGTATTTGGACTTCTGATAATCTTTTTTAACTTTTGACAAATGACTATACAACACATCTGACTTCAAACTGCCCTAGAGCATAATGCGAAACTTAGAAGCCTTAATATTATCAAGAGTTGACCAAATCTAAACAAGTTGATCAAACTCTAACACACAATCTGAACACAGACACTTCAAAATCTTAGTGATCAAAAATTCCAATTTGAAAAACCTCGAAGACTGCTTGTTTCTTGAACAGTCAAACTTACAGAACCAATGTTTGGAAAATATTTCATTTGCTGAACCATAAACTGCACCTTTCAAAACCTCTCACATCTCATTCAGGTCACCTCTCTTTTTTGTGACCAGAAAAAAATCTGAAGATACAGCCAAAAAAGCCAAAAAAAGTTTTTTAAAACACACTCACTTGGCTGCATCTGCATCTTTAATCCTAAACTTCCATCAGTTCCTGTTAGTTTGTTTACAAACACTGTTTAGACAGGCATCTACCAAGCCCCTTAATCCTACTGAAATTCTAATCATATTATGATTAGTATCAAAAAATTTAGACACTAAAGTAATTTCATGCCCAACAACAATTAAGACCAGATTTTCACCTACAAAAATGTAGTCGATAATTTTACTAATCTTATAAAAGTTGTTCTAAGTGCTTGATTTATGCAAAAAAGATCCATCCAACAAGTTGACCAAACCTAGATTCAAACACTTCTTAAAACTGACACACTTCTTAGCTCTATCTTCATTGAAATTACTACCAAGTATTATGAAAAAGCTTGTATTTACAGCCTTAGAAATAAGTGAGTTAACATCAAAAGCCTGAGCAAATCTTGTTCTGGCTGAAGCACCAGCATACAAACCCAGAAATGTCACTGAAAGCTTATTCTTAAATAACAAATAAATAGAAATAAACCAGCCAGGAATTTCTTCAACCTTTGAAACATGACAAGCCAGCAAACTATTCATTACAATAGCCACACCTGTACCAAAAAAACCTTTTTTCAAACCAGAAGTGAAAATTCTAACACCTTTAAATTTGTTCTTTACTCAAGACCCAGCACTCAACTTTAACTTAGTTTTAATAAGAACAGAAACCATGTTACCAGATTCCAAATACTATCTAATAATGTTCTTCTGTTTTGCCAAATTTGTTATACCTCTAATATTACATATAACAATCTTCCATACAAGACTGGTTATTAAGAAGAGTGAATAACAGAAATCATACCAGCATTGTCTATTTTGGCTGAAAGGTTCATGACTGTAATTAACAGATTGTTCAAAGTCTTCTCCATTTTTTTAATAATAGAGAAATCAAATACCACTACTCTTACCACAGTTTTGTCACTAATGGTCACACCCAAATCTTCACTTATCACTATATTTGCCTCTTGATTCTGTAATGAAGGGGTTATCAACAGCTAATGTCTAAGGCTAAGCTGAGAAACCATTAGTCTAAGTGTGTTCAACTTCTTAGCCAGCTTATCAACATGTTCTGTGAGACTGATGAGACTGTGCTCAAGAGCAGCAAACCTATCATTCAACTTCAAAGACACCAACAGGGTAGGCTTCAACTTCAAAGAGTAGTCAGTACTTAACAAACTATTCTGAACAAGAAGAAGAGAAAAGGAAGACCTACCAGCAATTTGCACCCAAAAAACACCTCCAAAAGAAACAAGACAAGCAACTAAAGCTGAGCATTTGGCATAAATAGTAGCCAGTCTGCTTTTATCTGAATCTGAAAGAATTTTCTAAGACAAATTGCCAGAAAAAACAATTTTTTTCTCATCAACAGGACAAGTCAAGAATGTATGACCCAATTTTTTACATTCAGCATACTTAGCCAAAACAAAATAAAACCAGTGCAGATTGGCTTTCTTCAAAACAGGCATGGTCCCTATAATAGCATCCAAAAACTCAGCAGAATCAAAACAAATAGCAACACATCTAATCTAAGCATAAGAAACTGAATGCCAGTCAATAACACAAGTTTTTCCACTTACTGAAATAATGTAGTTCCAAATATTATGCACATTAGTCTCTATTAACAGAGTGTACAAAAAGGCTTTGTAAAGATTCTTTGCATCCCATAATTTTTTGTCCATATTGGATCTAGCAACACATATTGTATCCTTCTCAATTAGGATAGACCATTTTGCTGTAACCAAATTAGCATGATCAATCTAGTCAAATTTAATCATTGCTTTCTGTTACAGCTCCACTAATTGCATCTTAATCGACTTGATTGATCCAAAATCAGATAGTGCAGTATGCACAATCTCAGCTAACATTCCAACTGGAATTTCCTTTAACACTATAGCCTGATTTGAGTGACTAGCAGATTTTTTAAGATCAGTGTTTACCAAAATGTTTGCTGCTCTTGTCTTTTCCATAGCCTGTATTAAACTAGATTCAAAAATAAAAGAAACACAGATGATCTCAGAAAATTTTGAGGAAGTAGAGGCCTCCCCAAAACTATTGACTTTAAAAATAATTTTTTAATTACCATTAGCTTTTCATAAGAAGATTTCTTTACAACATTGTTTAAACTGATATCCAATGTAAAAAATTTACAAACAGAAACATTAACCAATTTCTTCAAGGGAGAAGAGAATTTCAAGAAGGCATCTAAAAGAACATTATTATTAATATCATAACCTAAAAAATTTAATTTTCCTAATGACTTATCCAATGCTTTCTTGGTCTTAACACCTGGTTTTTTAGGCATCTGATTAGGATCCCCATCAGCAAGAATACCACCCTTACTATAGTTGAAGCTGGTCTCCTCTACTAGACATTCTTTCTCCATATCTATACTATCAGACTTGGTGGTGTCACCAGTCTCAGAACTCCATAAAAGACCACTTGGCATCTGAGTAAATTTTTTCTTGTTCCCAATACTCTTCTTCAAAGCACTACTTTTCCTCTTTTTCCTTGACAAAACAGGTTTAAAACTTCTACCAGAGCCAAAATTCTTAATAACCTTCTTTATGATAGCAATGCTTAGGTCAACAGTGGTCTCGAAATTGAAAAATGGTTTGGTTTTATCATATTGAATGATGAAAAAAAACTTTTTTTAAAAAACTTTAGATTCTTTTTTGGGAATTTTTGGGATGAATAAAAAAAAGAAGTTTTAATATTTTTATTTTGTTATATTTAGTTGGTTTTTAAATATATATTTAACTTATTAAAACTTTATTGTTAATATATTTATATTAATTTTATAATATAATTACAAATTTATTTACAAAATATGTATTTATAAAAAAATATTTTTATTATTATTATTATTAATGAGTGCAGCCCAACTACTACCTAAGTACATAAAATCAAATAAGATTCTAAATTAAGTATGGCTCATGCCTTTTCTATATGTGACCAGACACTTGGCCCAGTTAAGGCAGCACTATATACTCACAAGATCTATTAAAGAAATATTATACAAGGAACTGAATCCCAATCCAACAAGACAGGAACACAAACCAAAACTTACATGAATACCCAACCTAACACCAAAGCTACAGATGACATCAACAGCCCAAACATCCAACAAACCAGCAATCAAAAGCACCACAAATCTATCCTGTAGTAGGAGATTGTGTTTCTCATAGAAGGCCCTTAGTTTGGCTGCAGGCAACCATATATTTATTCTATGATTCTCTGTAAGACTGCAAACCAACTTGATAATCAAACAGCCACCAGAAACAGAGCCAAGACATTGAATGGCATCAGCAGCCCAGCTTTTCAACACAAACCCCTTGGCCAACAACATGTACAATTCACCAGATAACTCAGTCTTATGCAGAGAATGTTCTATCCTACTCTTTACAGTAAATTCACCAGCCATCTTATCTTACATCTTGTTAATGAACAACAGTATAAATTTTCTGATGTTATTATTATACATATACTGAAACATGTAATCAGAGTCCTCAACCATTCCATACCTGATGCACCTCACACTAGAATATTTGGGATTGTACAGCTTTTTCCTCACAGCAACTGGCAGGCAGCGATGCAGAGCCTTCATAAAATAAGACTGCAGAGTAGCCAAAGACAAACTAGTATAACTGGAGCAGATCTTTCCATCAGAGTGCCAAACACTGAACAATTTAGGCATATCAACATCACCAGCAATACCAACATCAATAATGCTGGCACTGCAACTGGATTCTTAACTGACAAAATTGATGGCATCAAACAAATTTTTGATGAAATGATGTGCATTTTCAGAAACAGGCCTGTTTTCAATCCGAAAAAAACAAAATGGCACATCCAGAGACAGTACAGACTTAAATAGAACTGCTGCATTAGCAAAAAAATCTGCACGGTTATTTTTGACAATATCTGAATGTCCTTTAACCTTTTTTCACATAACTAACAGATTCTTCTTTGAAACAACCTGACAAACATGCTCTTTCTCTATCCAATATTTGCAGCAAAAATCAGGACCAGGTACTCCCACATCAAACTTACATATATTTAGCACTGTCTAACTGTTTGTAAATAATGTAACCACGCTGAAAACAGATACACACTCCAATGCCAAAGCAATGGCTTGCAGTTCTACTAGTGTTAAAGACAACAGGCCAAGAATTTTTACACCTATACTAGCATTGGCTTTAGGAAAATAGGCAGCAGTGCCACCACAGGCACCAATAGAACCCAAACCTTTGACAGACCCATCAGTGTAAACTACAATAGATCTACACTCAGAGACCACCAAATGTTCAGAAGCAAAATGAATGTTATAAAAAAATTTGGCAGAAACAGAACAAAACATCACAGACACTCCATTGCCCAAACCACTATTCTTAACAAAATTAGTAATGAATATAAACCAGGTAGGAACTGGATTTCTTGAATTGAGTCTCTTCCATCTACAAAAAGTGTTCCAAGTAAAGCACATACCATGATGATCCAATAGTTGGTTGGTAAAAATAAGGCCATATTTCCTAAGAGAATTCCTTACACCCAAGTAACTAATCAGGCCCAACACATCCAATATCGACACATCTTTCTCAGCCTAAAAAACATTTGAAAAAAAACCACTTAAGGAGGTCTTGCACAAAGCAAAAACATGTGTAGTACCAGCCAAAAAGCAATCCAAAAAACTGACAGATAATGTGACCGGAAAACAGAGAGAGTGTTGGGGCATCCAGCTAGTAGCCTGTAAATCCATTGTCCTGTGGGCGAAAAATCTACCGAGAATTCTGCCAGCATTATTAAAATTGATCAGGTTGGCCAGCATACTTTCAGAAAGCATCTGTTCAAAACGTTTCAGGTCATATAGTTCAGGATGATGTAATGCTGTACTAGAAAAGTCTCTAGACAGGTTCACCTTGAACTTAAGCTTTTTTTTCAAAAAATTGTTTTATTTTTCACAAACACTTCTGAATGCAAAACTAAATTGAAGTCTGTAACAAATAATAGACTGCAAAACAGCAGACACCAAATACAAAAATTGCTTCTCAGTAATAGCCTTCCTCAATATTACATTTGAAAAAAATTTTATATTATTATGGGCTTTGGCTAAACTTGGCTTAAAAAGACTGTCAGTTGACAAAAAAATTCCCAAATAATGATAAGATTTGCCCCTCTTGGCCACTGAAATTCTTAACCCACTAATAAAAAGTTTAACTTCTCTGACATCTTGATTGATGGGGACAGCAATGGTCTTCTCAGTATTTATTGCAATGTCATTGATAAAAAAAAACTTAGTGGCTATGTTCAAGATATTTTGTATTGTTGTCAAACAGTTTCCAATTCAGATTGTATTATTAACAAAGGCACCTGTGGCAAAAAACAAAGTCCTGTTATTGTTGGGGTCTGGTTTTCCAGACTTAGTGTAAAATTTTGAACACATAGAGTAGTTATATAATTGTTCATGCTTTTTGACTTTACATAGTAGTGGATCATAGAAGATACACTATAGTAGTGGAGAAAATACTTCCCCTTGATTCAGACCATTATACACAATATAACCATCAGACAAACCAAAATCCATCATTACTTAATTGTATCTACCATTGTAAATACTACTGAAAAAATTAATGAAATGAGGACACATTTTGATCTTGACCAGACTATTGAGCAAATAAGACCACCTGACAGAATCATAGGCCTTGCACATATCCTGAAACACTAATCACAGCTTCCTGTTCTTCTCCAGAGCATCTTTGACAATTAATCTAACAGTGAAAATAGGAGATTGCATAGAAGTGCCTTTCAACACTGAGAAATTGTTACCCTGCAAAACGTCAAACTTGCTACAAGCCAAAGAGATCCTGTCTGAAAAGATTTTAGACAAAATTTTTTGGGCAGTCTCAATTAGTGCTATTGGTCTAATATTGGTAAGAGTGCTCTCCCAATTATAAGGTTTAGGAATCATAAAAACCCAGGACTTTCTCCATTGTGTAGGAACCCCTCCAGATATTAAACACCTATTGAAAATGCACAAAAAACCATCAAAGACTGAAGAATTACTGTGTTTCCAGAGTTCATTGGGAATGCCAGAAAGTCCAACAGCCTTGCCATTCAGCAAGTCCCTAATGACCTGCAAAAGTTCTTTCCTGCCAATATCACTCATAACTTCTGAAAATGTATCATCATTTACATGACCTAAGAGAGTATACTGTTTAGACCAATGACTTGGCAAAACACCAGAAACCAGGCATTTCTTTGTTCAACTCTCCATTATAGTATCAATTAAAGATTTGACTGTTTGAGGCTCCAAAATAAGCTCATCATTAACAATCAAATGATCAAGAACCACCTTCCTGAAAGACCAATTTAGAATGCTTTTTATCATTCACCTTTTATTTGAACAAAAGTTTTTTATGCATTTCAATACAGCCACCTTGATGAAATTATTCCTGGCAACTCTGGACTTGTGATACTTGGATCTGCAATAATACTTCTTGGCAGCAGAAATTTGACGTAAAATAACCTCAACTTTGACACCTTTATCAATCATTATATGAACTATGGATGCCTCATTTTCATCCATGCTTATCCAAATGCCAACCAAGTGGTTAGTCTTTAAAACTAAACCTGAATTCAAACTACTGACAATTTTGGGCATCAATAATTCCAGTTTCTGGAACTTTGAAGACACTTTGTTTCTTATATCTTCAAACTCACTAAACCACAGTCTAGAGAATATCTTATCAGCAGAAACAATCATTACCTTTTTAAGAATGTCCCACATTTTTTCCAAATCACCATTGTGTTCTGCAGCATGAAAATCACCTAATTCCTTCAAAAAATTGTTCAAAGAGCACTCCCCAAAATGTTTCCATCCATTAACATTTACATTCTTCAGCTTGAATTTCTAACAATTTTTATTCGCTTGTTTGTGCAAGCCCCCTAATCTAATGTCCAAAAGCCCACCTAAGTCTACCAAGACTAAAACAGCTCTGTAATCAGTATTGAAAAATTCAGATATAGCTTCAATCTTGTAACCAGCCACAGCTAAAATCAGAGATTCACTAACTAAAATATGATTAATAACTTTTTTAATGCCTTTCGAGTTGCTCTATGTAGAAGCCTTAACTAAAGAGTGTTCACCAAAGGAATTGATTAAGCCCAGACCCAAACAAAATCCATAACTTGCACTCTTTATAGATTTGCCTTCATTAAAGTCACTACCAAAAACAACAAAACTGCTGGAGTTGACCACTTAAGCTATGAAAAAATTAATACAGAATGCCTGTCTAAAATGGTCACCCAAAGATACACAAGCATACAAACCAATAATAGAGACTGAAACTCTACTCTTGAATAGAAGGTGCACTGAAACAATGTGACTAAGAACCTTCTTCACTTTAGAAACATGTCGAGCCAGAAAATTGTTCATAATTATCGCCACCTCCACCCCAAGAAACCCACTATCCAGACCAGATGTGAAAATGCGCACACTTTCAAATTTGTTTATAATCTATGGTCTGACACCAGGCTTTAATTTCATTTCAGTAATTATAGACACCATGTTACCCAAATTTTTGTGCCAACAAACAACATCTTCTTGCTTGGCAAGGACATTGAGACCTTGAACATTACAAGTAGCAACCTTCTAAATTAGCTTAGTCATTGAAAAGAGAGAGCAGCAAGAACCAAACCAGCATTGTTTATTTTGGCCAAAAGGCCCATGACCATAATTGACAGATTGTGCAAAGTGTTCTTCAACTTTTTGATAACAGAGGAATCAAACATCACCACTCTCACCTCAGTCTCACCACTAGTGGCCACACCCAAACTCTCACTTATTACTATATCCACCCTTAATTCTGTGATGAAGGGATCACCAATGACTGACGTCTAGGGCTAAGCTGAGAAACTGTTGGCCCAGATGTGTCTAACCTCTTAGCCAGCTTGTCAATGTGCTCTACAAGGCTGACAAGACTGTGCTCAAGAGTGGCAAACCTATTATTGACATCTGACGAAACCAGTAGGGCAGACTTCAACTCTGAAGAATAGTCTGCACTCAATAAACCATTTCAAACAAGGAGAGAAGAAAAGGGAAATTCACCAGCAATTTATGCTCAGGAGACATTCTCAAAAGAAACCAGATAAGCAACTGGAGCTAAGCATTTGGCATAAATGATAGCCAGCCTGCTTTTATCTGAATCTGACAGAGTTTTCCATAAGAAAGCACCAGAAAAAGCATTTTTTTTTATGTCAACAGAACAAAATAAGGAAGTATGACACATTTTCCCATACTCAACACACTTTACCGAAACAAGACAAGACTATCATAGATTGGCCCCTTTCAAAACAGGCATGGTTTCTATAACAGCATCCAGAGATTCAGCAAACTTAAAACAAACAGAAGCACATCTGGCCTGGGCATAAGAAACTGGATACCAATCTATGACACAAGTTTTCTCACCTACTGAAATAATATAGTTCCAAATATTATGTACATTAATCCCCATTGGTAGAGTATACAAAAAGGCCTTGTAAACATTTTTTGCATCCCATGAATCTTTGTCCACATCTGATTTAGCAATCCATACTGCATCTTTTCTGATTAGGATAGACTATTTTGCTGCAACCAAATCAGCATGATTCATCTGGTCAAATTCAACCACTGCTTTTTGTCACAGCCCTATCAGTTGCATTTTGATCAACTTGATTGATCCAAATTTGGACAGAGCAGTGTGCACAGCCACAACCAATGTTTCAATTGAAATTTCCTTCAGCACCACAGCCCAATCTGAATGTTCAGATGATTTTTTGAGATCAGTATTTACCAAAATTTTTGTTTCTTTAGCTTTTTTAGAAGCCTGCACCAAACTCAATTCGGAAATAAACATTGTTCTGATAATTCCAGCAAATTTTAAGGGGGTAAAAACTCTCCCAAAACCATTGATTTTTGCAAACAACCTTTTAACCACTTGAAGCTTCTTATAAGATGATTTTCCAACTACTTTGTCCAATCCAATATCCAAGGCAAAAGATTTGCAAAGAAAAATGTTGACCAGATTCTTCAAAGGTGGGGAAAGTTCCAAAGAAGCATCCAAGAGAACATCATTTTCTTCTTCACTTAATAAAAAATTAATTTTACTTAGTGGTTTGCCCAATGTCTTCTTTGTCTTAATTTTTGAATCAGTAGGTATTAGATTAGGATTCCCACTAGCAAGAGCACTACCCTCGCCATAGTCAAAACTTGTCTCTTCTACCAAACATTCCTCTTCCATATCAACACTATCAGATTCAGTAGTGTCACCAGTTTTCGAATCCTATAAATGACTATTTTGAACTTTGGGACCAACATTTTTACCACCAGAACCATCCTCCAAAACACCCTCTTTTCTCTTTTTCCTTAGAAGAACAGATCTGAAGCCATTACCAGAAACAGGAACTTTAGCAGCCTTCTTCATAACAACAATACTACAGCCAACAGTGGTCTTATAGTTAAGAATAAAAGATTTAGATTTATCATACTGAATTGTGGAAAAAACTTCTTTTAGAAAAAACTTTTGACTCTTTTTTGGGAATTTTGGATAAAAAAGAGAAAGAAGTTTAAAAAAATATTAAATATAAATAAATTAAAAAATATGTACTTATTTATTAGTTTTATTATAAACCAATAATAATTTTATATTTATAAAAAATATATATTTAGAAAATAATATTTAAGAAATTACTTATATTTAATTATATAAAAAACACTTTATTATTTTTAATTAAATTTCTTTATTAATTAAAAATTAAATATGCATGAATTTATTATATAAAATTAGTTTTATTAAATTTAAAAATTTAAAAATAATAGAATTATTATAATTTTATGTTTTAATTAATATATTTAAAATTTTATAACAAAAATTTATTGTTTTTTAATATTTATGTATTCATTAATAACTTAAAAAAATTAACAAATTAAAAAAAATTGTAATTTTTTACTTTAAAATATTAAATTTAATATTATATATATTAAATTATTTAATTTTATTTAATAAATAAATAAATATTTTTTTTATTTAGTTTAACAAATGTAACTCAATTGCTATCTAAGAATATACAACATATATATATTGTAAATTAAATGTAATTTACATACTTATTACATATAACTAGCCATTTAGGTCAGATAAGACTATATTACAAATTAGCAATTATTATCATATTATTAACTAAATCCAAAAAAAACAAGCATTTAGAACACAGGTCAAAATACTAAACAGTATAATTACTTTATCACTTAATTTGTTTATATTATTGACATTAACAAATAAAACACTATCATTGATAGATACAAGACCAATTTTTTTCATGTTGGTCTTATGTCCAGACTGGTAACACTACACTTTAGAGTTGTAAGTCAATGCCAAACTTCTAACAAAATTAACAATCTGCATATTAATTTGCTCTAAATTACCAAAAACAGTACCAACTTATTGGCATAAAATCTTTTATCAGAGTAGAATACAAATTAACATTTTTTACACAAAAACACAGATTCTGAATGACTACAGAAAATAATCTAACCACATTAGACATTAATATTTATCATTCTTCAAACTCCATCAAAATTGTGTTATAAGTATTATAATTATATATACATCCAAAAGCATGATCAGATAAGTCAATTCTGTTACAAAATACATATTTTATATTCGAATAAAAAACAATATACATTTTCAAACAGCAACCAGCAGACACTTATGTAAAGTCTTTATGAAATAAGTTTGTAAAGCAGTAAAAAATTGGCTCATAGAACCAAAAGCCATGTTTCTATTGAAATGTCAAATCTCAAAAGTCTTTTTTTAATCAATTTTTTAAACCTTACAAATATTAACCACCTTAGATTTTAATCTATTTTCTCACCTAGTCTGACACAAAGTCTTATAAAAATTCTTAACATAATAGTAAATATTGTAAAATAACACTATATTATCCAACTATATAAAAAGTTTGATAACTATTATTGGGAAGATTAAATCAGAAAAACAAGTTTTAGAGACAAGTAAATCAGTATATTTGTTCTCTGTAATGCTAACATGTTCTTTGATCTTAATCCAAAACATTATAAGCAACTTTTTTTTAATAATATTCACAATTTAATATTATTCTATTCACAAACACTTTCTAAAATCTGGTAAAACCAATTTAGATTCTTTTATGTTATTACTGGAGGTTTTTGATCTCTTTTCTTAAATGTTGTTAATGTTGATTTGCTGTGAATTCATGTTCTTAAGAAGTAATTGGATCTTCAGTAACTGAATTTATCTTCAAATTATCTCCTATAATTTGAACTGCTGGGCTTATAAGTAGAATAACCAATTCCTTGCCAGTTGCTTTATGTAGTTATGTTGTAGTAAATGTCAACTCTTTCTCAAGAATTGCTTATCTGGAAGCTCACTAAAAAATGTGTAGTTACTTTGCTGTAAAAGTCAACTCTTCTACAGGAATCTCATCTATAGACTACCCTAATAATTATAATAAGAAAAGAAAGAAAAATAAAAGAAATAAAATTTGATCAAGGGAAACGTTTTTTATCCAGACCTGGAGTTACTAACAGATAACTGAAATTGGTAGCTAATCAATTTCAAAACGTTAGTTGTGTTAAGAAAATTTCAAGTACAATAATCAAAGAATTTGGTTTTCAAATATTTAATTTTTATTTGAATATGTAAAAGGTGATTTGTTCTAATTAAGATATCTAAAGTAAAGTACTATGATAAGATACTATAAGAAAATATATTTTCTTGAAAAGAGAAGCTCTTCTTTTATACAACTTGTTGTAGTACTAGTCTTTGAACTTGCACTTTTCTCTTTTCTACAATTTGGGTGAACTAAAGATACATTTTGGCAAACTACAAGTTATTTCACTGAACTATTGATTATTTCGGCCAATTTCCATTAATTTTGACAAATTCTGACTATGTTAAATGGTTCAGAGTATTGTGTAATTTGATCATCTTAATTTCTATGGTACAAATTGGATTATTGGTTGAATGATGATAATTAATAATTTGATTAAATAATAAGTGATAATCGAAATAATAATAATATATAATTAATAATAAGAATTATGAGAGTAATTTCATGCTAATTAATAGCTAAAATTCTATTAGTAACAATGTACATATAAATAGCAGCTTGACTGTTCAAATTAACAACCATATTACTTTCCAAAAAAGCACAAACAAGTACAAAAAAAATAGTTTTGAGTTTAGCCAAAGTTGATGACATAATATTATAAACTCTAACTCTCACACTAAAGACAATATTAGAAAAAAAGACAATAGTTTCTCCAACAACTGAAATAGAACCAAGATTTTTCACAGGACTATTTATGTATACAATAATTGAACTTAAACCAAACTTTAATAATACATTCCTTGTATAACAAATTTAGTCTGTTATATTAGAATTAAAGAAACAATTACCAGAATAATGAGACATGTTGCTAACTGTTGCCAATCTGTTTTCCAAAAATCTGATGGCTGAGCTAAACCAACCAGATACAGATTTTTACAGATCTAAACACTTCCAACATTTAAAACTTTTCTAATTAAAACAACTTTTATTTTTGTCTAATAACTGCTTTACAAAAGCTATATCATAATATTTTAACAAACAAGTCACATCAAAGAAACCCATATTGCCAAGAATTTCAAACACTAACATGTTGCCAGTGAAGTAAAAAGCATTTGGCAGAGCAGTAAAGAAAAACAAACCACAAAAAGAAAAAATTTTCATAATATTAGCTAAAAAATTATTCTTAAAATTGATGTACAATCTTATAGAACAACACAAAAAATATAATAGCAACTAATTGGAAACTTGTAAATTCAGACACCAGTAGATGAAAAGTTTTCTTAGAATGCCAAAAGTGTTTGCAAAATTTATAATTGCAGACAATTTACTCTTAGCTTGCACTTGGCCAAAAGTTTTTATGTTATAGAAAAATAGATGTAACAATACTGTTACAAGTGATTATTTGAGATGTTGGAACAAATAACAAACCCATAACTTGGTGTTCAATAGTTAATAATGTTGGTAATATTTGAAAGTTTTTGGAGTTTGAAGGTTTTGGTTGAATTCTTTGTATAATAAACAGAGATTTAATTGATAGTTTTTTCTATAAATTTCTTTTTTCAGCATGGTGGTCAGTATTACCCAAGTAGAAAACCCAATCCAAAGTTATGAAAAAAATGTAACCAAAAACATAATGACATAAAATAACATAGGATAATGTAAAAAAACACAGAATAATATATAATAACTTAGGATAACATAATATAAAACTCAATAATATATTATAGTATGAAATAACTAGTTGAAACATAAAATAATTAGTAATAACATAAAAGAACAAAGCAATAACAGAAATAGCAAAACAATAGCTAGTAAGAACAAAACAATTAAAAAGCAATTCTATAGAACAAAAAAATATATAAAAATAAGTAGTTATAGAAGTTAGAAAGACAGTATTACTCATAAAAAGAAAAGAGATATAAGAAAATAGTAGACCAATAAGCAAATAGCATTTAGCATGTAAGCACATTGCTTAGCAATATAGAACAATAACAGAAATCACAGCACATTGCTTAACAATGTGGAGCAATATTAGAAAACATGACACATTGCTCAGTAATGTGGAGCAATGTTAGAAAATTAGGGCACATTGCTCAAGAAATCATAGCACATTGCTCGAGAATGTGAGCAATCTCATAGAACATCAATTATGTATATATAGTGATAATGTTAGAAGTAGAAAAAGAAGAATTCTTTAGTTAAAAACATTCCATCCACAATATTAATAAATAATTATTCACCATTTCAATTTACTCTCTACTATTAACACTTTATGGTGATAGTAATTGATACTTAATCACACTGGAACAATAGCTCTTGATCACGGCTATTGATGGGATACTAACTTGCAATTGTTTTCATTTATTTCTTTATTTTTCTTTTATTTCTTTTGTTTTGTTATTTCTTTGGTTTTACTAAAAATTGGTTAAAAATTAAGCGCTGAGATACAGACGTCATAGGAACTGGTAAAAGACCTGCAAAACAAAGGTAGAACACTATAGATTTGAGAATAGCTTACCAGAAGGATTACCAGCCACCACGCTGAGAAAAAAATTTGATGAAACTGCAGTTTCGGGAAGCTATGGATAAAACCATCAATTAAATCTCTGTTTATTATACAAAGGACTCAACTCTAAAACCTTCAGATATAACCAACATACTAGCATCACCAGCATTGTTAAGATATTAAGCACCAAGTTATGGATTTGTTATTTGATTTGAGACCACAAATAATCATCTGTAATATTTGGTGCTCTCTGTGAGATCTAATCCTACAGAGAACCAGCACCAACAAACTAATCAACAGTGGCAGAATCAGAAAGTATAGGAGCAAACCATTTAGAATTCGTTGTTACTCATAGAAATATAAGAATTATATTAGCATAATTATTAGCCAATCAGAAGTAAGCATAGTAAATGTGGAATTCCAGGATTCTTCTTAGGAATTGCAGGATTCCAGAAATTTCAGGATTCTCAATGAGGAATTGCAGAATTCTAGAATTCCAGGATTCCTCTCAAAGGAATCGCAAGATTCCAGGAATTCCAGGATTCCTGTTGTAAAGAATCGAGAAATTGAGGAATCTCAATTATGTATATATAGCAGTAGTATTAGAAACAGAAAAGACAGAATTAATACCACAGAATCCTTAGCCAAAAAACTAATCATCAAATAAATAATTATTCTATATCTCAATTCACTCTCTACTATCAACATGAAGTGTTGATAGTAATTAATACTTAACCACACTGGAACAATAGCTCTTGATTATGGCTATTGACGAGATACTAATGGACCAAATTGCCTTGGCTTATTTTTTTTACTTTCCTTATTTTTATTTTTTATTTATTTCATTTTCTTCCATTTTTGATTTTGTTGTTGTATACTAATTGATTAAAAAATTAAGCACTGAGTTATTAAAGTCAAGGATAGCCTGGTAAAAGACCCAGAAATAAGGGTAGGATTTTATATATATATTATCGAATAGCTTACCAGAAGGGCACAACTGCCAGACTAAATCTGGTCACCATGCTGAGAAAGAAATTGGGAAAACTTTTGGAAGGATATATCTACTATTAACACCATTTGAATCTCTGTCCATTATACAAAGAACTCAACTAAAATTTTCAGATACTAAATCTTCAGATCAATAGCAACTGCAATTAGCTTTGAGCACCAAGTTACAGATTTGTTATTTGGTTTGACAGCAGAAATAATCACCTGTAACATTTGGTGCTCCCTGTAAGGTATAATCTTACAGAGAACCAGCACCGACAACACCAAACCAAAAGTGGCAGAATCAGAAACTATAGGAGCAAACCATTTAGGATTCACAAAATCCTTATTTCAACACTATTGTCAATACTTGGGATTAAACCACAATCATATATCTGCCAAATCAGTCTTCAATTTCTACATCAACTAAAAAATTTTCTCTTTATTAGGAACACCAATGAATACTGAATCAGCAAGAGAAACTTTCTATAAGGAATTAATCCAAAACACCAACCTACCAACAAATCATAATTTCGCATTCATCATTACTGAGATCAACAAAGAAATTGAACATCACACTCAACAAAGATATCCAATTATATACACTAGTAAAAACAAGGAAAAATTACAAACACCAGCAGTAACACCCAGAAAAATACAGCCACCTGCTTGGAAGAAAAACAGAGTTGAATCCCCAAGCAACCCATCCTACCACTATACACCTGAAAGCACCATCAACATATCATCAACAGACGTGTTCTCATTAACTGCGACATCAGCATTTGGACGATTCCCATTCCAAAGTAGACAAAGGAAAACAGAATTGTTAGGACCATATGAGAAATACTTTGAGGGATTTAATTCGCGATCATCAACCCCATCAGGACTTCGATCACCACCGCCTCCACCAAATTTCAGAATCTCTGATCCATGAGAAGCAGTGGAATCAGAAAAGAAGAAAGAAGAATCAGAGGATCAAGAATTCACTTATCAGCACCCAATCACTAAAAATCCAGAAGTTGAAACCCCAAACATTCAAACTCAGCAACAGTTAAAAAATTCGGAAATCGAAACTCCGAATATTCAAACGCCGCCAAATCAAAAAAATCAAAACCCTAAATTAATTAATCAGCAAAACTTACCTTCAGTAATCGTCATCGATCAACTGCCAATTAATCCTGTAGCCGAACTTATACAACAGTTACTTCAACTACCACCCCAACAGCCAGGACAACAACAACTGCTTCAACAGCCACTACAACCACCTAACTTAGATCCAATGGCCTATGCACCAATTGCAAAACTCAACAACTTTACTGGCAAAGAGGATGACACTCAAATATGGCTGAACGATGTAGAAAAAGCCATCACAGTCAATGGATGGAATGACGCTCGAGCAATGCAAGCCATTCCCTACTTTCTCAAGGATACCACCAATTCATGGTATTAGAGCTTGGTTAATAAACCACAAGATTTCAATGTCTTCAAAGCTGAATTTCTAAGATACTTCAGCAACAATAACAGCATCAATTGCCTAGTTAATGCATTCACCACCATAAAACAAGGAGAAACTGAAGCAGTTACCACTTACCTGGGATGCTTCCATCAAAACCTATGCCAAATTCAAGCAATTGATGCCAATTATTTCACAGCACCACAGATACTCAATCAGTTTATCCGTGGCTTGTGCAGCAGCATATTGCAACATGTATGGCTATTGCATCCAGGTACCTTTCAAGACGCAGTTACACATGCCAAAGATTTTGAATCTGCCAAGTCAGAGGCTAACCATGCCCAAGCCATTAACCTAGTAATGAATGGATCATCTGAATTGGATTCTAAATTGGAGAAGTTCAGTGAATCAATTAATAAGAGATTGGAAGGATACTTAGCTGACAATCATGCCATTTATCAGTCTCCACAATGACGCAATAATCAAGGAAATTCTAATCGTGGCCAAAATCAACTATGTCTATCTTCATCGACTAATCAACAGTGACAACAGGAAACACGTATCTGCCACTATTGTGGTAAACAAGGTCATATCCAAATTGACTGTTGCCAGTGTCTAAATAACCAAAAATTGGGAAATCAATATTAAAACCCCAATCGCCAGTTCCAAACTCCGAATCATTATTCAAATTAGAGTCAAGATCAATATTGAAATAATTACCTGCCCATGACGCAGCAACCAATCTATCAACCGTCAGTATATCAACCTCCGATTCATCAGCCACAGCCACAAGTAATATATCAACTGCAGCCACAAATCATCTATCAACCTCAACCAATTCAAACACCAACCCAAAACCCAGCTCAAATGACATCAGGCAATCCTTGATCCAGAGTCACTCAAAACTGGAGATTGGCAATGGTTGTTCACCAACCAATCCCCAGTTTGCTAAACCCACCATCAGGATCACGCATCCAGAATTTGGATACCAGTCGCGTCCAAAACCCAAATTCTCAACATTATTTAAGTCTCCTAGTTACCCCAGAAAACATCACATCTAACAACACAGAATTCAATCAGCACGTACCTACCAACACCATTCCACTGGCAACCATCTCTAGCGACGAATTCCTACCAGTCATTTTTCCTTTTGAACTTGAAGAAAATGCACCAATACCATTATTCAATGGAGCCACTCTCGAAGAAAAACCCATAACAGCAATGTACACAGATACCAGAGTTGATGGTCACCCCATCAAACTCATCCTAGATAGTGGATCAGCTGGCAGTATAATCACTAGACAACTCATGGAACAATTAGGTCGCTGAGTTAATCGAGCTGCCAGCACCAAAATCATCACAGCCAATGGAACGACCAAAACTCCCATCAGCGAAATTGACAATTTCCCTTTTGAAGTCAATGGCATAGTAACTTCCATTAAAGTTCTAGTAATGAAAGCCACTCAATACCAAGCTCTCGTTGGTAATGACTGGCTATTCAAAGTCAATGCAACATTAAACTGGAACACCCAAGAACTCCAGCTAATGTATCAGGCCCAACACATTGTTCCGGCCACATATGGCCACTTCAAAACTCCTTCAAAAGAGAAACTATTGATCGAGCTGGAGGAGGAGAAAGAAAAGCCTATCTGGGAAGCCTACCAAGTATTGTGGGCTGATGAAGAGCACAACAAGCTGCCACCAATACTCTCTTGGGACGACAACAACAAGAGAAAAGGGAAACAAAAGGAAGAACTTACCTGGGAAACTGATGACCTGACATGGACCGACAACGATGAGAGCGAACCGACTTCAAGCTGGAAATGGGAAGAAGACAAAGAAAATAAAGAGAAAGGAAAAGAAAAAGAGACCACTCAAACCACTACCACTTATAACACCTACACTATACCACAACAATCTATCTATCGTCGACCTAAGCTTATATGCATCAATTGTGGCAAGAAATTGTTGTTAATGGGTGCATGCTGTGGGGATGATGAGGAATATTCAACAGCAACTAGGTTTTATTGCCGCTCATGCATCCTTGAACGCTTTGGAAGACCAAAACGAGTAGGGAAATGGGACAATCAGCCATGCTTAGCTTGTGGAGAGACTCTCTTGGACAAAGGAATGTGGCATGACATTACTGGACGAAGAGGAATGTGTGATGTATCGTGTCAATACACAATTCTAATAAGTGACTGGATAAAGAAAGAAACCCCAATAAAAGCAGCCTGAAGAAGAGCCATACAACGACTGGACAGTTGCCCACTTGACAACAATGAAATTTGGCGAATGGCACTTGCAAAAATTGAAGAAGCAACACTAAAAGAGATAAAAACAATCAAAGACAACCCCCCAGAACCTTTAAAGCTTGACTGAGATGCAGAACCCATCATAAACCTCCTGGATCCGGAACAATTCCACGAATACTACCAAGAATTAGCATCCACAAGGGAAGAACAAGAACAACAATTAGAGCAGTTGAATGCTTGACTATGTCAACACTGCCTAATTCCCTGTGACTTCCAGTATTGTGATGAGTGTGACCTCATTTACAATCCACCACCACACATGATTTATACGATTCTGGAAGAGGAAGAACCAATCAGCAGCTGCGCATCAGAATCAGGATCACCAATCAATCACAATTCAAACTCTGACAATGATGGTGACAACAATGGTTCAAACTCCATTCAAAATGGCAATGACAATGACAATGATTCCAACTCAGATACAAACTCCAAGGTAAACTATGAACAATACATTGCACTATTAGATCTCTCCAAAGAACAAGAGTTGAAATGGTATAGTGACAATGGGGAAGGTATTATGCCAGAATGTGTGCATGATACTGATGCAGGGTTTGATCTAAGATATCCAGGAAAAAATGCCATCAAATTGGAACCACATTTACACACCTGCATTGATCTGAAAGTAGTACTAGAAATTCTGGCAACAACTATGATTCAATTAGCATCTAGAAGTAGTTTAGCGAAAAGAGGGATTAATATAAGAGGAGAAATAATTGACGTGGGATATGTAAAAAATATCATCGCTATGCTACAAAATGACTCAGAAAAAGCCTATGTAATAAAGTCCAATGAAAAGATAGCACAGGCAATATTCCTGCTTCTGGTTAGAATAGCTCAGTTAGTATCAGTGAAAAAGAGGAAGGAATTAAGAATCATGGCGAGAGAAATACAGAGATTCGGATTCACAGGTAGAATAGATGTACCAGTTAACATGGCAGAGGAAAAAATTGTTGGCCAAGGAGAAATTATCTCAACTGGTCAAGCTATTTCCATTCCACCATATAGCCAGTACATGTTAGCAATAGAAAGGAAAGAAAAGAAGCAAGAACAGATGTTTGAAGCGGAAACAACCCTTTGTGAATCAGGAGAGATTGGGTTGATCAATCTCCACATACCAGCCAAAGGCTATAGCAGCATAAAAATTCCCATCTACAACAATACTGGCAATGTCATCACCATACCAGAAGGAACGACCATTGGATATTTAATCACAGAAATAGAAGACCAACCACTAAACCCTATTCCAGACTTTCCACAACTTTGTGAATATGTTGACATCACATCACAAACAATCTATGGACGAGACAAATGTTATTTGCTCCAACCAGAACAATTGGAACAAATAAACATGGGAAACTTAGATCCACTCCAATGTATGCAGCTCAAGATATTACTCAACAAGTTCAATAACATCTTTGCCAGTGAAAATGAGTTTGGCCGAACTGACATTATCCAGCATCAGATCAAGACTGAAGATGCAATGCCAATCAAACAAAAAGCATACAGAGTACTGCCAGCCAGCCACGAGATTATTCGTCAAGAGATAAACAGAATGCTTGACAACGGGCTAATTCAATCATCAATAAGTCTATGGTTGTTACCAGTGGTACTTGTCCGTAAAAAAAATGGAAAAATCCGGTTTTGTATAGACTACAGGAAACTCAATGGTGTAACTTGTGGAGACAGTTATCCAACTTCACGAATACAGAAATTATTCGATGCTTTTGGTGGGAACAAATGGTTCTTCACATTAAATTTGAACAGTGGTTACTGGCAAGTAGCCATGTATCCAGCTGACAAAAAAAAGACGGCATTTACTACTAGAGAAGGGAATTTCGAATTTGAAGTAATGCCATTTGGTTTAACCAATGCCCCAGCGACTTTCCAATGGTTAATAGAAATTGTTTATACGGGCTTATTGTGGAAATCAGTAGTTGTATACTTGGATGACACCAATGTATTCTCAAAGACGTTTGATGATTATCTTCATTATCTTCAACAAGTGTTTGAAAGACTAAGAAGAGCAGGACTGAAGTTAAATGTGACAAAGTGCTTCTTTGGCAAGACGGAACTCAAATTTTTGGAACACATAGTCAGTAAAGATGGCATCAAAATGGATCCAGAGAAAATAGAGATAGTAAAGAACTTTTCAGTACCGACCAATATAACAGAACTGAAATCATTCTTGGGATTTGCCAGCTACTATTGTCATTTTATCAAGAACTTTTCCAAGATAGCGCAGCCATTCAATCAACTACAAAACAAAAATGCGAAATATGAATGGACAGAAAGTCAACAAGAAGCTTTTGATATTCTGAGGAAAAAGCTCATCCAAGCTCCAGTACTGATCTATCCAGATTACAGCAAACTATTCATCATTACCACTAATGCATCCAGCCAAGCATTGAGAGCAGTATTATCTCAGAGAAAACTGGACAGCAGAAAACATCCAGTAGCATATGCCAGCAGAGATTTAACACCAGCCGAAAAGAACTATGGAACACCAGAACAAAAACACTTAGCAATATACTGGGCCATTATGAAATGGAAAAAATACTTAAGCCAGAAATTTGAAGTATACACAGATCACAAGGGATTGACATCACTCCAAAAACAAGAATTTGGAGATGGAAGACAGTCAAGATAGAAAATGGCACTCGCACTATACAATTATACTATACATTACAAAAAGAGAAAAGACAATGGAAATGTTGATAGTTTATTGCGAATAAGACAAATCTAAGAACATTTCAAACCAAAAATATAATAAAACCAGAACAATACCAATGGAAAATACAACAAAAGATGAACATACAAAAATATTAACAATTACAACATTATCTAAATACTCAACAGTTCAAGGAGAATTTATTTCATATGGAATAAAAGAGTATCAAACAACAATCAAAATATTTTATCACTCACTAAAATATACTTTATCAGAAAAATAGAAGAGATCCAGATCAACCAACCAGAGTAATTACAGAGCCAGAAAAAAAAACAATATTATTCAACATGCACTCAAATCCAACAGCAGGACATTTTCACAAAGAAGCAACCATGGAAAGAACTAGAAAAAGATACTATTGGCCATCAATGTATCCAGACATCATTCAATATGTTCAAAATTGTGATGCTTGTCAGCAAAGAGGAGGAATGAGACTCAGTGAACCATTAAAACCAATCAAAGTAGAACAACCATTTGACCATATGGGAATTAATTTAGTCAGACCATTAACAATCACCAGCAGAGGAAACAGATACATAGCAGTAGCTATGGACTATCTTACTAAATGGCCAGAGGCAAAAGCAATTCAAAGAGCGGATGCAGAATCCATTGCCAAATTCGTTTATCAGGAGTTGATTTGTCGACATGGATGTCCAAAAGAATTATTGTCAGACCAAGGAACTCATTTTGTGAACAAAACATTAACTGAATTAAGCCAAAGATTTGGAATCAAAAGACCATTATCATCACCATACCATCCACAAACCAACGGATTGGTAGAAAGATTCAACAGAATGTTGTGTAAAGCAATAGCCAAGCTCAGCCAAAAAAACCAAAACAATTGGGATTTGTTCATACCATCAGTACTATTTGCTTATCGGACAACGAAACAGGATACTACACAAACAACACCATTTGAATTAGTATATGGGAGAATAGCAATATTACCAGTAGAGAGAGAAATTAATACATATCCAGCTGAACCAATAACATAAGAAAATTTTCAAGAAACATTGCTGAAAAAAACATATGACTTAATAAAAACATTGGAAAACAAATGAAGAAGAGCAGTTGATAATATCCAAAAGTCACAAGAAACACAGAAAGAAAGACATGATAGTCAACTACCAGACAAACCAGTTGAATTCAAGATTAAAGACAAAGTATTACTACATCGTACCAAAGCAGAAAAACAATGGAGTGGAAAATTTGATCCCAAATGGGACGAACCATTTCACATAAAAGAAATTCTAAGAAATGGAGCTTACAAATTAAGATTGAATAACAAAATTTTAACCAAAGCAGCACATGGAGATCGACTGAAACCATATCACAACATCACATTACCATCTACCAGTAATATTCCACAATTAGGAATACAGAGAATACTAGTCCAACCAGATAAAATTCCACAAGATCTGGAACCAATCATTATTATTGATAACAACACATTAAATTGATTCATCAAAAGAATATATAAAGACATGGTAGACGCGATAGGAAATATCAGAAAAATGGAAATTACAGACAACATTCACTCACTAGTACAATAACTCTTTCAATTAATCCAACACCAGAAAATGGAGATTACAATCAATCAACAAACTATTCGATATCAAGATACTAGAAAGACATTACAACTCAGAACACAAAAAAAAACTGAAAATACAGTGGACAAAATCATTGTGAAAGTAAAATTAGCAATAATCAAAGAATTGACAAAAGAGTCACTATATCAAGAGTTGACTAAAGAAACTTGGAATTAGTGGATACAACAATTTCCATGAAACTATTGTTATTTTTACTTGGGACAACACATAAATATCCAGAATCTATATACAGATAAAACAAAGCAATTATTTGACAAAAGAATACTACAACAATTAGAACATTCTTTGGGAAAGAACAACTTATTCACACAAGCCCGAGCCATATACCGAATACACACAGCATTTTAGAATAAACCAGAAATATTGCTCAACAGAGAAATAGATATGGTGACTAGTAATCAATTGGGAAAAATCACCAATACTCAATTTGAAGAATTACAGACCCAAATAACACAAGTAATTCTCAAAAACAAAATCCAGGAAATACTTCAAGAGAGGGAATTACATGAGTTAGATTTCAATAGAGCTCAATATTAAAAGGAGGGAATAATGTTACTCATAGAAATATAGGAATTATATTAGCATAATTATTAGCCAATCAGAAGTAAGCATAGTAAATGTGAAATTCTAGGATTCCTCTTAGGAATTGCAGGATTCCAGGAATTTCAGGATTCTCAATGAGGAATTGCAGAATTCCAGAATTCCAGGATTCCTCTCAAAGGACTCGCAGGATTCCAGGAATTCCAGGATTCTTGTCGTAAAGAATCGAAAAATTGAGGAATCTCAATTATGTATATATAGCAGTAGTATTAGAAACAAAAAAGACAGAATCAATACCACAGAATCCTTAGCCAAGAAACTAATCATTAAATAAATAATCATTCCATATCTTAATTCACTCTCCACTATCAACACTTCATGTTGATAGTAATTGATACTTAACCACACTGGAACAATAGCTCTTGATCACGGCTATTGACGAGATACTAACAGACCAAATTGCCTTGGCTTATTTTCTTTACTTTCTTTATTTTTATTTTTTATTTATTTCAATTTTTTCCATTTTTGATTTTGTTATTGTATACTAATTGATTAAAAGATTAAGTGCTGAGTTATTGACGTTAAGAATAGCCTGGTAAAAGACCCAAAAATAAGAGTAAGATTTTATATATATATTATCGGATAGCTTACCAGAAAGGCACGACTACCAGACTAAATCCAGCCATCACACTGAGAAAGAAATTAGGAAAACTCTTGGAAGGATACATCTATTATCGACACCATTTGAATCTCTATCCATTATACAAAGAACTCAACCAAAACCTTCAGATACTAAATCTTCAGATCAATAGCAACTGCAATTAGCTTTGAGCACCAAGTTATGGGTTTGTTATTTGGTTTGACAGCAGAAATAATCACCTGTAATATCGCAAAATCCTTATTTCAACACTACTGTCAACACTTGAAATTAAATCATAATCATATATTAGCAGAATCAGCCTTCAATTTTTATGTTAACAATAGAATTGCCTATTTGTTAGGGACATCAGTAAACACTGAATCAGTGAGAAAAACTTTCTACCATGAATTAATACAAAACACCAGCTTATCAACAAATCATAATTTCACATCCATTATCACTGAGATTAACAAAAAAATTGAACATCACACACAACAAAGATACCCAATTACCTACTTAAGTAAAAGCAAAAAAAAACTACAAACACCAGCAGTAATTCCAAAACAAATACAACCACCCACTTGGAAAAAAAACCAAGTTGAATTACCAACAAACTCATCATACTACTATATACCCAAAAGTGCCATCAACATTTTATTAACTGACGCATCCACATCAAACGCAACATCAATATTTGAATGCTTCTTATTTCAAAGTAAACAGAGAAAAGCAGAGTTATTAGGACCATATGGCGATTACTTTAAAGGATTTAAATTATAATTGCCAATGCCATCAGAATTCTAATCACCACCACCCCAACCAGATTTCAAAAACATGAGTTCCTAGGAGGTAACGGAATCAGAAAAAGAGGAAGAAGAATCTGAAGATCAAGAATTTACTTACCAAAACCCAATCTCAAAAAACCCAAACATTAGAACCCTGAACTTTCAGACTTAGCTAAATTTAAATTTAGAAAATCCAGAAACTGAAACTCCGAATTTTCAAATGCAGCACAATCAGAATAATCGAAACCCTGACATTAATAATCAACAACACTTACCTTCAGTAATCATGATCAATCCACCCCCAGCTTTACCAATCAACAAACAACAACAGCAGCTACATCAACCGTCCCAACAACCACAACAGCTGCTCCTACTGCCACAACAACAACTTCAACAACTACTACAACAACAAATTATAGCACCAATGGCATATGTTCCTATTGCCAAACTTGAAAAATTCACCAGCGAAAAGGATGACATCTAAGTGTGGCTAAATGATATAGAGAAAGCCATCACAGCCAATAGATGGAATAATGCCAGAGCCATGCAGGCCATTTTTTATTTTCTCTAAGATACCGCCAATTCATGATATCAAAGCTTGGTTAACAAACCTGTAGATTTCAATGTATTCAAGCTTGTATTCCTATAATACTTCAGCAACAATAATAGTATTAATCAGCTAGCAAACACTTTCATCACTATCAAACAAGGGGAAAATGAAGCAGTCACTCCTTACCTAGAACGCTTCCATAGAAATTTGCACCAGATTCAAACAATCCAGGCTGACTATTTTACAGCGCCACAAATCCTAAACCAATTTATTAGAGACTTGTGCAGTAGCATCCTCCAATGCATATGCCCAATACATCTAGCAGACTTTCAAGCTATAGTTAACAATATCAGAGATTTTGAAGCAGCTGAACTTGAAGCTAACCATGCCCAAGCCGTAAATCTAGTGATGAATGGATCATTTGAATTAGATTCCAAATTGAAACAATTCAGTAATTCTATTAACCAAAAGCTAGAAGGATACTTAGCTGACAATTGCGCAATTTATCAGCCACCCCAACAACGCAATAATTTAGGAATCACAAATTGCCCACAAAATCAGTCACATCTCTTATCATCACCCAATCAGCCGTGGCAGCAAGAAATATATATCTGCCACTACTGTAATAAACAAGAACATTTGAGAATCAATTGTTGGTTAAGAATAGAAAACCTACGATCAAAAAATCAATATTGAAACCCCGATTGCTGGTTCCTAACTCTGAATTACCAATTCAACTCAGCACTATATTAACTGACTTACCTGCTAATGACACAACAGCCAATATATCAACCACCCATATATCAACCTCTAGTCTATCAACTGCAGCCACTGCTAATGTATCAACCACCGCAGCCACAAATAATTTATTAGGCACCCACAGTTCAAACACTGCCATTCAACTCAGCTCAAATGACATTAGAATACTCTAGATCCAGAGTAACCCAAAACTAGAGATTGGCAATGGTGGTTCACCAACCAATTCTTAGCTTATCAAATCAATCATCAGGATCATGCCAGTAGAGTTTAGGAACCGGGTATAATCAAAACCTGAGTTTTCAGAACTATTTAAGCCTTCTGGTTATCCCAGAAGACGTCTCACCTAACACTCAGGAACTTAACCAGAAGCAGCCACATACCAGCAACATACCTCTAACAACCATCACAAACAATGAATTGTTAGCAGCAATTTTTCTATTCGAACTCGAGGGATCATCAAACATACCTTTATTCAATTAGGTCACCAAGTTGATTGCACTGCCAGTGCCAGAATTATTACTGCTGATGGAGCCACAAAGACACCTATAGATGAAATAGATGACTTCCCTATTGAAATCAACAGCATTATCATATCCATCAAGGTTTTAGTAATGGAAGCAATCCAGTATCAAGCACTAGTTGGCAATAATTGGTTATCTAAAACAAATGCAACACTGGACTGGACTACTCAAAAATTGAGAATAAATCTGAATGGCCAACACATTAGAGTACCAGCAACATATGGGCATTTCAAACCCAGTAACATCATGCCAACAGCACTGCTTATTGAATTCGAGGAGGAAGAAAACAAACCAATGTGGGAAGCATATTAAGTATCATGGGCCGATGCTGACCACAACAAACTATCACCAATACTTTCCTGGGACAATCATGTCAATGGAAAACAACAAGAAGAACATATCTGGTGAAACACCATCAACATATGAACTAATGACAGCCAAAGTGAGTTACCACCAACTATAAGCTGGAAAGAAAAAGGAAAAGGGAAAGAAAGAGAAAAAGATGTACCAAAAGAAATCACCACCACAGAAGAAACAACTAGTGGCTGGAAAAGAGAATATTCACATGAACCAATAAAGAAGCTGCCATATATACCTCTTAAATGCAAAGACTATAGAAAGAAACTTTTCTCCATGGGAGCTTGGATTGCCTTGGACAAAGACTATTGGACAAGAACCCACTATTACTATAAACCATGCCATAGAGAACGCTATGGATACCCAAAATGACAGGGAAAGTGGGACAACAAATCATGTCTTGCTTGTGGTGAACAGCTTCTTGATGAAGGAATGTGGAATGACATTCCTGGTCAAGGAGGAACATGTGACACTTCATGCCAATATACCATACTCATTAGCAACTGGGTGAGTCATGAAACACCTCTTATAGTAGTCAGGCACTGAGTGATTTCTCGCTTAGAAGGTTATCCACATGACAAGAATGAAATCTGGTGAATAGCCAATGCCAAAGTAGAAGGTGCTTTACTTAGTGAAATTCTGAAGATCAAAAACAACTCTCCAGAACCAACAGACATCGTTTTGGTTCTCAACTCAGATGTTTTCCTTAACTTAGAAAACAGCCCAGAAGATTTCCATAAGCATTATCAAAACTTAACACCCATAAGGGAGGAACAAAAAGAATGTTTAGCACAATTAAACACTCAACTTTGTGACCACTGTTTAATCCCATGTGACTTTCAATATTGTAATGAGTCTGATCTTATTTACAACCCCTCAATCCACATGATATACACAATCTCAGAAGAAGAACCAATTAGCAGCTGCACATCTAAATCAGAATTGATTCTCAATTCCGATTCAAACTTTAACAATGATGATGACGAAAACAATGGTTCTAGCTCTGCTCCAATTAGCAACAAAAATTACAACAATTCAAACTTCGATTCAGACTCTGAAACATTTATTGCACTTCCCAACCTCATCAAGGAACAAGAACTTAAATGATTCAGCAATAATGGTGAAGATATCATGTCAGTACGCGCACACGATACTGATGCAGGATTTGATCTAAGATATCCAGAAAAAGATCTCCTCAAATTAGAACCACATTTGTGCATTTGCATTGACCTGAAAATAGCACTGGAAATTCCAGCAACAACAATGGTTCAATTAGCATCCAGAAGTAGTTTAGCAAAAAAAGAAATCAACATCAAAGGAGAAATAATTGATGCAGGATACATAGGAAATATCATTGCTATACTACAAAATAACTTAGAAAAAACATATACCATAGATTCAAATGAAAAGATAGCACAAGCAATATTCCTACCTTTGGTGAAAGTAACTCAGCTAATGTCAGTGAGAAACAGGAAAGAATTAGGAATTACAGCTAGAGGGATACAGAGATTTGGATCAATGGGTAGAATAAATATACCAGTTAATATAGCAAAAGAAGAAATTACTAACAAAGGAGAAATTATCTCAACCTGTTAATCAATTTTCATTTCACCATATGACCAGTATATGTTAGCCATAAAAAGAGAAGTAAAGAATCAAGCTCAGTTGTTTGAAGTAGAAGCCGCCATTTGCAAATCAGGAGAGATTGAACTCACTAATCTCTATATATTAGCCAAAAGTTCCAAAAATATCAAAATTCCCATCTACAACACAATAAGAAATGTCATCGAGATACTAAAGGGAACTATCATTAAATATTTAACCACCAAAGTTGAGGATCAACCACTAAACCACATTCCAGACTTTCCACAACTTTGTGGATATGTAAACATCATATCACAGACTATATACAGACAAAGTGAATGTTATCTGCTCCAATTAAAACAATTGGAACAGATCAACATGAGAAATCTAGATCCACTTCAACAAATACAACTAAAGATATTATTCAGCAATTTCAATAACATCTTTGCAAGCAAAAATAAATTTGACTGCATCAACATTATCCAGCATTAGATCAAGACTGTAGATGCAATGCCAATTAAGCAAAGAGCATACAGAGTACCACCAGTTAGCCATGAGATCATTTGTTAAAAAATCAATCAGATGCTTGACAATGGGCTAATTCAGTCATTAATGAGTTCATGGTTGTCACCAGTGGTACTAGTCCAGAAGAAGAATGGAAAAATCCACTTTTGTGTAGATTACTGGAAATTGAATGAAGTAACCAAAGGAGACAGCTACCCAACTCTAAAGATCCAAGAACTATTTGATGCTTTTGGAGGAAATAAATGGTTCTCAACACTAGATTTAGATAGTGGTTACTGGCAAGTAGCCATGAACTCAGCCGACAAAAAAAAGACTGTATTCACAACAAGAGAAGGGAATTTTGAATTTGAAGTCATGCCATTTGGCTTGATAAACACTCCAGTGACATTCCAACAACTTATGGAAATCATCTATACTGAATTACTATGGAAATCAGTAGTTGTCTATCTAGATGACACAAATGTGTTTTCAAAAACATTTGATGATCATCTGCACTACCTCCAGCAAGTATTTGAAAGACTTAAAAGAGCCAGATTGAAACTAAATGCAACTAAGTGTTTCTTTGGAAAGATAGAACTAAAATTTTTGGGACATGTTGTGAGCAAAGATAGCATCAAAACAAATCCAGACAAAATTGAAGTTGTCAAGAACTTTCCAGTATCAAACAATCTCATGGAACTAAGAGCATTCTTGGGATTTGCAGGCTACTATTGTTGTTTTATCAAAGACTTTTTAAAACTGGCTCAATCACTTTACCAACTACAAACCAAGAATGTGAAGTATGAATGGACAGAAGCTCAACAAAAAGCATTTGACACATTAAGAAGAAAGCTTATCCAAGCTCTAGTACTGATGTATCCAGACTATAGCAAACTATTTATAATCACCACGGATGCATCAGGTCAAGTATTGGGAGCAGTACTATCACAAAAAAGGCCAGATGGAAGAGAGCATCCAGTAGCTTATGCCAGTAAAAGCTTAAGTCCAGCTGAGAAGAACTATGGAACTCCAGCATTAGAACACTTAGCTATCTATTGGGCTGTTATTAAGTGGAGAGAATACTTGAACCAAAAGTTTGATGTATATACTGATCACAAAGGATTAACATTAATCCAAAAACAAGAATTTGCAAATGATCGCCATACCAGATAGAAAATAGAACTTTCACCATTCAATTATACAGTACATTATAAAAAAAGAAAAGACAATGGAAATGCTGATAGATTGTTGCGAATGAGGCAAATTTAAAAACATTTCAACCTAAAAATATAACAAAAGATAAATATCCAAAAATACCAACAACTACAATACTATATAAATACCCATTTGTTTCAGGAAAAATTATCTCGAAAAGAACAAAGGAACATAAAACAACAATCAAAATATTTTATCAATCATCAAAATATACTTTACCAGAAGAACAGAAAAAATCCAGATCAACCAACCAGAGTAATCACAGAACCAGAAAAAGAGACAATATTATTCAATATGCACTCAGATCCAACAACAGAACATTTTTATAAAGAAGCAATCATGAAAAGAATTAGAAAAAGATACTATTGGTCATTAATGTATTCAAACATTATCTAATATGTTCAAAATTGTAATGTTTGTCAAAGAAGAGAAGGAACAAAACCCAGTGAACCATTAAGACCAATTAAAGTGGGACAACTATTTAATCACATTGGAATTGACTTAGTCAGACCACTAACAATCACTAGCAGAGGCAACAGATATATTGCAATAGCCATGGACTATCTTACTAAATGGCCAGAAGCAAAAACAATTCAAAGAGCAGACGCAGAATCCGTTACCAAATTCATTCATCAAGATTTGATCTGTCAACATAGATGTCCAAAATAACTACTATCAGATCAAGGAATCCACTTTGTAAACAGAACATTGACAGAATTAAGTCAAAGATTTGGAATCAAAAGACCATTATCATCACCATATCATCCACAAACAAATGGATTAGTAGAAAGGTTTAACAGAACATTGTGTGAAGCCATTGCCAAAATCAGCCAAAAAAACCAGGACAAATAAGACTTGATTATACCATCAGTATTATTTGCTTATTAAACAATGAAACAAAACACTACACAAGCAACACTATTTGAATTAGTCTACAGTAGAACAGCAATATTACCAGTTGAGATAGAAGTCAAGTCATATCCAACAGAACCAATAACTGAAGACAATTTTCAAGAAACATTGCTAAGAAGAACATATGACTTGATGGAAACTCTAGAAAACAAGTGACAAAGAGCAGCTGATAACATTTAAAAGTCACAAGAAAAACAAAAAAAGAGACATGATAACCAACTATCAGACAAACCAGTTAAATTCAAGATTGGAGACAAAGTACTTCTACATTGTACTAAAGTGGAAAAACAATGGAGTGGAAAATTTGACCCCAAATGAGATAGACCATTTCACATAGAAGAAATTCTTGGAAATGGAGCTTATAAATTAAGATGAGACAACAAAATCTTAGCCAAAGCAGCACATGGTGATCGACTAAAACAATATCACCAGATAGCATCATCATTCACTAATAACATTCTACAACTAGGAGTACAAAGAATACTAGTTCAACCAGATGAGATTCCATGAGATCTGAAACCAATCATAATTATCGAACCAAACACGTCAAATCAAACAACCCAAAAGAGTATATAAAGGCACAATACACGCAACAAAAGCAACCAAGAAAATAGAAATACCAGATCATATTCACACTATAGCTCAACAACTGTTCCAGGCCTTAAGTCAACAACAGTTAAACATGGAAATTATCATTAACAACCAAACAATTTGCTATCAAAAAACCAAAAGAAAGACAAAGAACATACCATATTAATGGTTATCAAAGAATGATAAAAACTGGTCAGAGAAGATAATAGAAAAAGTAAAGAACACTTTTGGGACAATACCTATGATGACACCAACAGAAAAACTCACTAAAGAGAATTAGAAACAATAAACAGAACAACTTCCAATATTATACTGTTACTACCAGTTAGGTCAGAAGTTGAATATTTAGGAGTTGTATATCGACAAATCTAAAAAAATATTTAACCAAGACATAATACAACAAATTGAAGAATTTATCAGAAAGAAAACAAATTCAACATTACATATTAAAACAATGTATTGACTATACAACATATTTTGGAACTATTTAGAAATACTGTTACACTCGGACATGAAAGTCATTACCATTAACCAATGGAGAAAAATAAACAATACACAAGTAGAAGATGTGAGAAACAGAGTTGAACAAACAATACTTGAAAAAGAAGTATTAGAACTAATTCAAAACAAAGATTTCAACAGAGCTCAATATTAAAAAAGAAGAGATAATGTTACTTATAAAAAGAAAACAAATATATAAAAAAATAGTCGACTAATAAGTGAGTAGTAGTAACATGCGAGCACATTGCTCAGCAATGTAGAGTAATATTAGAAATCATGGCATATTGCTCAGCAATGTGGAACAATGTCAGAAATCATGGCACATTGCTTAGCAATATAAAGCAATGTCAAAAAAATACAGCACATTGCTCAACAATGTGAGCATTGCTTGAAAAATTATAGCACATTGTTCGAGAATGTGAGTGATCTTGTAGAACCCAAATTATGTATATATAGCAATAGCATTAGAAGAAAAAAGAACAGACCTCTCAGTTTAGTTTTGATCTAAGCAATCTTCTATTCATAAATATCAATAAATAATTATTTGCCATTTTAATACACTCTCCACTATTAACACTTCATGTTGATAGTACTTGATACCTAATTATACTGGAACAATAGCTCTTGATCATGGCTATTAACAGGATATTAACTTGCAATTGCTTTTTGTTAAAATTTTTTATTTTTTTTTATTTTTTTTTATTTTTTTTTGTTATTTCTTGGGTTTTACTAAAATTTATTAAAGATTAAGTGCTGAGATACAGACATCATAGGGACTGGTAAAAGACCTGTGAAACAAAGATAGAACACTTATAAATTTGAGGATAGCTTACCAGAAAGATTACCAGCCACCATGCTAAGAAAGAAATTTGATAAAACTGCAGTTTTGGGAAGCTATGGATAAAGCCATCATTTAAATCTCTGTCTATTATACAAAGGACTCAACTCTAAAACTTTTAGATATAACCAATGTACTAGTATCACCAGCATTGTTAAGATATTGAGCACCAAGTTACAGATTTGTTATTTGATTTAAGATCTTAAATAATCATCTATAACAATGATTTTCATAAGCGACTGGGTGAAAAAGAAAACACCCATAGATGCCACCTGGAAATGAGCAGTCAAATGTTTGGATGGATGTCCACATGATGATGACAAAATTTGGCAAATGGCACTCACTAAAATTGAAGAAGCATCACCAGAAAAAATAAAAACAATTAAATATAACTCACTTGAACCCATAGAACTTAACTGAAACCCAGAACTAGTCATAAATCTGTTGGATCCAGAACAATTCCACAAACACTATCAAGAGCTAACACTTACAAGAAAAGAGCAGAAGCAATGCTTGGAAGAAATCAACACTCAACTATATGACCACTGTTTGATTCTCTGTAACTTCCAATATTGTAATGAGTGTGACCTCATTTACAATTCACTACCATGCATAATCTACACAATTCCAGAAGAGGACAAACCAATAAACAGCTGCATATCACAATCGGGATCAAGTTTCAATCCCGATTCAAACTCCAACAATGATGACAATAAAAATAACAGTTCTAGCTCTGCTCAAAATGCCAATAGAAATAACAACAATTCGGACTCTAATTCAAACCCCGAAACATTTATTGCACTTTCTGACTTTACCAAAGAGCAGAAACTGAAATAATTCAGTGATAACAATGAAGGTATCATGCTAAAACGTGTGCATGATATTGATGCAGAATTTGATTTAAGATATTCAGGAAAAGATACCATAAAATTAGAACTTCATTCACACACCTGCATTGATCTCAAAATAGCATTGAAAATTCCAGCAACAACAATAGTTCAGTTAACATCTAGAAGTAGTTTATCCAAAAAGAGAATCAACATCAAAGAAGAAATAATTGATGCAGGATATGTAGGAAATATTATTGCCATGCTACAAAATAACTCAGAAAAGGCCTACATGATAGAGCCAAATGAAAAGATAGCACAGGCAATATTTCTACCTCTGGTGAAAATAGCTAACTTAATGTCAATGGGAAACAGGGAAGAATTAAGGATTACTGCTAGAGAGATACAAGGATTCAGATCAACAGATAGAATAGATATACCAATTAATATGGTAAAAGAAGAGGTTATTGACAAAGAAGAAATTATCTCAACCTGTCAATCAATTTCTATTTCACCATATGACCAGTATATATTAGCCATAAAAAGAGAAGTGAAAGATCAAGCTTAGCTGTTTGAAGCAGAAGCCACCATCTGTGAATCAGGAGAGATTGGACTCACTAATTTTTACATATCAGCCAAAAGCCCAAAAAACATCAAAATTCCCATTTATAATACAATGGAAAATGTCATTGAAATACCAAAGAAAACCATCATTGGATATTTAACCACTGAAGTTGAAGATCAACTACCAAACCATATTCCAGATTTTCCACAGCTTTGTGAATATGTAGACATCACATCACAAACCATCTATGGACAAAGTGAATGTTATCTGCTCCAACCAGAACAATTGGAACAGATGAATATAGGGAATCTAGACTCACTTCAGCAGATGCAACTAAAAATGTTACTCAACAAATTCAATGACATTTTTGCCAGCAAAAACGAATTTGGCAGAACTGATATTATCTAACATCAAATCAAGACTGGAGATACAATGCCAATTAAACAAAGAGCATACAGAGTACCACCAGCCAGCCATAAAATCATTCGTCAAGAAATCAATCAAATGCTTGACAATGGGCTAATTCAGCCATTAATGAGCCCATGGTCATTACCAGTGGTACTAGTCCAGAAGAAAAATGAAAAAATCCGTTTTTGTGTAAACTACTGGAAATTGAATGGAGTAACAAAAGGAGACAGCTACCCAACTCCAAAGATTCAAGAGCTGTTTGACACTTTTGGAGGAAAAAAATGATTCTCAACATTAGATCTAGACAGCAGTTACTGGAAAGTAGCTATAAAACCAGAAGATAAAGAAAAAACAGCTTTCACTACACAAAAAGAGAATTTCAAATTTGAAGTAATATTATTTGGCTTAATAAATACTCCAGCAATATTTCAATGGCTTATGGGTATTTTCTATACTAGACTGTTATGAAAATCAGTAGTCATATACTTGGATGATATCAATGTGTTCTCAAAAATATTCAATAATCATCTGCATTATCTCTAACAAGTATTTGAAAGACTCAGAAGAGCCGGATTGCAACTAAATGCAACTAAATATTTTTTTGAAAAAAATGAACTCAAGTTTTTGGGACATGTTGTAAGCAAATATAGTATAAAAACAGATTCAGATAAGATTGCCATAGTAAAGAACTTTTCAGTACCAACCAATTTGATGGAATTAAGAGCATTTTTGGGATTTGCAGACTACTATCATTGTTTTATCAAGGACTTTTCTAAACTGGCTCAGCTGCTTTATTATCTACAAACTAAGAATGTCAAGTATGAATGGACAAAAGCTCAACAAAAAGCATTTAACACACTGAGACAGAAGCTTATTTAAGCTCCAGTGTTGATGTATTCAGACCACAACAAACCATTTATCATTACCACCAATGCATCAGGCCAAGTATTAGGAGCCATACTATCACAGAAAAAACCAGATGAAAAAGAACATCCAGTAGCTTATGCCAGTAGAAGCTTAAGTCCAGCTGAAAAGAACTATAAAACTTCAGCACTAGAACACTTAGCAATCTATTGGGCTGTTATCAAATGGAGAGAATACTTAAACCAAAAGTTTGAGGTGTATACTAATCACAAAGGATGGACTTCAATTCAGAAACAAGAATTCAGAGACAACTGCCATGTCAGATGGAAAATAGAACTTTTACTATTCAATTATACAGTACATTATAAAAAAGGAAAAGACAACAGAAATGCTGATGGATTGTCACGAATAAAACAAATCTAAAAACATTTCAACACAAAAATATAACAAAAAATAAATATACAAAAATACCAACAACTCCAACATTATATAAATACCCAATTGTTTAAGGAGAAATTATCTTAAAAAGAACAAAACAACATAAAACAGCAATTAAAATATTTTATCAATTATCAAAATATACTGTACCAGAAAAACCAAAGAAATCCAAATCAACCAACCAGAGTAATTACAGAACCTGAAAAAGAAACAATACTGTTTAACATGCACTCAGATCCAGCAACAGGACATTTTCATAAAGAAACAACCATAGAAAAAACCAGAAAAAAATACTATTGGTCATTAATGTATCCAGACATCATCCAATATGTTTAGAATTGTAATGCTTGTTAGAGAAGAGGTGGAATAAGACTAAGTAAACCATTAAGACCAATCAAAGTGGGACAATTATTTGATCAAATTGGAATTGACTTAGTTGGATCATTAACAATTACTAGCAGAAGCAACAGATACATTGTAGTAGCTATAGATTATCTCATTAAATGGCCAGAAGCAAAAGCCATTCAAAGAGCAGATGCAGAATTCATTGCTGAATTTGTTGTTATGGATAAACTTGGTGGGTATGAGAAATGATAATATTTGGTGCTCTCAATTATTAATGATATGTCTTCTACCATAATTTTGTTGGCTTAGTCTTGATTATTAGTCTCTAAAGATCTATTTCTGAATGTGAATTTACCTATTGAGTTCTTTTGTTATAAGGCACAGAGTTTGTTTTTCATTAATTACAATGTTTTCCGTAAATGTGAGCTTTCTTCTCCGAGCTAATGAGTGCAATCATTAAAGTCTGGCATTGTTTTTTCACCCTTCTGGTAAGCTAACAAGATAATGTTAATATTCAAAACTTAGAGGGAGCTTCCCTCTTTTACCAGGCTATCATGAAGTCTATTCTCAGACAGTCAATTTTACTATGTTGCCACTCCACAAAAAAAATAAGAAAGAAAAGATAAATTAGTATCATTAATCGCCATGATCAAGAGTGATTGGTCCAAATTATTGATTGTTTGAGGCAGTTATGCTAAGAGCATCTGTCCTAAAATGAAAGTATGAGACAAGGGTTAATTCATGTAAATTCCATGAAGTTTAGGAACATGAATTTATGACTCTGATTTCTTTAATAATTGGTTATTTCAGAAGATAAAATAGGGAGAAAAATGATGAAAGGGTATGGATATTTGATTCTTGTCTAGAGATTTGTATCTATCTATTTGTCTGCCTTTTCTAACTTCTACAACTACTTGCTTTTTATACATTTTTTTGGTTTTACAGGATTGCTTTCAATTGTCTCGCTATCACTAGTTATTGCTTTGTTATTTCTGTTATTGCTTTGTTTTTCTATATTATTGCTAGTTATCCTATGTTATAACACATTATCTGACATTATTACATGTTATTCTGTGTTATCCTGTATTATAACACATTATTCTATGTTATTGCGTGCTATTCTTTGTTATCCTGTGTTATAACACATTATCCTATGTTATAACACGTTATCCAACATTATTGCGCTATTCTGTGTTATGTCATGTTTCTTCATAACTTTGGATTGGTTTTTCTACTTGGGTAATATTATCCTCCTCTTTTTAAAATTGAGCTCTTGCAAAACCATATGTATCTGTTATCATGGCTTTGTTTGTGTAATGTTCGATTGTTGTCTCAAATATTGTCTTTTATAGGTCTTTGAACTGTTAATTGGTTATTCATCCTATGTTGTTAACCATTATGGTTTTCATAGATCTGTTCAATAGTACATTTGGGCAATATTGGAAGGTGGTGTATAGTCAGTATGCTGCTTTGTAATGTAGAGTCAGATTGTTTTTCCCTACAAATTTTTTTACTTGTTGTATTGCTTCTTTGTTGAACATTTTCTGGTTGAAGTCTTCGTATGGTGTCTTCAAGTCAAGCTGTTCTCCAATTTTGTAGAACCAATAAGCTAAAGGAAGTTTTTTTTTCCATTCCTGGGCATTGTCAAGTGTCCACTTTCCTGTTTCAGGGAGTTCGGTCCTACAAGCTAAAGTTTCTTTTATTTTTTCGAGTTCAGAGACCAAGTATCTTCTTTTGTAATTTTTTTCTTGTTCTTTGCCTTTTTCTTCTTCACCTTCTGTCTGAAAACAATTTTTCCTCCAACATTGTCTTTTGGGTGGTGGGTAGAAAAAAAAACATTTAGTTTTAATTGAACTTTTGTTCTCCCCTCTCCTGCTCTTATCTTTGTACCATATCTCTTTTTTATTAATTGTTATTTCTATTTGAGATGTTGATTTTTGAATTGTTTCAAATAATTGTTTAGATAATTTTAAAATTTGATCTGAAAGATCCATGTTGAAATTTCTATCGTTTCTTGCTGCTTTTCAGATGCTATATATATTTGAATTCCCCAATTTAATTTGCTGCATGTTGTCTACATTTCGATAATGATGATTGGTTTCAGATTTCATGGTATATCTTCTGGTCTGATTAATGAAATTTGTGTTCTTAGTTGAGGTACTGATGATGATGATTCCTGTTTTGCATAATAAATTTTTAACCAATTTTCATGCACTACTTTCTTTAAAATTCTGTCTTCCAATTGTAGTTTGTAAGCTCTATTTCCTAAAGCTTTATGTATGTGGAATGGACTGTCCCACTTTGGGTCGAACTTTCCACTCCACTGTTTCTCAGCTTTTGTACAATATAACAGTATCTGGTCTTCAATCTTGAATTCTATTGGTTGTTCAAATAAGCAATTGTTATGTCTTTTTTTTTGTTGTTTTTGAGTGTTACTAATGTTATCAGCTGCTGTTTTTCGATTGTTTTCTAATGTTTCCATTAACTGGTACATTTTGTAGTACAAAGTAGCTTTAAAATTCTCTTTGGTAATTGTTTTTGTTGAGTAGAACAATATTTTTTGTTTAATAGATAACATAGCTTTTCTTCCATAGACTAGTTCGAATGATGTGAAGTGTGTCATATTTTGCTTTAGTGTTCAGTATGCAAAGAGTACTGAAGATATGAATAGGTCCCATTCTTGTTTGTTTTCTTGACTTATTTTTGCTAGTGCTTTACACAGTGTTTGATTAAACCATTTTACCAGTCCATTAGTTTGTGGGTGGTATGATGATGATAAAGAATGTTTTATACCAAACTGTTGGTTTAATTCTGTTAACATATTATTGACAAAATGCGTTCCTTGATCAGATAACAATTTTTTTAGACATCCATGTTGGCAAATTAGGTCTTAATGTACAAACTTGGCTACTGTTTTGGCATTGGCCACTTGAATTGCTCTGGCTTCTGGCCATTTTGTAAGATAATCAACGGCTACAGCAATATACTGATTTTCTTTAGATGTAATTGAAAAAGAATTAACCAAATCAATCCCAATTCTATCAAATGGATTTCCAACTGGAATGGGTCAAAGTGGTTCTGTTGATCTTGCTCCTCCTCTTTGCTGACATGTGTCACAATTAAGCATGTATTCGAAAATATCTTTGTATATCATTGGCCAATAGTATAAATTTAGTGTTCTTTTAAGGTTAGCATCTTTGTTAAAGTGTCCTGACATTGGATCTGAGTGCATGCTATATAGTATAGTTTCTCTTTTACTGTTCTTGATTAGTCATTATGGAGTGGGGTGGTTTCGGCATTTTTGTTGATATAGTTGGTTGTCTTGAATAAAATAATTTCGGGCTTGTTTTCTTATAGTACTTTGTTTCTGTTGAGATAATATCTCTTTGAAATGTAGTGTCGATAGATATTGATGTAGTTATTGATAAGTGAATGTGTTCATAGATCTGGGATTAAGTTTGTGGCATTCTTGACAAACTGTCAGCATTGGTGTTCTTGGATTCTTTCTTGTAATGGACTTTGAGTGAGAATTGTTGCAGATAAGTACTCCATCTTACATATTTTCTTTCTAATTATGGATTATTAAGTAACCAAATAAGTCCTTTGTGATTAATATATAGGTCAAATGGTTGATTGAGGTAATGTTTCTAAGTCTGTATGGCCCAATAAATGGCAAGGCATTCCAGATCTGTTGTGCTGTAATTCTTTTCTGCTGGGCTTATGCTGTGACTGGCATAAGTAACTAGATGTTCTCTATTGTCTGGTCCTATTTGGGATAATACTGCTCCTAAAGCATTTTTCAAGGCATTCATAGTGACAATGAACCATTTAGTAAAATCTAAGTAGATCAGGATTGAAGATGTGATCAATCACTGCTTGAGATAGTTGAATGCTTTCTGTTGATCTTCTTTCCACAAGTATGGTATGTATTTGGACAACAATTGATGGAGTGGTTTTGTGATGTTCGAGAAACTTTTGACAAATCAACAATAATATCCTGCCAATCTTAGAAATCCTTATAATTCTCTGAAGTTAATTGGAGCTAGAAAATTCTTGACTTTTTGTACTTTATCTGGATCGGGTTTAACTCTGTCCTTGCCAATTACATGTCCTAGGAACTTTAACTCAGTTTTTCCAAAGAAGCACTTCTCGGGATTGAGTTTCAATTCAGCACTACAAAGGCATTTGAAGGCTTGTTGCAGATGGAGCAAATGGTCATCAAATGTTTTGGAGAACACATTTGTGTCATCTAGGTAGACTACTACTAATTTCCAAAGAATTTTTTTGTATATTACATCCATCAGGTGTTGAAATATGGCAGGAGTATTACAAAGTCCAAAGGCATTATGTTAAACTTGAAGTTTTCGTCTCGAGTGATAAATGCTGTTTTTCTTTTGTCTTTGGGGTCTATTTCAACTTGCCAATAACCACTTGCTAGATCTAATAATGAGAACTATTTCTTTTTTCCTAGATTGTCCAGAATTTCTTGGATGAGAGAAGTAGAATAACTATTTTCTTGTGTGATGCTATTTAATTTTTGGTAATCCACGCAGAATTGTACCTTTCCATTTTTCTTGGTGACCAGGACTACTGGAGAGGACCAAGGGCTTAACGATTCTTTAATTAAGCCATTATCAAGCATTCATTGCATTTCTTGCTTAATTAGGTTATCACCAGATGGAAGTACATGGTAAGCTTGTTGCTTAATTGGTCAAGTGTCTCTTGTATCAATCTAATGCTTTATGATGTTGGTGTGTTTGAATTCATTTTCACTGGCAAAGACATCAGCATGCTGATTCAGAAGGACTTTGAGTTGCATTTGTTGTAAGGTACTTAAGTTTCCTAAATTCAATTTATTGATCTCTTCTGATATAAACAAGTAACTTTTTTTTGGCAAATTCTATATTTGTGAGATAATATCGCAGAATAAAAATAATTGTGCGAAGTCTGGAATGGACTGGGGTTTTTCAGGATTCTGAATATTTGTGGATATGGAACTGACAAGGATCTCATTGGGGATTTCAATGACATCTTCTGTCAGGTTGTGAATGAAAATTTTGAAGTGTTTATGGGCTTTGGCCAGTAGGTATAAATTAGCAACATTAGCTAGAAAACAGATTTCGGAACTGGCTTCAAATAATAGAGCTTGATCTTGGATCTTTCAATTCACTTTGAAGATGTATTGTCGGTATGGGGAATGGAGATAATAGTGTCAGTATAGATAAATTCTACTTGGTCACTGTCTTTCTCTGTGAAATTAACTGGTACATTTCCTCTTCTACTTGATCCAAACCTGTTGATTTCTTAGGCAGTGAGGCTTAATTCTTCTCAAATTGTTACTAGGGTCAATTGGGGTATTTTGACTAGGGGTAGGAAGATAGCTTGGACAATCTTTTCTTGTAATTCTATTTTGTAGGGTCTGTCCAAATTGTTCTGTAGCATCATAATAATGTTCTCTATGTAACCAGCATCAATGATTCCTTCTTTTATGTTGATTTTTTTCTTGGCTAGACTAAATTGAGAGGCAATTTGTATCATTGTACTAACAGAAATTTCTAATGCTATTTTAAGATCTATTTTCACAAGGGAATATGGGGCTATAATGATGGGTGATTGTCCAGAGTATCATAGGTTGAAACTGGCATTGGTATTATGCATTCTTTTGGAACAGATTTCTTTTTCGTTGTCACTGTACTATTTTAGCTCTAGTTCTTTGAATAAGTTGGAATATGCAAGATACTGTTCTGTTTCAGTATCCTCAGTTGGATCTTGAAATGACATGTTTTTGGTGATCAATACCTCTTTTTCTTCAGACTCAGGTAGTTTGGTAATTGAAAACAGTATTCTTGGAAGTAGATTGAACATGAGATCACATTTGTTGCAGTACTGGAAATAACAGAGGATCAAACAGTGATCGCACAGTTTGGTATTTAAATCAGCTAATCTTTGCTCTTGTTCTTTTTGAGTTGGGACCAATTCTTGATATTGGTTCTGAAATGCATCTGGGTCATCCATAAAGAAATTGTCTACAGAATAGTTAGGTTCATTATATTTGGGTGTCCAGAAGTTATCCTTGATTTCTCGTATCTCTTCGGGCATGGCACTTTTGGCTTTGGTGCTTGCTATTCTTCAGATTTTGTGGTCATTATGTGGATAACCATCCAACTTGTTGAATGCTCGTTTCCAAGTGTTCTCGATGGGAGTTCTCTTTTATACCCAATCGTTGATTAATATGGTGTATTGACAAGCCTTGTTGCATGTTCCTCCTCTACCAGGCACATTATTCTAAAGTTTTTCATCAGGCAGGATCTCGCCACATGCGAGACACAGCGTGTTGTCCCACTTGTCTTGTCATTTTGGTCGTCCAAATCTTTTCAGTAAACAAGATCTGCAGTAGTATTTGGTGGCAGTGGGCCATTCTTTGTTGTCTCCAATACATGCACCCATAGTAGATAGCTTCTTTCCACAATCAACACATATTAGTCTTGAAGGTTGGTAAAATAGATTTCTTTGGTCCAAAGTTACGTATCTTATTGATGACAATTAGGGCTCTTCTTTAGCTCTGTCTTTTTCTTTTTCTTCCCAGGTTGGTGGTAAGAGTAGTTCAGTTTGATAATCATCTGCTCATAAAACCTGATAGGTCTCGATGGTTGGTGGCAGTAGTGTGTCTTCAAATTCAATAAAAGATTTCTTGGTATGTTGAGTTTTAAAGTGTCTGCACATAGCTAAAACTCGGACATACTGTTCATTGAACATGAATTGAAGTTTTTGGGTGTTTTAGTCGAGAGTAGCATTGGTTTTTGACAACCAATTATTTCCCACTAGAGCTTGATATTGAGTAGCTTCTATGACGAGTACTTTGGTAGGGATCTGAATTTTATTAATCTCAAAGAGGAAGTTGTAATTTCTCCTATTGGGGTTTTTGTGTTTCCATTTGCTGTGATGATCTGGGCAGTAGCAACATGGTCTACTTGGTGACATAGTTGGTCAATGAGCTGCTTCGTAATTATGCTATCAGCTAATCTATTATCTAGGATTAATTTAATGTCTATTCCTCCGACTCTGGCATCAGTGTATAGAACTATTATTGGTTTATTCTGATTGATGGCTGCTCCATTAAAAAGGCTATGGGTGTTTAAATTATTGATGTCAAAAAGAAATATGGCAGCTAGGGTGGTGTCTTTGGTAATAGTGGTTGGTGGGATATTGTTTTTTGCTTGCTTGGAAGGTTGGAAAATTTGTTCTACATCCCCCCCTTTTACAGATATAGATTTGTTAAAACCCTGGTCTTCCATAAGACTGAAATAGAAAGCTTGATTCGGGTATCCAGTTGGTGTTGGTCGAGATTGGACAGAACCACAAGGGATTGGTCGAAATAGTCCACTGTTGGTTTACATCTGATTGTTGTTAGAATTCCTCCATCCCTAATTATAGTCTATGGCTCAAGGTCTAAATGGGCTGTAAGGGGAAGTTTGATAGTGAAGAATTGTTTGTGTCATTGGTGGTAGTTGATAATAATTCTGGGGTGGTGGTTGAGTGTACAGAACTTGTTGTGTGTATTGGGGCAGTTGATTCTGAGATATGGAATATTGGAGTACCATGCTTTGCTGATATCTGGGTTGCTGGTATTGGTTCCCCTGATTTTGGTCTATTATCTTCTTTCTGCAGTTACGAGCAATGTGTTCAGGTTTCTGGCAGTAGTAACAGTTGTGGGGATCGGATCTCCAAGATTGTTGCTATTGCTGACAGTTCTGTTGCTATGGGTATCTGCTATTGTTGTTATTTTCTCTCTGTTGTGGTGGTTAATAAGTTTCTGTGCTTCCGGCTAAAAATCCCTCAATTTTCTGAATTAATTTTTCACTTAATTGGGTTATCTTTGCATCAATGTCAGAGGTTTTATTAATGGCTAAATTAATGGCTTAAATATGATTCACTTTTTGCTTGGCCAACTCAAAATCACGAATGAGAATGACTGTTTCTTGTAGGTTTGCCAGATGGCAAGGTCATATGGATCTTAGGAAGCTGCTTTTTAGTCCTTTGACAAATTGATTAAGAACTTGCATAATGGTATAATAATTCTGCTCAATGGCTAGGATTTGTCAAAGGACCTAATTGAATCTTTTAAGATAAGTAGTTACTGCTTCATGGTTGTTTTGTTTTATTATACTGAATTGATTTTGCAATCGGATGAGTGTATTAAAGTTATAGATGTATTGCAGAAATGTGAGTTTAAACTCTGTAAAGAAGATAGGCTTCTCTGCAAGGCTCTGGTACTACAAATTGGCAGTTCCAGTCAGAAAAAATGGCAGTGCTTAAATTGTGCAGTCATTGTTCTAGCCATTAGTGGTAATTGCTTTTTCGGTGTCCACAATCCAAGAATATGCGTTATCTTCTTTACTAGAGAATTTTTCCAATTTAGCAATATTCCAGTAAGCCATGATCTGGTTAATGGGTGGGGTGTTACTGGTTATGTTTAAGGGAATTGGTGTCCACATATTTGAGTGTTTTCCAGGTGCTAATGCTGATTGTTTCTCTTTGTCACTTGAACCAATAGGTTGTAGAATAGCTGTTCCTTCTATCAGAGGAGATGCTGATTCTATTGGGTTTTGTGCTGATGGCTGTTCCCAAGTTGACGTGTTTCCTTCTGGTTGACTGACTGCTGGGGTAAGATTTCCAAACAGCGATCCATATTCTTCTAGTGATTTGTTCCAACTTTGTTGATTTCAAGGGTGTGGGTTTCCAGGAGTTTGTGGTGTTTCTGACTGGGTTTCCAGAGGTGGGTTGAATACAATTCTACTTTGGAGTGTCTGATGGTATGATGGAGTTGTTAGAAAGAGGATCCTTGGTTTCTTGTTGACTGTGGATTTGTCTTGGACAGTTGTAGAATTATTGGATCCATATTCGTATTCTTTCAGATCAGATTCTATTGGTTGTTGTACTTGAGGGAATTGTTTTGTCACATAGTGTTTAATGTCTGTATCAACTATGCATAGGGTTTCAGTGATTGCTTGTGTAGTGGTAGTTGTTAAGTACCTTAGTAAGCTTTGATGGATTTGTTCTCCAAGTCTTTTTGTGTCTATTGCATGGTCTAACAAGCAGTTGATTTTTGCATTGATATAGTTGCAAAAGTCACTTTCTGTGATGGTAGTTTCTTTTGATATTCCTAGATCTTTTCAAAAGTACTGAAATAGTGCTTTTCTGTACAAGAAGTGGTTCTTTCTTATTGTTCTAATAGTTGCTACTTTTGTGTATTTCTGGAGTGCTCTGTCTCTGTGGATTTATAATCTCACAGGGAGCACCAAATATTATGAGTAAACTTGGTGGGTATGGAAAATAGTAACGTTTGGTGCTCTCAATTATTGATGATGCATCTTCTGTATAATTCTGTTGGCTTAGTCTTGATTATCAGTCTCTGAAGATCTATTCCTGGATGTGAATTTACCTGTTGAGTTTTTTTGTTATAAGGCACAGAGTTTGTTTTTTGTCAATTGCAATGTTTTCTGTAAATGTGAGCTTTCTTCTCCAAGCTAACAAGCAGAATCATTAGAGTCTGGCATTGTCTTTTCGCCCTTCTGGTAAGCTAACAAGATAATGTTAATATCCAAAACTTAGGGGAAGCTTCCCTCTTTTACCAGACTATCACAAAGTCTATTCCCAGACAATCAATTTTACTATGTTGCTGCTTCACAAACAAAATAAGAAAGAAAAAAAAAAGAAAAAAAAAAAAAGAAAAGATAAATTAGTATTGTCAATCGCTATGATCAAGAGCGATTGGTCCAAATCATTGATCATTCGAGATGGTTATGCTAAGAGCATCTGTCCTAGAATGAAAATACGAGACAAGAGTTAATTCACATAAATTCCATGAAGTTCAAGAACATGAATTTGTGACTCTGATTTCTTTAATAATTCGTTTATTTCAGAAGATAAAATAGGGAGGATAATAAATGATGAAGGGGTATGGATATTTAATTTTTGTCTAAAGGTTTATATCTATCTATCTGTCTGTCTTTTCTAACTTCTATAACTACTTGTTTTTTATACATTTTTTTGGTTTTACAGGATTGCTTTCAATTGTCTCACTATCACTAGCTATTGCTTTGTTATTTCTGTTATTGCTTTGTTTTTCTACGTTATCACTAGTTATCCTATGTTATAACATGTTATCTGACATTATTACATATTATTCTGTGTTATCCTGTGTTATAACATGTTATTCTACGTTATTGTGTGCTATTCTGTGTTATCCTGTATTATAACATGTTATCCTACATTATAACACATTATCCAACATTATTACACTATTCTGTGTTATGTTATGTTTCTTTATAACTTTGGATTGGTTTTTCTACTCAGATAACATCATCTATCAAGATTTGATCTGTTAACATGGATGTCCAAAGAAACTACTATCAGATCAAAAAACTCATTTTATAAATAAAACATTGACAGAACTAAGTCAAAGATTTGAGATAAAAAGACCATTATTATCATCATATCATTCACAAACCAATAGACTAGTTAAAAGATTCAATAAAACATTATGTGAAGCAATTGCCAAAATCAGTCAAGAAAACCAAGATGAATGAGATTTGTTTATACCATCAGTATTATTTGCTTATCGGACAATAAGACAAGATACTACACAAGCAACACCATTTGAATTAGTATATAAAAAAACAGCAACATTACCAATTGAGATAGAGGTCAATACATATCTAACTGAACCAATAACAGAAGCCAATTTCCAAGAAACATTGTTAAGAAGAACATATGACTTAATGGAAACACTAGAAAACAAATGACGAAAAACAGCTGATAATATCCAAAAGTCTCAAAAAAAGCAAAAAGAATGACACAATAACCAATTACCAGATAAACCAGTTGAATTCAAGATTGAAACAAAGTACTTTTACATCATACCAAAATAGAAAAACAATGGAGTGGAAAATTTGACCCCAAATAGGATGGTCCATTTCACATAGAAGAAATTCTTGGAAATAGAGCTTATAAATTAAGATGGGACAACAAAATTTTAGCCAAAGCAGCACATGATAATCAACTGAAACCATATTACCAAATAGCATCATCATCCACCAATAATATTCTACAATTGGGAGTACAACAAATACTAGTCCAATCAGATAAGATTCCACAAGATCTGGAACCAATCATAATCATTAAACCAAACATGTAAAATTGAATAATAAAAGAATATATAAAGACACAGTATACATGACAAAAGCAACCAAGAAAAAAAAATGGAAATACCAGATCACATTTACACCATAGCTCAACAATTATTCCAGACATTAAGTCAGCAATCATTAGACATGGAAATTATTATTAATAATCAAACAATTTGCTATCGAAACACCAAAAGAAAGACAAAGAATACATTATATCAGTGGTTACCAAAGAAATATAAAAACTGGTCAAATAACATAATAGAAAAAGTAAAGAACACTTTTAGAAAAATATCTATTATGGCACCAACAAAAGAACTTACAAAAAAGAATTGGAAGCAATAGACAGAACAACTTTCAATATCATATTATTACTATTAGTTAGGTTGAAAGTTGAATATTCAGGAGTTGTATATTGACAAATTTAAGAGAATATTTAACCAAAACATAATACAGCAAATTGAAGAATTTATTGGAAAAAAAACAAACTCAACACTATATGTGAGAACAATTTACCAACTGCACAACATATTTCAAAACTATCTAGAAATACTGTTATACTCTGACATGGAAACTATAACTATTAACCAATGGGGAAGAATAAACAATGTACAAGAAGAAGATGTGAAAAATAAAGTTAAATAAACAATACTAGAAAAAAAAGTATTAGAGCTAATTCAAAATGAAGATTTCAACAAAGCTTAATATTAAAAAGGAGAAGATAATGTTACTCATAAAAAGAAAACAGATATAGGAAAATAGTAAACCAATAAGCAAATAGCATTTAACATGTAAGCACATTGCTTAGCAATATAGAGCAATAACGGAAATCACGACACATTGCTCAGCAATATAGAGCAATGTCAGAAAACACAATACATTACTCAGCAATGTGGAGCAATATTAGAAAATTAGGGCACATTGTTCAAGAAATCATAGCACATTGCTCAAGAATGTGAGCAATTTCGTAGAACATTAATTATGTATATATAGCAATAATGTTAGAAGTAAAAAAGAAAGAATTCTTTAGTTAAAAACATTTCATTCACAATATTAATAAATAATTAATCACCATTTCAATCCACTCTCCACTATTAACACTTCATGGTGATAGTAATTAATACTTAATCACACTGAAACAATAGCTCTTAATCATGGCTATTGATGAATTACTAACATTCATTGCCTTGGCTGATTTCTTATTTTTTATTTTCTGTTATTCTTTGTTTTATTTTCTTTTATTGTTGTTACTTTTTTGTTTTACTAATTGATTGAAGATTAAGCACTAAGTTATTAACATTAAGAATTGCCGGCCACCATGTCGAGAGAAAAATTGACAGAACTGTGATTCTGGAAAGCTACAGATAAACTACTATTGAATTTTTGTCTATTATACAAAGAACTCAACAACCAAAACCTTCAAACAAACAATCCTTCAGATCACCATTATCAGAAATAGCTTTTGAGCACCAGGTTACAAGTTTGTTATTTGATTTGAGACCCCAAATAATCACCTGTAACAACAGCCAAAAAAGAATTAACTTTTTTCTATCTGTATTTATTATATATTTCTTGGTCTCACTTATATTTTATTTTACTGAAATAAAGAAATATTAAACAAATTCAAAATTTACGTTTATATGATTTTTGTATTTATGTATTTTAGTTAAATTAATCTTGTTCTTATCTTTGTTTCTAGCCAAATGCTTTTAACATAAATGTTTCAAACCACTAATGACTTGAACCAATCATTTTTGATCATAATAATTAACAATACTATTTATTTTCTTTTATTTTCTTTTATTCTCTCTTATAGAACAGCAACATAAAAAAATTGACTGTCTGAAAATAGACTTTATAATAGTCTGATAAAAAAAGAAAGCTCTTTTTAAGTTTGAATATTAATATTAACTTAGTAGCTTACCAGAAGGGTGAAAATATACTGCCAGACCCTAACAACTGTGTTTATTAGCTTGGAGAAGATAGCTCACATTCATATACAAGAAGTTATAACACTGTAAAATATCTCTTTATGCTTTATAACCAAAGAACTTTATAAGTAAATTCATATCAATCAAACAGATCTTCAAAGATTGATAACACTAATATACCAAACAAGTCTACCAAAAGAAAATCATTAAAAGCTTTCTAGAAACCCAAATTAAAGCACCAAATGTTACTACCATATACCACTAAGTTTACTTATAACACTAATTAATTTTGGAAGTCATGTTCTTTTAATAAGCTATTTTTAAATTTCTACCCTTATTTTTAGGTCTTTTATCAGACTATCTTTGATGTCAAATATTTAGTACTTAATTTTTTTAATCAATTAGTAAACAACAAAGAAATAAAACAAAAGAAAATAAAAGAAAATAAAAATAAAAAATTAGTATTCTGTTAATAGTTGTGATCAAGAACTATTAGTTTAGTATAGTTAAGTATTAGATTCTATCAACATGGAGTGTTGATAGAGTAAATATAATTAATATTTTTTAATCAAGTAATGCTAATATAGATTTAGGTAATAATTGATATTTTATTGATATGTAATTTGATTTCATTTCAATTTGTAAAAAAACTATTTTTTGAAGGAAAAAGTATTGGATAATTAATAGATTTTATTGATTTTGTTTGTATTGATTTTGTTTTTTTTGTTTCTAACACTTTTGTTATATATATCTATTTTTTATTATATAAGATCTTCTATTTTTTTAAGCAATATGTCCTATTTTTTTTAACAATGTGCTTATTGCTAAGCAATATATTATGATTTTCTGACAATATGCTCATTGCTAAGCAGTGTGCTATAATTTACTAACAATATGCTTATTGCTAAGCAGTATACTATAATTCACTAACAATATGCATATTGCTAAGCAATATGTTATAATTTTTTGACATTGTGTTTACTTGCTAAGTATTATTTTTTATTGGTCTATTTTTCTATCTGTTTTTCTTTTTTGTATTTTTTTTATGAATAACATTATCTTTTTTTTTTAATATTAAGCTTCATCAAAATTTTTATTTTGAATTAAGTCTATTACTTTTTTTTTTAATACTGTTTGTTCAATTTTGTTTCTTATTTCTTCATATTGAGAGTTGTTTATTTTTTTTATTAATTAACAGTTATTGTTTCTATTTCTTGGTGTAATATTATTTCTGAATAATTTTGAAATATGATATGTAGTTAATAGATTGTTTTGATGTATAGTCTAGAATTTGTCTTTTTTCTAATGAAATCTTTAATCTATTGTTTTATTTTTTGATTGAATATTCTTTTAGATTTATTGATATATAATTCCTAAATATTGTTACTTAAAAAAAAAAAGCTTATCAAAGAAAAAAAGAAAAACATAATCTAAAGAAAAACATGATGAAACGTGAAAGATACAGAATAACATGCAATAACATTAGATAATGCATTATAACATACAGAGAGGTATAAAAAGTATTAGACACTTTTATAATATGTTATATAAAAGAACTAACTTATGAATTGTTAATTTTTTATTATTATATTAAAATACATGTTAGTATTTTGTTTGACCCCCATTTGCTTCAAGAATAGCTTGAACTTGACATGGCATAGACTTGATTAAATTATGATAGTAATTTACAGGTATTGCATCCCATTCTTCCTTAACCCACTGTTCTAATTGTACAATATTTGAGAGTTGTGAATTATGTTAACTAATTTTAACTTCAATATATGACCAAAAATTTTCTATTGGAATAATATCAGGACTTTGTGCTGGCCAAGGAAGTAAGAAAAGAACATGCAACTTTTGATGTATCGATTGATGTATTGTCTTCTTGAAAAAAAAACTTTTTTTTAGTTTTTTTTGCATGAAGTTTTACTGTAGGAATTGCATAATTAACCAAGGTTTCATGGTGTATAACTCTAGTAATATGACCAACCAAAAGAAATAAAGGACCCAAACCAACCCATGAAAAACATTCTCAAAACATGTGACCAAAGTTTTTTCTAACTATGGCTGCAATACAATCCTTATGAAACTCTTTGGAAGGTTTACATCATATATGTCCAAATTCTGTAGTTCTAAATTGTGTATATGTAGATTCATCTGACCAAACAACTCATTTAAAATCTTCTACTGTCCAATTTTCATAAGTACAAGCCTATTATAAATGTTTTTCTTTATTTGATTTAGAAATTAATGGCTTGAGACAAGGAATGCACAAATGAAGTCTTTCTTGAGCTAATCCATTTCGAATAGTTTGTATAGAAATAGATTTATTGGTATCTTTAATAAAATTCAATCATATTTGAGAAAAAGTTTGGCAGTAGGTTTCTTTATTCTCCATTATTGAATATTTAAGTTGTTTATGTATGCATTTGTCAAGAATTTGTGATTGGCCCATTCGTTTTTTAAGAAGTTTTTTTAGCTTGTATGACTTCCATATATGTATTACAGAAGAACATGAACATCTAATAGTCGTGAAAATCTTACTGTTTGTATGTTTTAATTTTATTGCTAAAATAATTTCTCCTTTTTGGTATTTAGAAAGTTCTTTTTCAAGACACATTTGATGTGGTAAATTTTTTCACAACAAGAATGTTTGATATTTTATATATATGCATATAATCCACTGTTGTGTTTTACAAGGATGTGATTTATGTTGATTTGTAGATTATAACTATAAGTAATTATAAAAAAAATTATGGCTTAAATTGGTAATGGTATTACTATATATAGCTTTTTTTATATATTATATTAAGTGTCCAATACTTTTTATACCTCTTTGTAGAATAATGTATTATAATGCAGAATAATATAGAATAATATATTATAATATAGGATAATGTATTATAATATAGAATAATTAGTTATAATGTAAGAAAACAAAGCAATAATTAGCAAGAACAGACAATTCAAAGCAATTTTGTAAAACTAGAAAATATATATATATAGCAATAGCATTAGAAGCAAAAAAGACAGAATTCTTAGACAAAAATTTATTAATTACTATTCTCTAGTTAGAAATCATATTATTTCAAATATTAATAAATATATTATTTAGCATCTCAAATCCAATTGCTCACTATTAACTTTAAATGTTGATAGTAATTAATACTTAAACCACATGAGAACAATAGCTTTTAATTATAACAATTAATAGAATATTAATTTGTATTGTCTTGGCTTAATTTTCTTTATTTTATCTTTTTTTATTTTTTTGTATCTTGTTGGTGGTTTACTAAATTTCTTAAAAATTAAGTGCTGAGTTATTAATATCAAGGATTGCCTGATAAAAGACTCCTGCAAGTGATAGAATGTGTAAAAATTAAGAATTGCTTATCAGAGAATTGCTGGCCACCAAGCTGAAAAAAAAATTGATGGAATTGTAATTTCAGAAAGCTACAGATAAAATAACATGGAAATCTCTGTCCATTATACAAAGAACTTAATTAAAATCTTCAAAATGCAAAAACTTTCAGATTATTATTATTTCATATTAATTAAGCACCAAGTTATGGCTTTGTTATTTACTCTAACTACCCAAATAATCATCTGTAACAATGCTAAAAATGCAAAAAAAAAATCAAAAATTTTTCAAAAGTTTTTTGTTATGTATGTTAAGTAATATCTTTGGAATCTGATTTTTTTACTCAAAAAAATACAATTAAAAAATTAATTGAAAGTATAAGACATAAATACATTTTTTTTCAAAATTTTATTGTAAATTAAATTTTATTAAAAGATATTAGGGAGTTACTAAAAGATATACATATAATAAATAAAATTATTTATGAAAAAAATTACAAAGAACAGTGTTTAAAAGTCTTAAATTAGTATTTTTAATAACTATTAGACAATTTTCAAGAAAATATTGGTGTTATATGAATCTTTATAGAAAAGGTTTTAATAGAAAATTAGTAAAATATACTATAAAAAAATATAAATCTCATAGATGTGTATAAGAGACAGAGGTTGGGGAATGCCAGCTCGGAAGAGCGATATCCTCTGGATGTCGAGAGTTTGCTCCTCCTTGACTGTGCGTGACTATCTGCCAAAACAGTGATATTTTTAAATTCTGAAAACGCACATGTGCGGGCGTAGTATATAAACAGATATAATGTGAGGTTGGCTTGTACCGGTACTAATTTATTATTGCATTTGCCATAGATTTCAAGTGGTTATATCAGCATTAAAGGTCTGAAAGCATTCAAAGCGTTGAATATAGAGAGGGAGTTACCCCCTGATTATAGCCATGAAGAGATTGTGGCGAATATTAAAATGTTAAAATACAAGCTCGAGGTATGTCTCAGATATTTTATCAAAGTGAGGTATTCTTTTGTCCGAAAGTTAATGAACTTGTATATTAAGCATCCCGGATCAGAAATTGATGCGAATCTTTACGGAGCGCTTAGGCAAGCTCTCGAACATATAAATCCGTCAGAACTTACGTGGCAAGATCCCAAAGCGAATATGATTCTTACCGACGATTCGGGCCTAATAAAAAATTTGGGGCGCAGGCAAAAGAAAGTTTTTTTGGAACCGCGGGAGAATATGAAATGCGATATCCCTGAATCGGTTACAAGGATGTGTGATGAATTTGTGGGTAGGTTTAATAACTCGAATACTTCACAAGCCACGAGAAATATTTTTCATAACAAAAAATGGAAAGAAAGCGAACATAAGTTGGTGGAAACTAGTGAACGAATTCTTGGTGTACTGTAAGTATTATTTTGATTCTTCAGCAGTTAGTATTAGAGTGCTATACAGTCTATGAAGTGCAAATTTTTTTAATATTTCTAATTTACTTTTCATTAGTGGTGAAACATGGAGTAACCCAGTATTCATGAGTATATCACGTAGTGAGCAAAGTGAAGGAACATATATTTCGGATATTATACTGCCTTTGCTCCGATCGAGTTTAGGGGACCTACATAATGGTAGTATCTGTTTAAGTACAGCAGAACGACAGAGCCTAGCAAGTAAGGCTCAACGAAATGCAGGAGCAGTCAGAGAACGAATGGGAAAGAAACCTGACATTATGGGACTGTTGAAATGGGGTGACAAATTTTTAGAATTATTATATGTTGAATCTTCACGTATTTTATGTAGTAATTCAAAGAAAACGGATGATGATGTGAAATTGTGGAGAGAGACTTTAGATGGAGTGAGCTTTGTGGATGCGCTGTGTAGACCGGTTGGCAATCAATTTGGGATTGTTGGAATACAAATAGCTGGCACTACTATGCGATTAAATGTTCTTATGAAGGATCTGGGTGGTATACCAAGATATTTCCATCTTGATAACGCTGAAATTCCATTATCACCACACGCATCGAATACTAAAGCTCTCGTTCGCTTACTATTGACCTTAAGAAACGTCATGATCGTTAATAATAGCTTACTAATACAGGCATTAGAACAAGCTAATACTCATCCACCCCGAAATATACACCCGAGTCCTACTGTTTCATCTCCATTTTAAAAATTGCTAAAGCTAGAATGGGGAGCATTTGCGCCAAGGTCATTCGGAGTCTTCCCTATGATCGCGATTAACTTCAATACAATAAGTGACTTTCATTGGGATGAACATGACGAGCCAAATTCTCTTTGTTGTTCAGTCGCATTGGGTGATTTCGAGGGAGGCGAATTATGGTTCCCCCAACTCCAGATTGTCGTTCCGCTTCGCCCCGACAAATCGTTGCTTTCTCCTCACGTCTTCTCCTTCATGGAAATTTTCCCATAACTCGAGGGATCCGGCACAGTATTGTTTACTTTGTTCACAGTACCTTCTTCCATCATCTGCGCGATTTTTCGTCGATATACGAAGATCTAGAGGCCGGCATTGAGAGGGATTCACGTGGATTTGTTTTTTCTTCGATTCCTCGGCAAGATCTCAATGATGTACGAGATCTGAATAACCGAATTACACTCTCCCAACCGAAAAAAAGTCAAACCAAGATACCAGAAAGATCTTGCGATAAAAGACGAGGAAATATTGGTAAGTAATTATTTCACATGGGCTAGTACGTTCGTGTTAATCTTTTCATTGTATTATATGTATTGCTAAAAAATCGCTATTTATAATCGTTACTCTTTACAGATTTATCGCGTGCCAGACGTGGGTTGAAAGCAGAGGATCCACTACCCTATGGGATATAATTCGATACTTATATAGCAAAAATAATTATATAGAGTTAGCGGTTTTAAAATGTAAATATATCAGATAATCACTTGTTAAATAAAGATTTTCGTGTAAATATATGAGATTATGACCCATTAGGGGCTTTTTATTGGCATGTTCCATGAACTTCTATGCTGATCTCTGATTCGCGGATTTAAAACACATGACATCGCTCCCCTGAGGCTCATTATAACGTGATGTAATTTCGCAGTTACGATGTGGTTATAATTATTTTCAGATTGAATTTGCTATATTCACTTAATTTTTATATTTATGCGTTATTTTCCGCATTAATTATATTACCATATTATAACAATCATGACGAGTAATACTAATAATAAAACTGATCCAAGTGAAAATTTTCTTCAATTATACGAAGTGTTTTTATATAAGAAAAAGGATATAACAGCTATTCAGAAAAAACTTGTTATTAACAGTAATATAAATCAAACGGCAGTGTCGGAAAGCAAGAAAGCGAAAAAACATGCTGATTCATATGAATTGTTGTTAGAATTGGTGGGGGATTTAATACCTATACAGGGGAAACTTGGTATAGATATCAATCCCGTTTTAGAAGCAGAACTTAGAAGGGATAAAGTCTCTTCAGATAAACCAATTAGATTATTTGATTTGCTTTTATGCTTAGAAGACGATATAGCGACAATTCAGGAAAAAATCGGTATTGTTGGCTATACTAATCAAGAAATGGCAGAAGAAGCCAATAAACATGCAAGGGTGTACCTCCGAAAGTTTGAGAAATTCCACGGTCCCTTAGAAGATGATCCAGGTATGCTAATAAAAAAATTCGTTGATAGAGGGGTAAAGAAATTTTGGTTTACTGGTGAGGGACTACCATTGTTTCCGAATGTCACTCTTCAACAATTGCATGAAATTTTCGTCAAAAAATCTACTAGCAACAATCAGTGCCCATGTCTAGAATCAAAAGTAAAACAAGGAAAATTATCACAGATATATATACATCACAGCAAATAAATTCTTTAAAATTAGCTGGAGGCTGTCGAATACCTGATTACCTCCTCTATTCTTCTATAGTCAAAATAATATGCATCCTGTAATATTATTTAATGATGTATATTATAAATAAAATTATTTGTGATCCACGATGAATGATTAGGATTAATTCTGCTAATCTCTATATAATTTCTAAATGCAGGAATAAAATTCGTTCCAATTATTATGCCAGTGGGAAATAGAGTATGTAAATCATCTGAATAATCAGGATATTCGATTTTAATTTTTGGATTGAATTTTTTTATTACTTCTTTGTTAATCCCTTTACATCCCTCCAAACTAAGATATTTCAAATTAGTACAGTTGTGGGCTATTTCTTCGACAGCTTTATTACTAATCAAACAATCACCAAGCTCAAGATGTCTAAGTTTTAGGCATGAGCGAACAATTTCAGTGATGCAACGATTAGTGAGACATATACATGAATTAAGACTCAGATGCTGTAGTTTCAGAGAAAATCTCGCAATTTTATCAAGAATGAGAAAGCATATATTCGGACATAAATGCAAAATTGCACTGATCAATGCATCTGAGATTTTTAAACCTTCTAATCTGAGATATACCATCTTTGAACAATAGAGTGGCTTTATTTTTCTACATATAATTTTTTCAAAGTTTATCAATCGTCGAGTAAGAACCCGAGACAAATTTAAGGGACGTCGACTCTGCTGATAATCTTTGTTAATAAACTCAACGCGATGCCATAGAATAGGAGCACCGCAGTGATACCAAAAGTGGTTGACAAACAAAGTGGGATAGAGGGATCGATCAATTTTTAAATAATATAAGATCTGTTCTAGCAATTCTGGTAAATCAAAAATATTTAGACCCTTTGGGTCATTGCTCCGCAATAGTTGCGCCATTCTCAAAAATGTATATTATATATCTTTAATCGAAAAAAACAGCTAATGTTCGGATAATTAATTTAGACGCATATATCATTTATTTTTCTGATATTCTCAATCACGCTTAACTTTGCAACCAGCTCATCTAATGACAGGTCTGTTCCACATCTTCTGGCTTTTAACTGATTATCACGAAACAATCCATAGAGGAAGTGTTCCTTAAGGTATATTTCGTTATTGTTTACTCCCAATGCTATTATGATGGAGCTTATTCGAATTTTGATAATATCGATCTTTGGCTTGCTTCATAAATGATCCACCAGGTCTATAAAGCCATTCAATTACTGCATGTTGGATTATTTTAGCTGAATTAATTTGTTTTTTCCATAAACGATATGTCTTCTGGATAATTAATGACGCACAATTTTTTTTATATAATGCTAGTTGAACTTTAAAATCCCTATATTTAGGGTCATTACCTATTTGCTTGTGGCTGGTTAAATTATTTTTGATACGAAATACAAAATTTTCCCAATAATCTCTATTATCTATTTCATATCCTAGTTTTAATAAACGCTTGCGTACATACTTTGGTGGATAATATTTTGCAAACTGTAACCATGCTTCTGATGTTTTAATATTATTAACAATATAATTTACACCATATTCACTTAACCTATCTCGTACTCTGCTATAACTCATTATATATTTGCTATTTCAGACGTATCTAATATAGTTTTAACTGGTACTTTGTTAATTTCGCAAGATAAAATTCTCATCGTGATGCTTTATTATAATTTTATATTTAATAATGTATTTTTATTCGTATTAATAAATAATATTATGTCATCAACAACAACTAAACCTACTATCGATTCAAGCACTAACTGGTCAACTATAACCGAAGAATTTGCTAAAAAATTGGGAGTGGAAATTATTGGAAATAGCCACGAATCTCAGAATAATTATAGGGTGGTATCCAGTATTATTAAGCAAGTGGCGGGTAAAAAAATCTGGATCTCTCTTCACCGATTACTGGAGATAGTAAAACCCAAGATTCAGCAAGATATTATAAATGCGATAGTAAACCTCGATATTTCTCGAAGAAATTGTACACCATCTAAGGCTAAAAGAAAAAAGAAAATTTTAAATGATACCGCATCTGGTCCTCATCTTCATCTGGGTCTGAGTCTGAATCATCCAATGATGATAAAGATTTTACTGTGAATATGATAAAAGTGATAGAGTGATTAGTTATCCTCGACTTCGAGATTTTCTTGCTTAGGCACTGAAATAATTGGCCTATCATTCATTACACCATAATGTTCAACTGATGAAGCATGACCTATCTTATGCCTACATGCCAATTGTCGTAAATATTGACGGCCAGAATCATTCTTACCTCCATGTACTCTGGAAGCATGATCAGCACCTATTTTTCTTAACATATATGAGGTAATTCTATGACGACTCAAGAATAGATTAAGTGGTACAACATTGGTATTTCTATCCTTATCTTTTAACAAGAAGGGAAATTTATCTGGTATTGATTTCTGAATCCAGATAAGCAATTCTCTTGCTCGTATTGGGTTTTTTTCCATTGAGAGGAATGGTCGGGGTTCTCCTACTTCACCTTTATTTTTCGCATAACCGGTGCAATACAAAGAATAGTCAGGATTATACCATGACTCACGACTTGGTCTGTATCGATTGATACGAAGAGTTTCCACATCTGCCGATCGCATACATAGCATTACCATTATGTCTATTAGATTTTGCATTGAAGGAGGCTTGGTAATATCACATTCATTAAGTCTTTCCTGAACTTTTTCCAGGTAAAAGAACTTGGGACAATCATAACCATTAATTCCACGAAGTATACGTTTTCTTGCTTGAATCTGATTTGCTTCTTCAGTAATAAAAGGTATTTTCGTTGCCTCGGTAATGAGATAGTCAGCTCCTAAGCTACACAACTTTTTCCGTAATAAATTAAGACGAGAATTTCCCGCAACAGTGGGAGCAGAAGAAGCCAAGTCATATGCTATTCCATTTATCTCTTCAGGTGAGAGATTATTTTTTATAATATATTGGGCGATAATTTTGATAGGATCTCTTTCCTCAACGTGTCTCCCAGGAGCTTGAATAGGAATAAGAGTATCTGCTTGCTCCTTACTCAATCCTAACTGTTGGAAGCGTCTTTTGGCCTGATCTCTGGCTTTTCGAGCTTGCTCTTTTGTCTTACCATCTGAGAGTTTACTAGCTAACTCTTCAACATAAGTACTAAGCTGTGGTAAACTAGTTTGTGAAGTTAAATGATAGCGATTTACAAATGATGTAGCAATTTTTGCCATGATTAGTATATGTTAATTGAGATGTTTTATATAGACTATTTTCGTCTGATATATACTATGGAGATTCTTTTTTCAAATCGAAATTAATTATCTAGGGTCAGAATACCTAAAAAATTGAATGGGTGGCGGTTATTATAATTCTGTCAGAAAATGGGCACGAACAAGATACGAATTCAATCAAAAGTCGTGGAATCTATAGCTTTACCTAATAAAATTACCAAAAATATAGAAGGCATCAAAGAGGATATAACATTACTTAGGCACATAAGTGCCATTTTCCAAAATAAGAGGTCCTGGAAAAAATAATCAATATATGATTATACTTCATGTCTAGAATCGAGTAAGTCAGGTATATGATTCTCAAGCATAACAATTTTTGCACGTAATTCAGCCTGCTTTTTTTTGTGATAGTTTGATTTGTTGCGATATTTTCCAGCATGTTTAACACACATACAATATATAGAGGCAGTTGGTATACCACACTCTTTACAAGGATTACGTAATCGCATTTTCCAATGAAGAGGACAACCCTCTTGTCGATAACTACCTTTTCCACAAATTCGCCCATCAATATAAGTATGTGGGCAAGAATAGAATGCCATTACTAATAACAATAACTTTCAAATTTGCATATATGAAATAATTATTTTCGAATTAAACTTTTTATGTCGCTTTTATTATAAGTTGATAAATCAACGTAATACATACTTTTTGTCAGATCAAACACGCATATACAAACAACACATATATAGAAATCAATAAAATGAGTTTGTCTAGTGAAGCAAAAAAATGTCTTCATGAATCATTACAACAACACTGCTTAAATCAAAAGTCGGCCGAATATAATGAAGCAAAAAGGTTTTTTATGGGTTTAACGGATCTTGATAAACCTGGCCATAAAGAGCATACATATTATAAATACTGGCTTGCATCCAATGGCCATACCAGCTCTTCTGATAGAAATGATACTGCACTTTTAGATGCATACCAGCCCGAAGAGATTTATTCTCAGTATATAATTCGAATAAAAGAAAAGTTTGCATTGGTTAATCATCCCTCTGAAGTTTATAGAATACCTGATACTCACGAATGTATTGATGGTAACCAGCCTCTTCGTTTGATTATTGATATTGATGCAAGGCAAAAGCCTGATCCTACAAATCCTAAAGTGCCTTCCTTAAACGATAAAAAAATTACACGAGAAGATTTGTTATCTCGAATTTTAGTCGCTTGTGCGGATGCATTAAGCCTTATTCCAGATTGTATGCCTTTCTTAAATTCTTTTGCTTTAGCTAGTTCATCAAATGCTGAGAAATGTAGTTGGCATATTATTTATCCTCGTGCCCAATTCATAGATTATAGAGAACTTAAGGGATTCACAGAAAAGGTTATGGAACTAATCCTTATTCAAAGTTCATTGATGTTGGCCTTCCCAAAACGCATTTCAATCTTCGGCTCCTTGGATCAGCAAAAGAAGGACGTATAAAAAGACCTGCTATCTCTTCCATAAAAAATGGATTTCATAAGCTAGAGGATTATCTGATTCAGCCCAAAGAGAATTATTCTAAAATCTGGCCACGAATCTTGATAAAATATCTGAGACATACCTCGAGCTTGTATTTTAACATATTAATATTCGCCACAATCTCTTCATGGCTATAATCAGGGGGTAACTTCCTCTCTATATTCAATGCTTTGAATGCTTTCAGACCTTTAATGCTGATATAACCACTTGAAATCTATGGCAAATGCAATAATAAATTAGTACCGGTACAAGCCAACCTCACATTATATCTGTTTATATACTACGCCCGCACATGTGCGTTTTCAGAATTTAAAAATATCACTGTTTTGGCAGATAGTCACGCACAGTTAAGGAGGAGCAAACTCTCGACATCCAGAGGATATCGCTCTTCCG
>JAAOMT010000201.1:253629-264839 GCA_016748015.1 Geosiphon pyriformis | reverse complement strand
AAACTGCGGACGCACCACAAAGACTGTCTAATGGCTCTTCTAATAAAAGTGCTTCAATCTTAGATACTAAATGTGTCATGCTGATAGGTGCTCGGTTAAGTGTAAAAAAGTATTGTTACTACATGAGAAAATGAAATCGCAGGTAAACAATCAAAACGTAAATATACTGCTCATTTCTGGGCTCATTTAAGTATGGGAATTACCCTGCAGTAGATTTAGGTATTTACCATGATTTTATTACTATGGTGCAAACCATTTATAATCATCAAAAATGTAGATCAGTCCGAAATTTTAAATGATGATCTTCACGTGTTTTTATTTATATAATTAAATTTTATTGGCTAATATACATCTGTTTTTAATATATTATTTATAATAAAAAATAAAATTTTATTAAATTTTATATAATATAAAACCAAATACAGTATTACAAACTTTGAATATTATTTAATTTGTCTAATTCTTTAAAAATATTATTTGAAATTTTTCTATAAGATTTATACTTTTTTATAGTATATTCTACTAATTTTCTATTAAAACTTTTTCTATAAAGATTTATATAACACCAATATTTTCTTGAAAATTGTCTAATAGTTATTAAAAATACTAATTTAAGACTTTTAAACACTGTTTTTTGTAATCTTTTTCATAAATACTTGTATTTATTATATGTATATCTTTTAGCAGCTCCCTAATATTGTTATGAGTTAGAATAACAAGTTAACGGATAGCAAAAAAAAACAGAATTATAGGGTGATGGAAATAATCAAGGGAAATTCAACTTTAAAGAGCGAATTGAATAAGTATGAATTCAATGTGCGAGATCAGTTTCATAAAATATCTCAGTTGCTATTCTTTTCAAAAGGTAACTAAGGAATCTGAAAATAAAGAAATAATTTGTACTGTCAATAAATAATCACATTTGGTATAATTCTATGCTTTATATCAGTGTTCTTAGAATTCAATATTAAATATTAGATGTGCTCTTCAGTCACAATTTATTTAATAATCTTCAAATGCTACACTTATACATTTCAGAAAAAGAGTAAAAATTAACCAACAAGTAATCTTTTATCCCAAGATATTCGGATACTTAAAGGTAAGGAAAGAAAAATTAGCAATAAGAGAATGATTAAGATAAAAGTTGTTATTTTATTTATTCTTGATTATTTTGAACATGCTTTTCTATAGCTAAGAGATTCATCACTTATATAGTTGTCAAAAGTGGTTAATAATCAGATCAACAACTAGGTCAATGATCAGATCAATGATTAGATCAATAATCAGGTCATTGATCAGGTCAATAATTAGATCAATAATCAGATTAATGGTTAAGTCATTAATTAGGTCAATGATCACTATCTAAAAATAAAATAGCTAATTTATATAACATCAATAGTTAATACATGTAATAATTAATAAAAAGTATAAGTTTCAACTGTAACAATATCTTTTAATAAAATTTAATTCACAATAAAATTTTGAAAAAAAATGTATTTATGTCTTATACTTTCAATTAATTTTTTAATTGTATTTTTTTGAACAAAAAAATCGGATTCCAGAGATATTACTTAACATGCATAACAAAAAACTTTTGAAAAATCTTTGATTTTTTCTTTGCATTTTTAGTATTGTTACAAGTGATTATTTGGATAGTTAGAGTAAATAACAAACCCATAACTTGGTGCTTAATTAATATGAAATGGTAGTAATCTGAAGATTTTTGCATTTTGAAGGTTTTGATTGAATCTTTTGTATAATGAACAGAGATTTCCATGTTATTTTATTTGTAGCTTTCTGGAATCACAATTCCATCAATTTTTTTCTCAGCTTGATGGTCAGCAATTCTTTGGTAAGCAATCCTTAATTTTTACACATTCTATCCACTTGCAGGAGTCTTTTACCAGACAATTCTTGACATTAATAACTTAATACTTAATTTTTAAGAAGTTTAGTAAACCACCAACAAGATACAAAAAAATAAAAGAAGATAAAATAAAAAAAATTAAGCCAAGGCAATGCAAATTAGTATCCTATTAATAGCTATAATCAAGAGCTATTGTTCTCATGTAATTTAAGTATCAATTACTATTAACATTTAGAGTTGATAATAAGCAATTGGATTTGAAATGCTGAATAATATATTTATTAATATTTAAAATAATATGGTTTTTAACTAGGGAATAGTAACTAATAAATTTTTGTCTGGGAATTCTGTCTTTTCTGTTTCTAATGCTACTGCTATATATACATATTTTCTAATTTTACAGGATTGCTTTAGATCATTTGTTCTTGTTAGTTATTACTTTGTTTTTTTATATTATAACTAATTATTCTATATTATAACACATTATTCTACATTATAACATGTTATTCTGTATTATCCTGTATTATAACACATTATTCTATGTTATAACGTGTTATCTAATATTATTGTGTATTATTCTGTGTTCTTTTATATTTTATTATATTTTTTTTTAGGTCACATTTTTCTTTCTTTTTTTAATAAGCTTTTTTTTTTCAAGTAATATTATCTTCTTCTTTTTTAATATTGAGCTTTTGCAAAATCAGTTGTGTCTGTTAATAGAACTTTGTTTGTGTAATGTTCAATGGTTATATTAACTATAGTTTTTTGTAGATTTTTGAACTGTTGATTGGTCATTTGTCCTATGTTGTTGACTGTTGTCTTTTTTAATAGTATGTTTGGACAATATTGGAAAGTGACATATAATTAACATATTGCTTTGTAGTATAGTGTCAGGTTGCTTCTTTTTACGAATTTTTTTACTTGTTATATTGCTTTTTTATTAAAAGTTTTCTGGTTGTAGTCTTTGTATGGGTTTTTTAAATCTAATTGTTTCCCAATTTTGTAAAACCAATATGTTGAAAGGAGTCTTTTTTTTTACTCTTGAGTGTTGTCTGGTGTTTACTCCTCTGTTTTGAAGAGTTCAGTCCCATAAGCTAAAGATTTTTTAATTTTTTCTAGCTTGAAGACCAAGTATATTGTATATAATTGTTTTTGTCTTCTATCCAAGTTTTTCACTCCTTTTTCTTTCTCCTCTCTTTTTTTTTACATCCTGCTTGAGAAGTATATTTAATTTTTTTTTATAAAATTTCTTTTCTGGACAAAATATAGAGATAAAAATGGTTAGTTCTAATTGAACTCTTGCTGTTATTCATAGAAAAACAGAGAAAAAAAATAGTAAGAAAAACAGATAAACCAATAAAAGAATAGTAGTTAGCATATGAGCATATTGTTCAAGCAATGTGAGTATTATTCAAAAAATCATAGCACATTATTCGAAAATGTGAGTGATTTTGTAGAACCTAAATTATGTATATATAGCAAGAGTATTAAAAGCAGAAAAAAACATTATCAAGACATCTCAGTTTAGATTTCATCTAAGCAACCTTCCAAATCAAAACTATCAATAAATAATTATTTGTTATCTCAATCCACTTTTCATTATTAACATAAAGTGTTAATAGTAATCGATACTTGACCATACTAGAACAATAGTTTTTGATTATGGCTATTAATAAGATACTAATTTGCAATTGCCTTGGCTTATTTTCTTTATTTTTTCTCTATCTCTTTTATTTATTTATTTTATTTTGTTGTGTTTACTAATTGATTGAGGATTAAACACTGAATTATTAATGTCATGGATAGCCTGATAAAAGATCTAAAAGAAGAGTAATATTATATATATATTAACGGATAGCTTACTAAAGAGCATAACTGCCAAAATAAACTGGTTATCAAGCTGAAAAAAAAAATTGGGAAACAACTTACCAATAACAGCAACATTATTATCAAATCTCTGTTTATTATATAAAGAACTCAACCAAAATTTTCAAATCATGAAAACCTCCAGAGACAAAATCATCAGAGATCTATATCATTAAATTAATTAAACATTAAGTTATAGATTTGTTATTTGTTTTGAGACTCCAAATAATCATCTGTAATATTTGGTGCTTCTTGTAAGGTATAATTTTACAGAGAACTAGCACTAACATCAGTCATCCAAAAATAGCAGAATCAAAAATAATAGAAACAAATCATTTAGGATTTACCAAATCCTTATTTTAATAGTACAGCCAACAATTAGGCTTAACCAACAACTATTATTCAGCAGAATTAGCCTTCAACTTTTATGTCAATGAAAAAATCACTGATTTTTTAGGAAGACCAGTTGACATTAAATCAGCAAGAAAAAATTTCTATATAGAATTAATCCAATATACTAGCTTACCATAAAATCACAGTTTTGCACCAATTATCAAGAAAATTACTCAAGAAATTAAAAGATATACTCAACGACAATTTCCCATTATCTATGCAAATAAGAGTAAAAAAAAGTTACAAACACCAGCAGCAATTCCAAAAGGAATATAATTACCAATATTAAAGAAACAAAGAATTGAATTTCCACTATATCCATCATATTATTACATATCCGGAAGTACCATCAATATCACATTAGCAGACACATCCACATCAAATACAACATCAACATTTAGACAACTCCTATTTCAAAGTAAACAAAAGAAAGCAGAATTATTAGGAACTTATAACAATTATTTTGAAAAATTTAAATTCCAATTGCCAATACCATTAAGATTTTGATTACTACTGTTGTTACCAGTAGAATTTTAGCTGTTAATTAGCATAAAATTACTTTCATAATTCCTATTATTAATTAGCATATATGATTATTATTTCAATTATTATCTATTATTTAATTAAATTAGCAATTATCATCATTTAACCAATAATCCAATTTGTACCATAAAAATTAAGATGATTAAATTACACAATACCCTGAACCATTTAACATAATCAAAATTCGTCGAAATTAATAAAAATTGGCTAAAATAATCAATAATTCAGTGAAATAACTTGTAGTTTACCGAAATATAGCTTTAGTTTGCTGAAATTAGAGCAAAGAAAAAAGTGCAAATTCAAAGACTAGTACTATAACAAGTTGTATAAAAGAAGAACTTTTCTCTTCAAAAAAATGTATCTTCTCATATTTTACCATAGTATCTTACTTTAAATATCTTAATTAGAACAAATCATCTTTTATAAAATCAAATAAAAATTAAAATATTCAAAAACCAAATTCTTAAATTATTACACTTGAAATTTTCTCAACACAACTAACGTTTTGAAATTGATTAGCTACCAATTTCAATAAACTGTTAGTGACTCCAGGGCTGGATAGAAAACATTTTCCTTAACAAAATTCTATTTCTTTTATTTTTCTTTTCTTTTCTTATTATAATTATCAAAGTAGTCTATAGACAAAATTCTTGTAGAAGAATTGACTTTCACAGCAAAGTAACTACATATTTTTAGTAAGCTTCCAGATGAGCAATTCTTGGAAAAGAGTTGATGTTTACTACAATGTAATTACATAAAATAATTGACATAGAATTGGCCATTCCACTTATAAGCCCAGGAGTTCAAATTATAGAAGATAATTTGAAGATAAATTCAGTTATTGGAGGTTCAACTGCTTCTAAAAAATGTGAATTTACAACAAACAGAAATTAACAACATTCAAAAAAAAGACCAAAAACCTCTGATAACATTTGGTGCTTTCCTACAGAAACAACACAGCAAAAATAACTTCAAAGTAGTAATCACAACAAACACAATAACTTTAGAGTATTACCAGTCAATTTACACCTATTGCAAGCAGAGATTTGACATTTCAGATGGAATTGAAATTGTTAAAAGAACACTTTACTTGTATATTGAAAACTGCATCAACAATTATTTTCTTAGAAATTACAATATTTTAGAAATTAGAAGCAACTTCTACAATAATTTAGTGCACTATTCACAATTGGGAATTGAAAACCTTAACAGTAAAACACTTGTTACCTACTTCAAAGAACTTATTTTTAGCATTATCCAGTATTGTGAAGAAAAATACCCAGTAGAGTCTAAATACTCTATTGACTTTAAATCAGAAACAGAAATAAGTAATAAAGACAAACAAAAACTAAAACAATACTCAAGTACCACTCCAAACACTTCAAAAACATCAAAGATAACTGTTAAATACTTGCAAACTCCAGAACAAGGAACCAGCACCAAACTTCCACTTTCAGTTACATCATTTCCAATTTCATTTGCTCAACTACAGACACTAAATTTACCTCTTATTCAATTTTTAAGACCAGAAGATTTTACTTTACTAAAAAGTTCTACTTAACAACAGGAATCAATATTAACCAGCACTAATCTTCTTAATTACTTACAAGAAAACAAAAGTCATCATTCAGAAAGCTTGGAAAGTAAAGAAACTGAGTCAGAACAAGAAAAAACTTCTGAAAATAAAGAAAAAATGGCAACTGCTTATATTGCAAAGATTCCCAAATTCACTGGTAAAAATAATAATACCAGCCCTTAAGAATGACTTAACAAAGTCCAGAAAGCAGGAGATGTAAATGGATGGAATGCAGCAAGAATGCTTAAAACAATTTCATACTTTCTCCAAGAAACAGTAGGAGAATGATTTGAAAACTTAATTGAACCCTTTGAAAACTGACAAGTATTTAAAAATGCTTTTTTACAACAATTTACTAACAACAATACCTCTATCACTTTCTGGAATTGCTTTCATAATATTAAGCAAGAAACATCCAAAACTGTTATGATCTATCTTGGAAAATTTAATAAACTTCTTAGATGAATTTGACAATTGGACACCAATGACTACTATTCCAATGCTCCAATTCTGGATCAATTTATAACAAAATTAAAAGACAAATTGATTAAAAAAGTTTATCCACATGCCTTAGCAGACTTAGTAACAACCATTAAACATGCAAAAAACTATAAAATGGCAATAGAAGAAGCAAATCACACCAAGCTTGTCAACCTAGTTATTGGAGAAACCAGTGTTATCAGACGAAATTAGAAATATTATTTAGCATGAAATTATCTTTATAATTCTTATTATTAATTAGCATATATTATCGTTTCAAATTATCACTTATTACATTAGCAAAATATCCAAAATTATTATTTAATTAATAACTCAATTGTACATAACACAGATGTAATCTAATTGTGATGATCAATCATGTAATACCCTGAAATATGTAACATTCAAAAGTTTGCCAAAATTTGTAGAAATTTGCTGAAATAATTAATAGTTCACCGAAATATCTAATAGTTCACAGAAATAACTTGTAGTTCGCTGAAATGTATCTTTAGTTTAGCAAAATTGTAGAAAAGAGCAAAGTTCAAGTTCATAGAATAGTGTTATGACAAGTTGTATAAAAGAAGAGCTTCTCTCTTCGAGAAAATGTATTTTACTTTAGATTTAACAATTAAAATTATCTTTTATACACAAAAACAAAATAAATATCAAATAATTTGAAAAATCAAATCCTTAATTATTTCCCTTTTGAAATTAACCAATTCCTACTAAATAGTTTGAAATTAATTAGCTACCAATTTCAGTAAACTGTTAGTGACTTCAGGTCTGGATAGAAACGTTTCCTTTGATAGAATTCTATTTCTTTTACATTTTTTTTATTTTCTTTTATTTTCTTTTATTATCATAATCATTAGGGTAGCCTACAGACGAGAATTCCTGTAGAAGAGTTGACTTTCACAGCAAAGTAACTACACATTTTTAGTGAGCTTCCAGACAAGCATTTCCTGGAAAAGAGTTGATGTTTACTACAACGTAACTATACAAAGTAACTGGCACAGAATTGGCCATTCCACTATAAGCCCAGCAGTTCAAATTATTTCCTATAATTTGAAGATAAATTCAGTTATCAGAGGTTCAAACACTTTCCATAGTTGTGAATTAACAGCATTACAACAAACATACAAAAGCTAAGAAGAGACCAAAAACCTCCAGTAATATTTGATGCTCTTCCACGGAAATAACACAGCAACAACAAATTCAAAGTGGCAACCACACCAGACACAGCAACTCTAGAGTATTACCAGTCAATTTATACCCACTGCAAGCAAAAATTCAACATTCCAGACGGAATTGAAGTTGTCAAGAAATCAGTATACCAATACATTGAAAACTGCATCAATAATTATCTTTTTGGAAACTACAACATTTTAAAAGTTAGAAGCAATCTCTACAATAATTTAGTGCACTATTCACAATTGGAAACAGAAAACCTGAACAGTAAAACACTTGCTATCTACTTCCAAGAACTTAATTTTAACATTATTGAATATTGTGAAGAAAAATATCCAGTACAGTCTAAATACTCTTTTGATTTTGAATCAGAGACAGAAACAAGCAATAAAGGCAAACAAAAATTGAAGCAATACTCAAAAACCACCCCAAATATCCCAATATTACCAAAAACAACTGCCAAACACTTACAAACACCTGAACAGGGAACCAGTTCAAAACTTCCACTTACTATCACACCTTTTTCAGCTTCACTTGCATAAGCACAAACACCTAATTCACCCTTAAATCAATTTACAAGACCAGAAGATTTTACATCACTCAGAAGTCCCACCAGACAACAAGAATCTCTTCAAATTAGTTCCAATCTTCTTGACTTTCTAGCTGAAAATCAAAGTGAACACTCTGAAACAGCAGTGAACGAAAAAAACGACTCTGAAATATCTGAAAAAAAATTAATAGACAGTGAAAATGAAGAAGACGAAATGACAGCATATATTGCAAAAATCCCTGAATTTAATGGAAAAGACATTGAGACCAGTCCCCAAGAATGGCTTGACCAAGTTACTAAAGCTAGAGATGCAAATAGATAGAATGCTGCCAGAATATTAAGAACAATTCCTTACTTTCTTAAAGGAACAGCAGGCAAATGGTTCGAAAACTTGACCACCCCTTTTAATGACTGAACAGCTTTCAAAACTGCCTTCTTAAAACAATTCACTGATAACAACACCTCAATCACACTTTGAAATTGTTTTCACAATATCAAACAAGAACCCTCCGAATCTGTCATGACTTATATTGGGAAATTCAACAAACTTCTCAGATGAATTTGCCAACTTAAAACTAATGATTATTATTCCGATGCTCAAATCTTGGATCAATTTATTGCTGGTTTAAAAGATAAACTGATTAAAAAGGTTCGCTCACATGCCCCAGAAGATTTAAACTCTGCCATTCAGCATACAAAGAGATATGAAATGGCCATAGAAAAAGCCAATTATACAAAACTCGTAAACTTAGCCATTAGAGAAATCAGCTCAACAGCTGAGGAGAAAATCGACCAACTCATGAAGAAAGTCGAAAACTATTTTACCAACCAACAACAACAGCAACCCCAAAGATATCAACCACTCCAAAGACAAAATCAAAATAACTTCACATCACTCTCTAATAACCAGTCTCAGAATTGCCATTACTGTGGAATTCCTGGTCACTAGAAAAGAGATTGCAGAAAGCTACAATGAAACCAACAAAATAGAAGTAATCAATGTTACCCTCTACCACAGCAATCTTATTATCAACCACCACCACTAGCTTACTATCCACCAAGACCCCAATACCAAAATAACTATTATCAGCCCATTTCACAGCCAATCCAACAGCAATACCAACAACCACTCACACAACATTATCAAGTATCTGCTCGAAGATTGATTACATAAAATCAATTCACACCACAAAACTGATACCAAGTAAACAACAATAGAATCAATATGAACAACCAATTGGTTTTCCAAAATTCTGCTCAACCAAAACCCAACCACTATTACACTCAATCCAGTTATTTAACAATGCTAGAAGAATAGGATTTTCACCATACTGCACTCTCAGAAAATAGAGCTGCAGCACAACAACAAAACTCTTCTTATACTCCTACCACAATCCTACCAGCCAAAATTGCTGAAAACGCCAACCTTTCAGATATATTCTTTTTTGAGTTCAAAGCAAATAAGTCACCAATGAACAAAAAGCAATCACTGCTATGTACACTGAAGCAAAAGTTGAAGGAAAGACAATTCACTTGATCCTAGACAGTGAATCCACCGGAAGCATCATTACCTACCAGTTGATGCAACAGTTAAAGAGAAATGTTGACCAATCAGCTCAAACAGTAATCATCACTGCTGATGGCATAAAAAAGACTCCAGTAGGAGAAATTGACAATTTTCTATTCACTTTTGATGGAATCACCATTCCAGTCAAAGTTCTTGTAATAAACGTGCCCTAGTATTAAGCCCTTGTTAGAAATAATTGACTCCAAAAAGCCAATGCAAAATTAGACTGGAAAACCCAAGAATTACAACTCTTCTATCAAGGACAACATGCCCGAGTACCCACTACTTATGGCACATTTAACAAATGATCAGAGAAAGCCTCTGTCTTTGAATTTAAAAAGGAAAAAAAAAAGCCTGTAGTCAAAACATTTATGGCACTTGAATCAACATCTAACTAAACTGAAGAAACTGAGCAAATGTATTTTGCAACAAACTCATATCCAGAGGAACCAGAAACCCTTGGATGGAACATCCCATATTCTAAACCAGAACCACAAAAACAATCATCTTACATTCTACTTAAATGCCGAGATTGTAACAAAAAACTTTTATCAATAGGAGCCTGCATTTCACCTAAAGAAGAATATAAAAATCATACTTGTTATTACTGCAAGGCTTGCCACAGAGAATAATAGAACCATTTAATAAAAAGAAGTGGAAAATGAGACAACACCCCTTGTTTGACTTGTGGAGATATGCTACCAGAAGAATGCAATTGGATTGATATAGTAATAAAAGGAAGAGTCTGCGATCAAACCTGCCAATATGCTTTATTAATTTCAGAAAAAGTCAAAAGAGGAACACTTTTTGATGCAGCATACAACAATGTTCTCAACAAACTTTATCACTATCCTCATAATGCTGAGATGATTTTTGACTTAGCAATAGCATTAGTTAATAGAGCTACTAAAGAAAATGTCCATCAAATGAAAGAAACAGAATACATTGAATACACTATGGAATTAGCTGGATTTGATTATGAAGATGAAGTAAAAGTGTACCATCAAATCGCAAATCACACCTACCTGACTAAAGAAGCTCAAGCTCAATGGCTAGAACAAATGAACATTAAATTATGTAAGGAATGCATAATGTCTTGTGATGAACAATGGTGTTTTGAATGCTATGCTTTTAGCATTCTCTTGTTCAGCAAAAGTGATGAATATGAAATTGAATTCGG
>JAAOMT010000201.1:198335-253609 GCA_016748015.1 Geosiphon pyriformis | reverse complement strand
AAGTGGAAAATGAGACAACACCCCTTGTTTGACTTGTGGAGATATGCTACCAGAAGAATGCAATTGGATTGATATAGTAATAAAAGGAAGAGTCTGCGATCAAACCTGCCAATATGCTTTATTAATTTCAGAAAAAGTCAAAAGAGGAACACTTTTTGATGCAGCATACAACAATGTTCTCAACAAACTTTATCACTATCCTCATAATGCTGAGATGATTTTTGACTTAGCAATAGCATTAGTTAATAGAGCTACTAAAGAAAATGTCCATCAAATGAAAGAAACAGAATACATTGAATACACTATGGAATTAGCTGGATTTGATTATGAAGATGAAGTAAAAGTGTACCATCAAATCGCAAATCACACCTACCTGACTAAAGAAGCTCAAGCTCAATGGCTAGAACAAATGAACATTAAATTATGTAAGGAATGCATAATGTCTTGTGATGAACAATGGTGTTTTGAATGCTATGCTTTTAGCATTCTCTTGTTCAGCAAAAGTGATGAATATGAAATTGAATTCGGAGAACCTGAAGCAATAGAAAAAATTGAAACAACATCTATCTATTTCATCAAAAATCAGTCTGCTTCACAACTCAAATACTTTAACAACAATGGACAAAGAATAAAACTAGAAAAAGCCCACGAAATTGATGCTGGATATGATCTAAGATATCCAGGAAAAGATACTCTTACTCTCAAACCCAAATTGCTCACAAAAATCAACCTCAAAATTGCTCTCAAAATTCTACCAGGAGCAATGGTCCAAATTGCTTTATGATCATCATTGGCAAGCAAAGGAATCAATGTTAGAAGAGGAATCATAGATGCTGGATATATAGGAGACATTACAATCATGTTACAAAATGAAACCGATAAGTCTTTTCAGATTGAACATGCTGAAAAAATTGCTCAAGCTATTTATTTACTCTTAATCAACATTTCGGGTTTATAGTTAGTCAATCAAAGAGAACAATTGGGAAAAAGTGAAAGAGGAACCCAAGATTTTGGTTCAACTGGACGATTCACAGTTCCAGTAAACATAGCTCTCAATGAACAGAAAGAATCTCACCAGATTTTACAACTTCCACAACCAATTACCATTTTACCCTTTGGAAAACACCCTGAAATTTACACTTGTGAAAAGCCAACAACCACACAACAAATTTTTGAGTCCAATGAACAAATCTGCTTAGAACATAATATTTTGATCCCAAACATTTATATTTCAGAAGGAACAAAAAAAGTCCAAGTTACTTTTTACAATCCCAACAATTTTCTCATAGTTTTATTAAATAACTTAGAAATTGGAGTTATTCACAGTAATATCTTTCAACAAGAATCACTCCAAACAGTCCCCAATTTTTCTGAAATTATTGGACATTCACTACCAAAAATCAACCCAAATCCCAGCTCTGAAAACAACCATGTTGTCATGGAAAAACTATCCAAAATCAACATGGAACAACTTGAACACTTAATTTAAATTTATTATTATAGTTATCTCCTTATAATTTGGAAACAATTTCACAAAATCATAACAAAAACACTGAAAACAAAATCAAAAATAAACATAAAAACCCATACACCAAAAATAATTTCAATTTATTTTTCTTTCATTTCAATTCTCTTATAATGACTATTCCTCAAAACATTCAACAATTATTCCAAAAACTAATGTTAGTTTTAAAAACAATACCCAAATTATTCATTACTATTACTGGAAACCACATTAATTATACCCAAACAGAAGTAGTTACAAATTTAGCCTCAAATTTATGGAAGTATCACCCTTATAAAAAGAACACAAGAAGTTATTCTGGAATTCATCTACCAGAACTTTTAAAGCTTGCTTTAAGAGAAAACTTAATGCTTACTCTGATTAGTATTCCACCAAATGCTACAATTCAACAAAGACTTTAACTGTGTCTCAATGAGAAAAGCACTGAATACCCTCCAATCTATAGATATTTCCACATTGGAAAAACACTCTATAAACGAAAACTGGAACTTACAACAGCAAACCTCACAAAAAAAGCTATTCAGAAACAACTCCACAACAATTTTAAGACAACAGCTGGACCAACAAACAGTCGCTACAAGCTCAGAGCTGCTCTTAGACTTTATGACCTATTTCATATCTGTGAAAACGTCCTACAAAACCCAATTTTACAACCCTTGAAGATTCAATACATTGGAAAGCTCACAGAACTGGAATTTCAAAAATTTTCAGACCAAATTTTTTCAATAATCTTGGATTACTATCTGGAAATTACAGACAGTACTTGGACTTTGATAGAGCTCAGTCTTGAGGAGGAGGTTATGTTACTAGACAAAATTAAAAATATTATTTAGCATGAAATTATCTTTATAATTCCTATCATTAATTAGCATATATTATTGTTTCAAATTATCACTTATTACATTAGCAAAATGTCCGAAATTATTATTTAATTAATAACCCAATTGTATATAACACAGATGTAACCTAATTGCAATGATCAATCATGCAATATCCCGAAATATGTAACATTCAAAAGTTCACCAAAATTTGTAGAAATTTGCCGAAATAATTGATAGTTCACCAAAATATCTAATAGTTCGCAGAAATAACTTGTAGTTTGCCAAAATGTATCTTTAGTTCAGCGAAATTGTAGAAAAGAGCAAAGTTCAAGTTCATAAAATAGTGTTATGACAAGTTGTATAAAAGAAAAGCTTCTCTCTTCGAAAAAATGTATTTTACTTCAGATTTAACAATTAGAATCATTCTTTACACACAAAAATGAAATAAATATCAAATAATTTGAAAAATCAAATCCTTAATTATTTCCCTTTTGAAATTAACCAATTTCTACTAAACAGTTTGAAATTGATTAGCTACCAATTTCAGTAAACTATTAGTGACTCCAGGCCTGGATAGAAAACGTTTTCCTTGACAGAATTCTATTTCTTTTACATTTATTTTATTTTATTTTCTTTTCTTTTATTATCATAATCATTAGGGTAGCCTACAGACGAAAATTCCTGTAGAAGAGTTGACTTTCACAGCAAAGTAACTACACATTTTTAGTGAGCTTCCAGATGAGCATTTTCTGGAAAAGAGTTGACATTTACTACAACATAACTATACAAAGTAACTGACACAGAATTGGCCATTCCACTATAAGCCCAGCAGTTCAAATTATAGGAAATAATTTGAAGATAAATTCAGTTATCAGAGGTTTAAACACTTTCCATAGTTGTGAATTAACAGCATTACAACAAACATACAAAAGCTAAGAAGAGACCAAAAACCTCCAGTAACACCAGCTTAACAACTAAAGAAAAAATTGACCAATTTACAAAAAAAGTTGAAAACTACTTTACAAACCAATAACAACAGCAGCAACAACCACAAAGATATCAACCACCACAATGATGCAATTAAAACAACTTTGGATTACTATCCAACAACCAACCTCAAAATTGTTATTATTGTGAAATTTCAGGATATTGAAAACAAAATTGCAGAAAATTGCAAAGAGACCAACAAAACAGGAGTAATTAACATTACTCTTTACTACAACAATTTTACTACCAATCTCTATTACCAACTTATTATTCACCAAAACTACAGTTACTATCAATCAGCTTCACAACCAATGCAGCAACAATATCAGCAACTTTTACCAAATCAACAATATTAAGTATTAGCCAGAAAATTGGTCCAACCAAACCAATTCACACCACAAAGCCATTTTTTAACAAACAACAGATTTAACTCCAATAATTAACTAGTTCTCTAAAATTCTGTTCAACAAAGACCTGTCCAGTTTTACACTTAATCCAGTTACTTAACAATACAAAAAGAATCGGATTTTCAACAAACTGCACTTTTGAAAGGTAAAGCTATAACATCAAGATTAAATTCTTCCAACAATACAATTCTACCAGCTCAAATTGCCCAAAATGCCAACCTGTTAGATATATTTCCATTCAAATTTGAAGCAAATAAATCACTATTCTTGCTTAGTAATACAGCAGTTAATAAACAAAAAGCTATTACTGCCATATATACTGAAGTTACAGTAGAAGAAAAGCTCATCTAATTAATTCTAAACAGTGGATCTGCTAGAAGCATTATCACCTATCAACTAATACAGCAACTCAAACAAAATGTTGACCACTTAGTCCAAACAGTTATTGTTACAGCAGATGGTATGAAGAAGACACCAGTAGAAGAAATCAATAATTTCTTCTTTATAGTTAATGGAATTATCATCTCAATCAAAGTTTTTGTTATGGATGCATCCCAATACCAAGCTCTTGTCAGAAATATTTGGCTTCTCAAAGCCAATGTAAACTTAAACTGAGAAACTCAAGAACTCAAAATCTTATACCAAAGACAATATACCATAGTACCTGCTACTTATAGCACTTTCAACAAATGATCAGAAAAAGCCCCAGTGTTTGAATTTAAGGAAGAGAAGGAAATGCCACTTACTGAAACTTATATGGCTCTTGGATCAAAATTTAATTAGGCTGAGGAAACAGAACAAAAGATTTTTAAAGAATCAAGAGGATGGAAGAAAGTTAGATATTCCACACCAGAACCACAAAAAAAACCATCCTACATACCACTCAAATGCAAAAACTGCAAGAAAAAACTTTTATTAATGGGAACATGTATCTCCCCAAAAGAAGAATACAAAACTCGCATCTGCTATTTTTGCAAAGCATATCATAAGGAATGATTTGGATCTCCAAAAAAAAGTAGAAAATAGGACAACACTTTTTGTCTCACATGTGGAGATATGCTACTTGAAGAATACAACTGGATTAATATTGCAATAAGAAGAAGAGTATGCAACCAAATCTGTTAATATGTTTTATGAATTTCAGAAAAAATAAAAAGAAGAATCCCATTCAATGCAGCTGTTACAGGTGACTATTTCTGGTGTTGGATTAAATAACAAATCCATAACTTGGTGCTCAAATCTAGTTGCAGTTAATAGTGATTTGAAGGTTTGTGTCTGAAGAGTTTGTATCTGAAGAGTTTGGTTGAGTTCTTTGTATAATGAACAGAGATTCAATGGTAATAGTTTTATCTATAGCTTTCTAAAACCGCAGTTTCATCAATTTCTTTCTCAGCTTGATGGCCAGTATTCCTCCTGATAAGCTATCCTCAATCGAGTGTTCTACCCTTATTTCTGGGTCTTTTACCAGTTATGTTTATCCTAACATCAGTACCCCATGCATTAATTTTCAATAGAGTTAGTAAACAACAATAAAATCAAGGCAAGAAATAAAGAAAAAAAAAGAAAATAAAGAAAAAAAAAAAATAAGCCAAAGTGATTTGCAAGTTAGTATTCCATTAATAGCTGTGATCAAGAGCTATTGTTCCAGTAGGGTTAAGTATCAATTACTATTAACATAAAGTGTTGATAGTGATAATAAATTTGAGATAACAAACAGTTATTTATTTGTGGTTTTGGAAAGTTGTCCAGATGAAATTTAAACTGAGAGCTCTGTCTTTTTAGCTTCTAATCCTACTGCTATATATACATAATTGAGATTCCTCAATTTCTCAATTCTTTACAACAGGAATCCTGGGATTCTTGGAATTCTGCAATTCCTTTGAGAGAAATCTTGGAATTCTGGAATCCTGCAATTCCTTGTAAGAATTCTGTAATTTCTGAAATCCTGCAATTCCTGAAAGGAATCCTGGAATTTTACATTTTACTACGTTTACTTCTAATTGGTTAATAACTATGCTAATATATATTTCCTATATTTCTATAAGTAACATTATTCTTTCCTTTTAATATTGAGCTCTGTCAAAATCTAACTCTGTTAATTCCCCTTCTTGAAGTATTTCCTGAATTTTATTTTCGAGAATTACTTGTGTTATTTGAGTCTATAATTTTTCAAATTGAGCATTGGTGATCTTTCCTAATTGATTACTGGTAACCATATCTATTGCTTTGTTGAGTAAAATTTCTGGTCAATCCTAAAATGCTGTGTGTATTTGGTATATGGCTCGGGCCTGTGTGGATAAGTTGTTCTTTTCTACAAAATGTTCTAATTGTTGTAGTATTTTTGTGTCGAATAATTGCTTTGTTTTATCCATATATAGATTCTGAATATTCACGTGTTGTTCCAAGTAAAAATAACAATAGTTTCTTGGAAATTGTTGTATCCACCAATTTCAAGTTTCTTTAGTCAACTCTTGGTATAGTTACACTTTTGTCGATTCTTTTATTGCTAATTTTACTTTCACAATAATTTTGTCAATGGTATTTTCTGTTTTTTTTTGTGTTCTATGTGGTGATGTCTTTTTAGTGTCTTGATATCGGATGGTTTGTTGATTAATTGTAATTTCTATCTTTTGGTGTTGAATCAATTGAAAGAGTTGTTGTGCTAATGAGTAGATGTTATCTGTAATTTCCATTTTTTTGATATTTCTTGTCACGTCTACTATGTCTTTATATATTATTTTGATAGATTAATTTAACATGTTGTTGTCAATGATAATAATTGGTTCCAAATCTTGTGGAATCTCCTCTGGTTGGACTAGTATCTTCTATACTCCTAATTGTGGAATATTACTGGTGGATGATAGTGTGATGTTGTGGTATGGTTTTAGTTGATCTCCATATACTGCTTTGGTTAAGATTTTGTTATCCAGTCTTAATTTGTAAGCTCCATTCCCTAGAATTTCTTCTATGTGAAATGGTCTATCCCATTTGGTGTCAAATTTTCCATTCCATTGTTTTTTCACTTTGGTATAATGTAAGAGTACTTTGTCTCCAATCTTGAATTCAACTGGTTTGTTTGGTAGTTGATTATCATGTTTTTCTTTCTGTTTTTCTTGTGACTTTTGTATGTTATCAGCTGCTCTTTTTTGTTTGTTTTTTAATGTTTTCATTAAGTCATATGTTCTTCTTAACAATGTTTCTTGGAAATTTTCTTCTGTTATTAGTTTAGTTGGATATGTGTTAACTTCTATCTCAACTGGTAATGTTGTTGTTCTACCATATATCAATTCAAATGGTATTGCTTGTGTGGTGTCTTGCTTTATTGTCCAATAAGCAAATAATACTGATGATATGAACAAATTCCATTCATCCTGGTTTTCTTGGCTGAGTTTTGCTATTGTTTTACACAATGTTTTATTAAATCTTTTAACTAATCCATTGGTTTGTGGATGGTATGGTGATAATAGTGGTCTCTTAATTCCAAATCTTTGGCTTAGTTCTGCTAATGTTCTATTCACAAAATGGGTTTCTTGGTCTGATAATAGTTCTTTTGGACATCCATGTCAACAAATCAGATCTTGATGGACGAATTCGCCAATGGATTCTGCATTTGCTTTTTGAATTGCTTTGGCTTCTAGCCATTTAGTAAGATAGTCCATGGCTACTGCAATATATCTGTTGCCTCTGCTGATAATTGTCAATAGTCCAACTAAATTGATTCCAATATGGTCAAATAGTTGTTCCACTTTGATTGGTCTCAATGGTTTGCTGGGTCTTGTTCCTTCTTTTCTTTGACAAGTATCACAATTTTGCACATATTGGATGATGTCTGAATACATTGATGGCCAATAGTATCTCTTTCTGGTTCTTTTCATGGTTGCTTCTTTATGAAAATGTCTTGCAGTTGGATCTGAGTACATGTTGAACAGTATTGTCTCCTTTTTTGGTTCTGTAATTACTTTGATTGGTTGATCTGAATCTTTTCTATTTTTCCGATAAAGTATATTTTGGTGAGTGATAAAATATTTGGATTGTTGTTTGATCCTCTTTTGTTCTGGTTGAGATAATTTCTCTTTGAACTGTTGAGTATTTATATAATGTTGAAGTTGTTAATATTTTTGTGTATTCATCTTTTGTTATATTTTTGTGAGTATTGTTTTGGTTTTGTTATATTTTTGGTTTGAAATGTTCTTAGATTTGTCTCATTTGTGACAAACTATCAGTATTTTTGTTGTCTTTTCCCTTTTTATAATGTATAGTATAAGTATATGTTGAAAGAGCCATTTTCTATCTTGACTGTCTTCTGTCTCTAAATTCTTGTTTTTAGAGTAATGTCAATCCTTTGTGATCTGTGTACACCTCAAACTTTTGGTTCAAGTATTTTTTCCATTTCATAACTGCCCAATAGATTGTTAAATGTTCTAATTCTGGTGTTCCATAGTTCTTTTTGGCTGGAGTCAAACCTCAGCTGGTATATGCGACTGGATGTTCTCTTCTATCCAATTCTCTCTGAAATAGTACTGCTTCCAATGCTTGACCTAATGCATCAGTGGTGATAATGAATGGTTTACTATGATCTGGATAAATCAATACTGAAGTTTGAATAAGCTTTCTTTTTAAGATGTCAAATGCTTCTTGCTGGGTTTTAGTCTATTCATACTTTGCATTTTTGGTTTGAAGATCATTAAGTGGTTGTGCTATCTTTGAAAAGTTCTTTATGAAGCATCTATAATAACTTGCAAATCCCAAGAATGATTTTAGCTTGGTTATGTTGGTTGGTATTGGAAAGTTCTTTACTATCTCTATTTTCTCCAGATCTGTTTTTATGCCATCTTTGCTAACTATGTGTCCCAAGAATTTTAGTTCTGTTTTGCCAAAAAAACACTTTGTTGTATTCAATTTTAATTCTGCTTGTTGTAGTTTTTTGAATACTTGTTGGAGATGACTTAGATGATCATCAAATGTTTTTGAGAACACATTAGTGTTATCCAAGTATACAACTACTGATTTTCACAATAAGCCAGTATACACAATTTCTATTAGCTGTTGGAATATAGCTGGAGCATTGGTTAAGCCAAATGGCATAACTTCAAACTCAAAGTTTCTCTCTCTTGTGGTGAATGCCATTTTTTCTTTGTTGGCTGGATCTATGGCTACTTGCCAGTAACTACTATCCAAGTCTAATGTTGAGAACCATTTGTTTTTACTGAAAGCATCAAATAGTTCTTGTATCTATGGAGTTGGATAGTTGTCTCCATGAGTTACACCATTGAGTTTCCTGTAGTTTACACAAAATTGGATTTTTCCATTCTTCTTTTGGACGAATACTACTGGTGATGACCATGGGTTCATTGATGGCTGAATTAACCCGTTGTTAAGCATTCAGTTGATCTCTTGACAGATAATTTCATGACTGACTGGTGGTATCCTATATGCTTACTGTTTGATTGGTATTGCATCTCCAGTTTTGATCTAATACTGGATAATATCAGTTCTGCCAAATTTGTTTTCACTGGTGAAAATGTCATTGAAATTATTGAGTAACATTTTTAGTTGCATCTGTTGAAGTGGATCTAGATTTTCCATGTTCATCTGTTCTAATTGTTCTGGCTGTAATAGATAATATTCATTTCATCTGTAGATGGTTTGTGATGTAATGTCTACATATCCACAAAGCTGTAGAAAATCTGGAATGCTGCTTGGTGCTTGATCTTCAATTTCTGTGATTAAATATCTAAAAGTGGTTCCTTCCAGTATCTCTACAACATTTTCGGTGTTGTTGTAGATGGGAATTTTAATATGGTTATGGCTCTTGGCTGGTATGTATAGATTGATAAGTCCAATTTCTCCTGATTCACAAAGGGTTGCTTCTGCTTCAAAAATCTGTTTTTGCTTCTTCTCTCTCCTTTCTATTGCTAATATGTATTAGCTATATGGTGGAATGAAAATTGTTTGACCAGTTGAGATAATTTCTCCTTGGCCAATAATTTCTTCCTTCACTATATTGACTGGTACATCTATTCTACCCATTGATCCAAATCTCTGTATCCCTCTTGCTGTTATCTCTAATTCTTTCCTATTTCCCACTGAAACTAACTGAGCTATTTTTACCAGAGGCAGGAATATTGCCTGTGCTATTTTTTCATTTGGCTCTATAACATAGGCCTTTTTTGAGTCATTTTGTAGCATAGCAATGATATTTCCTACATATTCTGCATCAATTATTCTTCTTCTGATGTTTATTCCCTTTTTTGCTAAACTACTCCTAGATGCTAATTGAACCATTGTTGTTGTTGGAATTTCCAGTGCTATTTTCAGATTGATGCAAGTGCATAAATAGGGTTCCAATTTGATGGCATCTTTTCCTGGATATCTCAGATCAAATCCTGCATCAGTATCATGCACATGTTCTGGCATGATATCTTCACTATTATTACTGAACTATTTCAGTTCTTACTCTTTGGTGAGGTCAGAGAGTGTGATATATTGTTCGTAGTTTGAATCGGAGTTTGAATCTGAGTTGGAATCATTGTCATTGTTATAGCCATTTTGAACGGAGCTGGAACTGTTATTTTCGTTATCATTGTTGTTGAAGTTTGAATCAGAGTTGGAACTCGATTCCAATTCTGATGCACAGCTGTTGATTGGTTCTTCTTCTTCAGAGATTGTGTAGATCATACATGGTGGTAGATTGTAGATGAGATCACAATCATTACAGAATTGGAAATCACATGGAATCAAACAGTGATCACATAATCGGGTGTTGATTTTTTCTAAGCATTGTTCTTGCTCTTCTCTCGTGAGTGCTAAATTTTGATAGTGTTTATGGAATTCTTCTGGGCTGTTTTCTAAGTCGATAAAGGAGTTTGAGTTAAGAACCAAAACAATATCTGTTGGTTCTGAAGAGCTATTCTTGATCTTCAGAATTTCACTGGGTGAAGTACCTTCTACTTTGATATTGGCTATTCGCCAGATCTCATTCTTGTTGTGTGGATAGTCGTCTAGGCAGAATATAGCTCAGTGCCATGCTGCTGTGATGGGTATACCACAACTCACCCAATTGCTGATAAGGATCATGTATTGACATGAAGTGTCGCACATTCCTCTTTGACCAGGAATGTTATTCCATATTCCTTTGTTGAGTAATTGTTTGTCACAAGTGAGACATGGTTTGTTGTTTCACTTGCCTTGTCTTTTTGGGTAGCTATATTGTTTTCTATGGCAGGGCTTGCAATAGTAATGGGTTCACATCCAGTAGTCTTCATCTGGCACTACCCAAGCTTCCATTGAGAACAGTTTCTTTCTACAGTCTTTGTATTTGAAAGGTATATATGGCAGCTCTTTTATTGGTTCACGTGAGTATTCCCTTTCCCAGCCACTAGTTATTTCTTCTGCAGTGGTGGTTTCTTTAGGTATGTTTTCTTCCCTTCCTTTCCCTTTTTCCTTGTTCTTTTTTTTCTAATTTAGAATTGGTGGCATCTCACTTTGGTTGTTGTTGGTCCAAGTGTCGATGGTGGCTTCTCAGGTAGGTTTTTCTCTTTGTTTCTTTTTTCTGTTGTCATTGTTGTCCCAGGCAAGTATTGGCAGCAGTTCATTGTAATTGACATCGGCCCACAAGACTTGGTATGCTTTCCAAGTGGGTTTCGCTTTTTCTTCCTCGAATTTGATAAGTGGTGTTGATGGTGTGGTGATGGGCTTGAAGTGGCCGCATGTGACTGGTATCTGTGTGTTGACTGTTCTGGCTAAGCTGGAGCTCTTGGGTGTTCCAATCTAGGGTTATGTTGGTTGTAGACAACCAGTCATTCCCAATGAGTGCTTGGTATTAAGTGGCTTCCATAATAAGTATTTTGATTGGTACTATGATGCTATTGACTTCTATGGGAAAATCATCAATCTCTCCAATGGGTGTTTTGGTTATTTCATTGGCTGTAATAATCCTAGCACTGACAGCGCAATCAGTTTGGCGACCTAATTGATCCATGAATTGTCTTGTGATAATGCTGCCAGCTAATCCACTATCTAAGATCAGTTTAATAAAGTGACCATCAATTTTTGCATTAGTGTACATTGTAGTAATGGGTTTCTTCTCAAGTGCTGCTTTACTGAACAAAGGTGAGTTGATGGTTTTCTCTAATTCAAAAGGAAAAATGGCTGCGAGAGATTCATTTTCGGTGACCATTGCTGGTGGAATATTGTTGGTGAGTGTTGTTTGAGGTGGGTTGGATTCCAAGTTGTTGGTGGTGGCATCTTCTGGGATAACCAGGAGACTTAAATAGTTCTGGAAATTCGGGTTTTGGGTGGAACCAGTACCCGGATTCTGCTGTTAAAAGCCTGATAGTTGGTGAGAGGAGCTGGAGATTAGTTGATGAACAACTATTGCCAATCTCCAGTTTTGAGTAATTCTAGGTTTTGGGTTTCCTAATGTCATTTGAGTGGGGTTTTGGAGTGGTGTTTGAATTGGTTGTTGGGGCTGATAAATTATTTGGGGCTGTGGCTGATAAATTACCAGTGGCTGTGGTTGATAAATTGGAGGTTAATATACTGACAGTTGATAGATTGGTTGCTGTGTTATTGGCAGGTAAGTGGTTTGATATTGGTCTTGATTTGGGTAGTAATTCTGAGTCTGAAATCTGCGATCAGGGTTTCGATATTGATTTCCTGATTGTAGATTGTTGCTATAAAATTGACAGTTAGCTCTAATGTGACTTTGTTTACCACAGTTGTGGCAAACACACGTTTCTGGCTGTCATGGCTGATTGGGTAACAATGATGATGATGTTGATAGATGCAGCTGATTTTGGAAATAATTTGTGTTTCCTGAATTATTGTGTTGTTGTGGTGGTTAATAGATTGCACAATTGTCAGCTAAGTATCCCTCTAGTTTCTGATTGATTGTATCACTGAATTGTTTTAGTTTAGAATCCAAGTCAGATGATTCATTTATCACTAAATTTACAGCTTGGGTGTGATTGGCTTCTAGCTCGGCTGCTTCAAAATCTCTGGCATAAGTGATAATGGTTGGGAGGTCTACTGGATGCATTAGATATACTTGCTAAAAGATGCTACTGCACAATCCTCTGATGAACTGGTTCAAGATCTGTGGCACTGTAAAGTAATCAGCTTGGATTGCCTGAATTTGGTGCAGATTTCAATGGAAGTGTCCCAAGTAAGTGGTAACTGCTTCTGTGTCCTCTTATTTGATGGTGGTGAATGTGTTAGTCAAGCAATTGATACTATTGTTATTACTAAAGTATCTCAAGAATTCTGTTTTGAACTTATTAAAGGTTTGTGGTTTGGTGGCTAGGCTCTGATACCATGAGTCAGCAGTATCTTTGAGAAAATAGGAGATTGCTTGAAGGGCTCTTCCATCATTCTATCCATTGACCACTATGGCTTTTTCAATGTTGTTGAGCCATATTTGGGCATTGTCCTCTTCACTGGTAAAATTGTCAAGTTTTGCGATTGGTGTGTAGACCATTGAATCTAAGTTGGGTTGTTGTAGTGGTAGTTGAAGTGGTTGTTGTTGCACAGGTTGTTGGGGTGGTAGTTGAAGTGGCAGTTGTATGAGTTTGGCTATTGGATTAATCGGTGGTTAATTGATGACAATTACTAAAGATAAGTTTTGTTGATTTATTAAATTGGGGTTTTGATTATCTTGAGTTGGCGGTGCCTGAATATTCGGAGTTTTAATTTCCAGATTTTCTGGGTTTAGATTTTGCTGGATTTGAAAATTTGGGATTTCAAATTCTAGGTTTTCAGTGATCGGGTTCTGGTAAGTGAATTCTTGATCTTCAGCTTCTTTTTCTTCCTCTTCTTCTGATTCCATTACTTCCCATGGATTAGAAATTCCGAAATTTGAAGGAGGTAGTGGCAATCGGAGTCCTGATGGCATTAATGATTGTGAATTAAATCCTTCAAAATACATGCTGTATGGTCCTAATAACTTTGCTTTCTTTTGTTTACTTTGGAATGGGAATCATCCAAATGCTGATGTCATGTTTGATGTGGCCACACTGGTAGATGTAATATTAATGGCACTTTTGAGTGTATAGTGGTATAATGGATAGTTGGGGACTCAACTCTTGTTTTCTTCCAAGTAGATGGTTATATTCTTTTGGGTGTTACTGCTGGTATTTGCAGTTTTTCTTTGGCTTTGCTCATGTAAGTAATGGGGTATCTTTGCTGTATGTGGTGTTCAATTTCTTTGTTGATTTCTGTGATGATGAAGATGAAATTGTGATTTGTTGGCAGGTTGGTATTTTGAATTAATTCACTGTAAAAGGCTTCTCTTGCTGATTCAATATTTACTGGTGTTCCTAACAGATAGGCAATTTTTTTGTTGATGTAAAAATTGAAAGCTGATTTTACTGATATGTGATTGTGATTTAATTCCAAATGTTGACAATAGTGTTGAAATAAGAATTTTGCGAATTCTAGATGATTTGCTCCTATGTTTTCTGATTCTGCCACTTTTTAGATTTGTGTTGGTGTTGGTTCTCTATAAGATTATACTTCACAAAGAGCACCAAATTTTACAGGTGACTATTTCTGGTGTTAGATTAAATAACAAACCTGTAACTTGGTGCTCAAATTTAGTTGCAGTTGATAGTGATCTGAAGGTTTGTGTCTGAAGGGTTTGTATCTGAAGGGTTTGGTTGAGTTCTTTGTATAATGAACAGAGATTCAATGGTAATAGTTTTATCTATAGCTTCCCGAAACCACAGTTTCATCAATTTCTTTCTCAGCTTGATAACCAGTATTCTTTCTGGTAAGCTATCCTCAATTGAGTGTTCTATCCTTATTTCTGGGTCTTTTACCAGTCATGTTTATCCTGACATCAGTACCCCACACATTAATCTTCAATAGAGTTAGTAAACAACAATAAAATCAAGGCAAAAAATAAAGAAAAAAAAAGAAAATAAAGAAAAAAAAGAAATAAGCCAAGGTGATTTGCAAGTTAGTATTTCATCAATAGCCATGATCAAGAGCTATTGTTCCAATGGGGTTAAGTATCAATTACTATCAACACTTCATGTTGATAGTGGCAGCGGGTTTGAGATAACAAACAGTTATTTATTTGTGATTTTGGAAAGTTGTCCAGATGAAATCTAAATTGAGAGATCTGTCTTTTTAGTTTCTAATTCTACTGCTATATATACATAATTGAGATTCCTCAATTCCTCAATTCTTTACAACAGGAATTTTGGGATTCCTGGAATCCTGCAATTTCTTTAAGAGGAATTCTAGAATTCTGCAATTCTTTATAAGAATCCTGTAATTCCTGGAATCCTGCAATTCCTGAGAGGAATCCTGGAATTCCACATTTTACTATGTCTACTTCTGATTGATTAATAACTATGCTAATATATATTCCCTATATTTCTATGAATAACACAGCATACAACAATGCTCTCAACAAACTGTACTATTATTCTTATGATGCTGAAATGATTTTTGACTTAACAATAACATTAATCAATAGAGCCACCCAAGAAGATGTTTGCCAAATAAAAGAAGCTGAATACATTGAGTATACTATAGAATTAGCTAGATTTGATTATGAAGATAAAGTAAAAACTTACCACCAAATTGTAAGTCATATATATCTAACCAAAGAAGCTCAAATTTAATAATTAGAGCAAATAAATATTCAATTATATGAAGAATGTGTTATGCTTTGTGATAATCAATAATGTTTAGAATACTATGCTCTTAGCATTCCTCTGCCAGATGAGAATGATGAAAATGAAATCGAATTTGCAGTATCTGAACTGGTAGAAAAACTACCAACTACTTTTATTTATCTTCTTGAAAATCAACCATCCCTACAACTTAAATATTTCAACAACCATGGCCAAAAATTAAACCAAAAAAAACACATAAGATTGATGCTGAATATGATTTAAAATACCCAGGAAAAGATACTTTGGTTCTCCAACCAAAGTCCTTGACAAAAATCAACCTTAAAATCACTCTTGAAATTCTACCTGGAGCAATAATTCAAATTGCATTCAGATTATCATTGGCAAGCAAAGAAATCAACATTAGAGGAGAAGTTATAAATGCAAAATATACTGAAAATATTACTATCATGCTACAGAATGAAACTGACAAATTATTTAAAATTAAACATGTAGAAAAGATTGCCCAAGCAATTTATCTACTCTTAATTAATATTTCGAGTTTACAATCAATTAACAACAGAGAACAACTAGAAAAAAGTAAAAGAGGAACTCAAGATTTTGGTTCAACTAGATGATTTACAGTGTTACTCATAAAAAAAAAACAGATATAGAAAAATAGTAAACCAATAAGCAAATAGCATTTAGCATGTGAGCACATTGCTCAGCAATATAGAGCAATGATGAAAATCATAACACATTGCTTAGTAATGTGAGCATTGCTCAAGAAATCATAGCACATCACTCAAAAATGTGAGCAATCTCATAGAACATCAATTATGTATATATAGCAATAATGTTAGAAGTAGAAAAAGAAGAATTCTTTAGTTAAAAACATTCCATCCACAATATTAATAAATAATTATTCATCATTTCAATCCACTCTCCACTATCAACACTTCATGTTGATAGTAATTGATACTTAATCACACTGAAACTATAGCTCTTAATCATGGCTATTAACAGATTACTAATATTTATCATCTTGGCTGATTTCTCATTTTTTATTTTCTGTTATTCTTTGTTTTATTTTCTTTTATTGTTGTTACTTCTTTGTTTTACTAATTGATTGAAGATTAAGCGCTAAGTTATTGATGTCAAGGATTGCCTGATAAAAAACCTCTGTGAGTGGGTAAAGCACATAAAAGAATTATAGATTACTTATCAGAGGATTGCTGGCCACCATGCTAAGAGAAGAATTGACAGAATTGTGATTCTAAGAAGCTATGAATAAACCACTATTAAATCTCTGTCTATTATACAAAGAACTCAACAACCAAAACCTTTAGACAAACAACACTTTCAGATCACCATCATTGGGAATAGCTTTTGAGCACCAGATTACAAGTTTGTTATTTGATTTAAGACCCCAAATAATCACCTGTAATAATAGTTTCAATAAACATAGCTTTCAATATACAAAGTAAATCTCACCAGATTCTTCAACTTCCCCAACCAATTACCATTTCATTTTTTGGAAAATATCACAAAATTTACACTTGCTCAAAACCTATTACTACCCAACAAATTTTTGAATCCAATAAACAAATCTGTTCAAAACATAATATCTTAATTCCAAATGTCTACATACCAAAAAGAATGAAGAAATTTCGAATTACTTTCTACAACCCTAACAACTACCTCATTGTTTTGTTAAATAAGTTAGAAATTGGAATTATACATAGCAATATCTTTCAAAATAAAAACCCTTAGATTGTCAACAATTTCATCGAAATTATAAGACATATTTTATTTCCAAACCCAAACATCACTTTTACTACTAAAAACTACCACTTTTTGGAAGAAAAACTCTTTTGAATTAACATAAGTCCCTTAGAACCCCAACAACAAAGACAATTGAAACAGCTGATAACTGAATTTGCAAACATATTTGCAAAAGACAACAATGACCTTGAAAAAACTAATATTGTCTAACATCAGATTCACACAGAAGATGCTCCACCAAAATAACAACAAGGCTATTAAGTTCTACCTGCTAACCATCAATTTATCAGAGAAGAGATCCAAAAAATGCTTAATAATAGATTGATTCAACCATCAAGAAGTTCATGGGCCTTACCAGTAGTTTTGGTCAAAAAGAAAAATAGAAAAATCAGATTCTGTGTAAACTATCATCAGCTCAACAATATAATAATTGGAGATGCCTATCCTCTTTCAAGAATTGATAACATGCTAGATGCTCTAGGAAAAGCCAAGTTTTTTTCAACTTTAGACTTGGAAAGTGGATACTGGCAAGTTGAAATAGATTCAAAAGACTGACCCAAAACAGCCTTTACCATCCAAAAAAGAAACTTTGAATTTAATATTATGCCTTTTGAACTCTACAATATACCAGCAACATTCTAGTGACTCATGAATGTTGTATATGAAGAACTCTTATGACAATTAGTAGTTGTTTATCTTGATGACACTGATGTGTACTTACCAAGCTTTGAAGCTTATCTTATTCACTTGTGAGAAGTTTTTCAACAATTATGGAAAGCAGAGTTGAAGTTAAACATTGAAAAATATTACTTTGGGAAAACAAGCTTAATTTTTTTTGGACACATTGTTAGCAAAAATAGAGTCAAACCAAACTCTGAAACAATCAGTGCTGTTAAAAACTTTCAAACTCCCAAAAATACCACAGAGTTATAAGAATTTGTAAGATTAATCTCTTACTATTGGAAATTCATCAAAGGATTTTCAAAATTGCCAAACCACTTAATTATCTTATCAACAAAAACGTGCCATATAAATAGACTGAAAAACAACAAAAAGCTTTTGAAACTCTTAAAACAAGACTGATAACAGCCCCAGTTTTTGCATACTCAAACTTCAACAAATAGTTTCAACTAGCCACTGATGCTTCACACATAGCATTTGGTTCCATCTTATTACAATTGGATGAAAATGGCCAAAAACAAGTCATTGCCTATATCAATAGAACACTCAAACCAACAGAACTCAAATATGACTTAACTGAATTAAAAGCTATCACAGTTATTTGGGCTCTTAAACACTTTTAACAATATCTGAAGAATGGAAAAGAATTTGACATCCTAACTGACAATATTGGCCTCAAATAGCTCAATAAAAAGAAAACCTCTTATTTGCTCCTATTAACATTTCACCAAATGCTACCATCCAACAAAAACTTCTACTATTTCTTAATGAACAAAACAATGAATATACTCTTATATACAAATATTTTCATATTAAAAAAACACTTTATAAACAAAAACTGAAACTTGAAACAACAAACCTTATTTCTAAAACAATACAAAAACAAATTCACAATGAATTCAAGACAGCAGCTGAACCAACAAACACTTACTACAAACTTAGAACAGCTTTTAGACTCTATGATTTGTTCAACACTTGTAAAAATGTTCTACAAAATCCAATACTGTAACCAATAAAAATTCAATACATTGGCAAACTTACAGAACTGAAATTTTAACAATTTTTAGACCAAATCACTTAAATTATCTTGGACCACTATCTTAATATTACAGATAGTGCTTGAACTTCAACAGAACTTAGTTTTAAGGAGAAAATTATGTTACCAGTAAAATTTTAGCTATTAATTAGCATAAAATTATCTTCATAATTCTTATTATTAATTAGCATATATGATTATCATTTTAATTATTACCTATTATTTAATCAAATTTGCAATTATTATCATTCAACCAATAACCTAATTTGTACTATAGAAATTAAGATGATCAAATTACACAATACTCTAAATCATTTAATATAATCAAAATTCATCGAAATTAATAAAAATTGGCTAAAATAATCAATAATTCAGTGAAATAACTTGTAGTTTACTGAAATATAGCTTTAGTTTGCCGAATTAGAGCAAAAAAAAAAGTGCAAATTCAAAGACTAGTATTATAACAAGTTGTATAAAAAAAGAGCTTTTCCATTCAAGAAAATATATTTTTTTATATCTTACCACAGTATCTTATTTTAGATATCTTAATTAGAACAAATTATCTTTTACAAAATCAAATAAAAATTAAATATTTGAAAACCAAATTCTTAAATTATTATACTTGAAATTCCCTTAACACAACTAACATTTTGAAATTGATTAGTTACCAATTTCAATAAACTGTTAGTGACTTTAGGCCTGAATAGAAAATGTTTTCTTTGATAAAAATTTCATTTCTTTTATATTTCTTTTATTTTTCTCTTCTTTTTTTATCATAATCATTTGGGTAGTCTACAGATGAGATTCTTGTAGAAGAGTTGACTTTTACAGCAAAATAACTACACATTTTAGTGAACTTTCAGATAAGCAATTCCTGGAAAAGAGTTGATGTTTACTACAACATAACTACATAAAGTAACTGATACAGAATTGGTCATTCCACTTATAAGCCTAGTGGTTCAAATTATAGGAGATAATTTGAAGATAAATTCAGTTATTGAAGGTTCAACTGCTTCTAAAAAACGTGAATTTACAACAAACAAACATTAATAACATTCAAGAAAAGAGACCAAAAACCTCTGGTAATAACATGGTTGGCACTCTTATATGTTATCTATTCTGGCTGAGCTATAGCTTTTATATGTTCCAGTTGAGCATGATATTGGTTTTAACTAGCCAGTTGTTACTGATTAGTACTTGGTACTGCATAGTTTTTATCATTAAAACTTTAATTGGTGTAATAATATCATTGACTTCAAATGGGAAGTTATCAATCTTACCAATAAGAGTTTTGGTTATTTTATTAGCTATTATTATTTTGGCACTAACAGCATGATTAACTTGATGACCTAATTGGTCCATGAGTTGTTATGTAATGATGCTGTCTGTTGACTCACTATTCAAAATCAGTTTAATGATCTGATTATCAACCTTGGTGTCAGTGTATATGGCAGTGATGGGATTGGTATTAAGTGCAGTTCCACTAAAAAGAGGCATTGTTAATTTCTCAAGTTGAAAGAGAAAAATGGCTACAAGAGATTTGTCTTTTATAATGGTTGCTGGAGGTATATTGCTAATAAGTGGCTTTTGATTGATTTCCTAGTTGTTAGATGTGGCATCTTCTGGAGTAACCAGGAAACTTAAATAGTTCTGAGAATTCAAGTTTTGAATATATTTGGTTTCCGAACTCTGCTGTTATGGTTCTGATGATTGAGTTGAGGAACTGGAAATTGGTTGGTGCATAACTATTGCTGATCTCCAGTTTTGTTAAGTATGAGTGACTCTCAGTCTTTGATTTCTGGATGTCAAGTAAGCTGAGTTTGATAGCTGTGTTTGATTTATTGGATTTTGATGAATTATTTGTGGCTGTGGTGGTTGATAAATTATGAGTGTTAATGATTGATAAATTGAAGGTATGTATATTGGTTGCTGTGTTATCAAGATGTAATTTGGTTGATATAGTTTTGGGTTTGGTTAATATCTTGGAGTTTGAAACTGGCAATTGGAATTTTGATATTGGTTTTCTGATCATTGGTTATCTATACATAATTAGCAGTCTATTCTTAAATGTTCTTGTTTACCACAGTAGTAGCAGATACACATTTTTTGCTGCCATTGCTAATTTGTTGATGATGATGAACACATCTAATTTTGGAAACAATTGAAGTTTCTTTGATTATTTTGTCATTGTGAAAGTTGATAAATTGTGCGATTGTTAACTAAGTATCTTTCCAGTTTTTGGTTAATTGAATTACTGATTTGTTTTAATTTGAAATTCATGTCAAATGATCTTTTTATTACTAGATTTACAGCTTGGGCATGATTAGCTTTTAATTTGGTAGCTTCAAAATCTCTGGCGTGGGTAATTGTGACTTGAAGATTGGTTAAATACAATAGGCATATATGTTGCAGAATGCTGCTACATAATTCACAAATGAACTGATTTAGAATTTGGGCCACTGTAAAATAGTTGGCATTAATGGCTTAGATCTGGTGCAGATTCCTGTGGAAGCATCCCAAATAAGTAGTAACTGTTTCTGTTTCTCCTTGCTTCATAGTGGTGAATATATTAGCCAAGCAATTAATACTGTTGTTATTGTTAAAATATCTTAGAAATTCTAGCTTGAATGTATCAAATATTTAGGGTTTTTGGGCCAAACTCTAATACCACAAATTGGCAGTATCCTGTAAAAAGTATGGGATTACTTGAAGGGCTCTGATATTGTCCCAATTATTAGTGATGATAATTTTAGTAACATTGTTTAACCAAGCTTGGATATCATCTTCTTCACCAGTAAACTTTTCAAGTTTTATGATTGGTGCATATATTATTAGTACTACAATTTGTTGCTGTAATTGTACTAATTGTTGTTGTAGTTGCTGCTGGGATGGTGATTGTGGCTATTGTTGTTGCTATTTGGTGATTTGTGAGACTGGTGGTAAATTGATCATAATGACTGGAGATAAGTTTTGCTAATTAATAATATCAGGATTTGAATTGTTCTAATTTTCCAGAGTTTGATTAATCAGAGTTTCAATTTTCAGATTTTCTAGAATCAGGTTTTGCTTATTAATTTCTTGATTACTATCTTCCTCTTTCTTAAAGTCAGTTATTTTTCAAGGATTAACAGCTCTGAAATCTGGTTGTAATGATGGTGATCAAGTTTCTGATGGCATTGGAGATCATAATTTAAATTTCTCAAAATAATTACCATAAGTTCCTAATAGTTTAGCCTTTTTTTGTTTACTTTAGAACAACACTTTAGCTAATAGTATTATTATGTTTACTATGGATATGTCTGCTGATATTATGTTGATGGTGCTTCTGGATGTGTAATGGTATGATAAATTGATTGGTGAATTGACTTTTGGTTTTTTCCAAGTGAGTAATTGAATTTGTTTTGGAGTTGCTACTGGTGTTTGTAATTTTTTTTTTTGTCTGCAAAGATAATAGAAAATCTTTGTTTGGTATACTTTTTGATCTCCCTGTTTATTTCTGTAATTAGGGGTGCAAATAAATAGTTTTGAGAAAGAGTGGTGCTTTGGAGTTTACTGAAGAAATTGTTGAACACAAATTCTGGATCTCCTTGACCTCCCAAGTAGTATGCAATTTTTTTATTGACATAGCAATTGAAAGCTAATTCTGTTGGCCAATTATTATTTGTTAATCTGAAATGAATGTGATAATATTGAAATAAGGATTTTGCAAATCCCAAATGGTTTGTCTCTGTTTCTTTGGATTCTGCCACTGTTTTAGATAGTTGCTGTTGGTGCTGGTTCTCTATTAGATTATATTTCACAGGAAGCACCAAATATTACAAGTACTTATTTGGGGTCTTAAGTCAAATAAAAAATCCATAACTTAGTACTTAATAGCTGGTTTGGTGTTAATATCTGAAGGTTTTATCAATCTGAAGGTTTTGATTGGAGTTTTTTATATAATAGACAGAGATTTAATGATGGTTTTCAGTAGTCTTCTGGAATCACAATTCTGTCAAATTTTTTTTTTAGCATGGTAACCAGTAATCCTCCTGGTAAGCTATTCTCAAATCTATAAGTGTTTTACCCTTGTTTCACAGATTTTTTATCAGTTTCTATAATGTCTATAACTCAGTGCTTAATCCTTAATTAATTAGTAACAACAATAAACAAGAAAAATAAAAAAAATAAAAAACTAAAGAAATAAGCCAAAGCAATTTAAGATTAGTATTCCATCAATAGCCATAATCAAGAGCTATTGTTTCTCTGTGGTCAAGTATAAATTATTATTAACATGAAGTGTTAATAGTAAAATGTAGATTGAGATAGCAAATAATTATTTATTGATATTTGTGATTTGAAGGGTCACTTAGATTAAATTTAAACTAAAAGGTCTGTCTTTTCTGCTTCTAATGCTACTGCTATATATACATAATTTAGGTTTTATGAGATCATTCACATTCTCGAGCAATGTGCTTATATGCTAACTACTATTTTTTTATTGGTCTATTTGTTTTTTTCTACTATTTTTTTTCTATATTTTTTTATAAGTAATACTATGAAAACATCATTAGCTTGAATTCTATTACAAAGCAAACAATTAAAAGCTGACTTATTAGGTATATATGGCAAATACTTTAAAAGATTTAAATTACAATTAACTATGTTGTTACAGATAATTATTTGGGGTCTCAAATCAAATAACAAATCTGTAATTTGGTGTTCAATATCTTGACAATGCTGGTATTACTAATACGTTGGTTGTATCTAAAGGTTTTTAGAGTTGAGTTCTTTGTATAATAGACAGAAATTCAATAATAATGTAGTTGGTTAGTGAGTTGTGTTCCCAATTTTTGTCTTCAGCTTGGTGGCCAGTTTATTCTGGCATTTGTGCCCTTTTGGTAAGCTATTCATTAATATATATAATTTTATTCTTATTTTTGGGTCTTTTACCAGGCTATCTGTGATGTTAATTACTCAGCATTTTAATCCTTAATCAATTAGTATACAACAATAAAATCAAGAAAAAAAGATAAAAGAAAAATAAAAAAATAAGCCAAGACAATATGCAAGTTAGTATCCGTCAATAGTCATGATCAAGAGCTATTGTTCCAGTATGGTTAAGTATTAATTACTATTAACATAAAGTGTTGATAGTGAAGAGTGAATTTGGATGGTGAATGATTTATTTATTTAATATTTGTGGATGAAAAATTTCTAACTAAAGGATTCTGCTCTTTCTGCTTCTAATGCTACTGCTATATATACATAATTGATGTTCTATGAGATCACTTACATTCCCAAGTAATGTGCTATGATTTCTTAAGCAATGCTCACAATATGCCCTAATTTTCTAATATCACTTTACATTGCTGAGCAATGTGCCATGTTTTCTGGTATTGCTCCACATTGCTGAGCAATGAGCCATGTTTTCTGATATTGCTCTATCTTGCTAAGCAATGTGCTCACATGCTACATACTATTTGCTTATTGGTCTGCTATTTTCTATATCTGTTTTCCTTTTTATGAGTAACAATGCCATCAGAATTTCAATCACTACCACTTCAACCAAATTTTGAAACAGCTGATCTTTAGAAAGTAACTGAATTAAAAGAAGAGGAAGATGAGAATCAAGAATTCAACTATTAAAACCTAATTGTAAAAAACCCAGAGATTGAAACTTCAAATATTCAAAATCAGAACAATTTTAACCCCAATAATATTAGTCAATAATTATTTCTAATAGTCATAATTAATTAATCACCCATTAATCCAATTGCTGAACCACTATAACAGTCCATACAACTCTAGCAGCAACCACAACAATTACTTCAACAACTGCTATTACAACAGCAATTCCTTGTACTCATGACCTATGTTCTAATTACAAAAATAGAAAAATTTACTGACAAGAAAGATGATGCACAAGTATGGCCAAATAATATAGAAAAAGCCATCACAGCCAATGGATAGAATGATAACAAAGCTCTATAAGCTATTCCATATTTTTTCCAGAATACTGCCAACTTATGGTACCAAAGCTTAGTAAACAAACTCCAAGATTTCAATGCATTTAAGCTTGAGTTTCTAAAATATTTTAGCAACAATAACAGCATCAATTGCTTGGCCAATACTTTTATTACTATTAAACAAGGAGATACTAAAGCAGTCACTATCTACTTGGGATGTTTACACAAAAACTTATGCCAAATTTAGGCAATACAAGCTGATTATTTTACAGTGCCACAAATCTTGAACCAATTTATTTATGGTCTGCATAGTAGCATACTTCAACATATATGTTCACTACACTTGACAGATTTTCAAGCCGCAGTCACAAATGTCAGAGATTTTAAAGCCATTGAACTCAAAACCAATCATGCCTAAAGCCATAAATCTAGTAATGAATAAGTCATCTGAATAGAACTCTAAGCTAAAACAATTCAGTGATTCCATTAATCAGAAAATTAAAGAGTACTTAGCTAACAACAATCAGTCTATTTATTAACCCCTATAACATTGTGACAACTTAGAAAACTCCAGTTAGCCTCAAAATCAGATGTGTCTACCATCCTTAGTCAATCAACTGTGACAACAAGAAATGTGTATTTGTTACAATTGTGGTAAACAAAGTCATTTCAGAGTTAACTGCAAAACATATCACAATCAACTATGATCAGAAAACCAATATTAAAACTCTAATCACAGATTTCAAACTCTAAACTACTATTCAAATCAAGATTACTATTAATCACATTACACTCAAGTAGCACAGCAACCAATTTACCAAACCCCAATTTATCAAATTCTAACACCAGTTATCTACTAATCACAGTTACAAGTAATATATCAACTTCAACAAATTTAAATCTTGTCACAAAATCTAACTCAGATGTTACATAGAAACCAAAGGCTAAGAACTATTTAGCAAAACTGGAGATCAGCAATGGTTATTTATCAATTTATTCTCAATTTATTTAATTATGCCTTAGAATCATATTCCAGAAATTTGGAAAATGGGTACAACCAAAATCTGAGTTTTCAGAACTATCTAAGTCTCCTGGTTATCTCAGAAGACACTTCAATCAACAACCTAGAAACCTCTCTAAAGCAAACAATCAACAACAACATATTTCCAGCCACCATTACTAACAATAAATCATTAACAGCCATTTTTCCCTTCAAAATTAAGGAACCAACTAAAACCCCTCTTTTTAATGGAGCTGCTCTTAATACAAAACTCATTACTGTCATGTACACTAATGCCAAAGTTAATAAGCAGGCCATCAAGCTAATCCTAGACAGTAGTTCAACAAACAGCATTATCATATGACAACTCATAGACCAATTAGGTTGCTGGGTTGATCATGCTGCCAGCATCAAAATTATCACTATTAATAGAGCTACCAAAACTCCAATTGACAAAATCAATAATTTTTTCATCAAAGTCAATGGTATTATTGTACCAATCAAGGTTTTAATTATGGAAGCCACCCAATACTAAGCTCTTATTGGTAATGACTGGCTGTCTAAAACCAATACAATGTTCGACTGGACTACATAGGAGCTTTAGTTTAGCCAACATAGTCACCACATGCAAATACTAGCAATTTGCAGATACTTCAAGCCAACTACCACACAACTACTAATTAAATTTGAAGAAAAAATAAGGAAACCTACCTGAAAAACCTACCAAGTCTTGTGGATTAATAAAGACCATAATAAATTGCTGCTTATATCTTCTTAGAATAACAAAAAAAAAGAAAAAGAAATAAAAAATAACTTATCACAAACAAACACCTTTATTCATACTCTATATATTACTATCACATAAGATCAGCCAAATTACTGTCAACCAAAGCTAATATGCATTAACTGTGACAAAAAATTGCCATCAATAAGCATATGCTATGGTAATGATGAGAAATGACCAATGGCAACAAAGTTCTATTGTCATTCCTGCATTCTCAAACAGTTTGAATGACCAAAAAGACAAGGAAAATGAGACAATAAACCATGTATGATTTGTGAAGAGATTTTGTTAAATAAAAAAATATGGAATAACATTCCTGGACAAAAAAGAATTTGTAACAAATTATGCCAATATATGATTTTAATCAGTGACTGGATAAGAAAAAAAACTTTCATAAAAGCTGTTTGGCAATAAACAGTCAAACATCTGAACAGTTGTCTACATGATGACAACAAAATTTGGCATATGGTCCTTGCCAAAATTAAAGAAGCATTACCAGAAGAAATAAAAATAATTAAAAACAATCCATCAGAACCTATAAAACTTGATTGGTGCCCAAATTCAAACATTGTTTTAGACCCTATAGACCCAGAACAATTCCATAAATATTATCAAGAATTAGCACCTATTAGGAAAGAACAAAAACAACATTTAGAGCAATTAAACACTCGACTATATCAACATTGCTTAATTTTCTATGACTTTCAATATTGTAATAAGTGTGACTTTATTTACAATCTATCATCACACATAATTTACACAATTCCAGAAGAGAAAGAACCAATCAGCAGCTGTGCATCTGAATCAAAATCAATGTTCAATCCTGATTCAAACTTTGACAATAATGATAACAATAACAATGGTTTCAGTTCTGTTCAATATGACAACCAAAATAATAATGATTCAAACTCCAATTCAAACCCCAAACAATACATCACACTTTTGGATCTTTTTAAGGAGCAGAAACTTAAGTGGTTCAGCAATAATAATAAAGATATTATGCCAAAATGCATGTATAATACTAATACAGAGTTTGATCTAAGATACTCAGAAAAAAAAGCCATCAAATTAGAACCATATTTGCACACCTGCATTGATTTCAAAATAGCACTGGAAATTCTAGTAACCATTATGGTTCAACTAGCATCTAGAAGCAGTTTAGCAAAAAAGGAAATCAATATACAAGAAGAAATAATTAATGCAAAATATATAAGAAATATTATTACAATGCTATAAAATGACTCAGAGAAGACTTATATCATAAAACCAAACAAAATAATAGCATAAACAATATTCTTGCCTCTGATTAAAGTAGCTCAGTTAGTTTTAGTGAGAAATAAAGAAAAATTAAGGATTACAGCAAGAGGGATAAATAGATTTAGATCCACAGATAAAATAGACATACTAGTCAATATGATAGAAAAAAAAGTTGTTGACAAGGGAGAAATTATCTCCATCCATTAACCAATTTCCATTCTACCATATGACCAGTACATGTTAACAATAGAAAAAAAAGTGAAGGATCAAGCCCAGATTTTTGAAGCAGAGCCAACTATTTGTAAATTAGGAGAGATTGGACTTATTAATCTCTATATACCAGTCAAGAACTATCATCATATCAAAATTTCCATCTACAACATAACTGGAGACATTGTCAAAATACCAAAAAAAATCATCATTAAATATTTAACCACTAAAGTTGAAGACCAATCACCAAACCACATTTCAGACTTTTTACAACTATGTGGATATGTGGATATTACATCACAAGCTATATATGGATAAAATAAATGCTATTTGCTCTAACCAAAACAATTGGAACAAATAAACTTGAGAAACTTAGACCTACTGCAATAGATGCAAATCAAGATGTTACTTAACAATTTCACTAATATCTTTGTGAGTAAAAATGAGTTTGACAAGACTGACATTATTCAACATCAGATTAAGACTGAAGATACCATGTCAATTAAACAAAGAGCATACAAGATACTATCAAGCAGCCATGAAATTATTTGACAGAAAATCAATCAGATACTAAACAACAGGTTAATTCAACTATTTATAAGTCTATAGTTATTACCAGTAGTACTAATCCATAAGAAAAACAGAAAAATCTACTTTTGTGTAGATTATAGAAAACTCAATGGAGTTACTTATGAAGACAGTTATCTGATCCCATGAATCCAAAAATAATTTGACACTTTTGGTAGAAAGAAATGGTTTTCAATATTGAATTTAGATAGTGATTACTGGTATTACTCATAAAAAGAAAACAGATATAAAAAAATAGCAAACCAATGAAAGAATAGTATTTAGCATATGAGCATATTGCTTAGCAATATGAAACAATGTCAAAAATCATGGCACATTGCTCAACAATGTGGAGCAATGTCAGAAATCATGGCACATTGCTCAGCAATATAGAGCAATATCAGAAAACATGGCACATTGCTCAGCAATGTGGAACAATGTTAAAAAATTAGAGCACATCACTTAGCAATGTGAGCATTGTTCAAGAAATCATAGCACATCATTCGGAAATATGAGCAATTTCATAGAACATCAATTATGTATATATAGCAGTAGTGTCAAAAGTAGAAAAAGCAGAATCCTTCTATTAAAATCTTGGAGTTAGAAATCTCCCATTCACAAATATTGAATAAATAAATTATTTACTATTCAAATCCACTCTTCTCTATTAACACTCCATGTTGATAACAATTGATACTTAACCACATTGAAATAATAGCTTTTGATCACAGCTATTAACAAATATTAACTTGCACATTGCCTTAGCTCATTTCTTTATGTTATTTTTTTTATTTTCTTGTCTTAATTATTGTTATTACTAACTCTATTGAGAATTAATGCGTGGAGTACTGACATCAGAATATAGCACTGGTAAAAAACCCAGAAATAAGAGTAGGACACTCAATTAAGATTAGCTTACCAAGAGAAACACCAGCCATCATATTGAGAAAAAAATTGACAAAACTGCAGTTTTGGAAAGCTACAGATAAAACTATTACCACTGAATTTCTGTTCATTATACAAAGAACTCAACCAAAATTTTTAGATAAACACACCTTCAAATTTTCATTATTGACACCAGCCTTGAGCACCAAGTTATGGGTTTGTTATTTATTTCAACAACTGAATAATTACCTGTAACATTTGGTGCTCCCTGTGAGGTATAATCCTATAGAGAACCAGCATTGACAAATAAATCAACAGTGGCAGAATTAGAAAGTATAGGAGCAAACCATTTAGGATTTGTGAAATCTTTATTTCAACACTACTGTCAACACTTGAGATTGAACCACAATCAGATATCAGCAGAATCAGTCTTCAATTTCTACATCAACAAAAAAATTGCCTATTTGTTAGGAACACCAGTAAACACTAAATCAGCAAAAGAAACTTTTTACTATAAATTAATCCAAAACACTAGCTTACCAACAAATTATAATTTCACATCCATCATCACTGAAATTAATAAAGAAATTGAACATCACACACAACAAAGATATCCAATCACTTATGTCAGTAAAGACAAAGAAAAATTACAAACACTGGCAGTAACACCTCAATGGATCCAACCACTCACTTGAAAGAAACACAAAATTGAATCACCTACAAATCCATCATATCATTATACTCCTGGAAGTGTTATCAATATTGCATCAGCAGACACGTCTACATTAAACACAACATCAACATTTGAATAATTTCCATTTTAAAGTAAACAAAAAAAAAAGATCTATTAGGACTATATGGCACGTACTTTGAGAGATTCAAATTGAGATCACCAATGTCATTAGAAGTTTGATCACCACCATCTCAACCAGATTTTGGAATTACTGATCCATAAAAACCAACCAAATTGGAAAAAGAACAAGAAGAAAAAGAGGAAGAAGAATCTAAAGATCAAGAATTCACTTACCAGAACCTGATTACTGAGAACCTGGATATTAAGACCCCAAATTTTTAGACTCAGCAAGATCAAAATCTAGAAAATCCAGAAATCAAAACTCTGCCAAATCAAAATGACTGAAACCCTGACTTAATTAATCAACAAAACTTACCTCCAAATATTGTTATCAATCAGCCACCAATTGAACTGATTATTGAACCAATTTAACAGCAGCAAATACCCTTTTAACAGCTACCACTACAGCAACTTATCTAACAACTGGTTCAGTAACCACAACAACCACTTCAACCACCAATACAACAACAACAACTGATCATGCCAATGGCTTTTGCACCAATTGCAAAACTTAAGAAGTTCACTGACGAAGAGAACAACACTCAGACATGGATCAATGATGTTGTCAAAGCCATTACTGCAAATAATCGGGATGATGCAAGAACAATGCAAGTCATCCCATATTTCTTAAAGGATACTGCCAACTCATGATATCATAGCTTGGCCCAGAAACCCCAAAATTTTAATGCATTTAAAACAGAATTCCTAAGATATTTCAGTGATAATAACAGCATTAATCACTTGGCAAGTACTTTTACCACCCTAAAATAAGGGGACACAAAAGCAGTTACCATCTACTTAGAACATTTCCACAGAAATCTGCACCAAATCCAAGCTATCCAAGCTAATTACTTTATAGCACCACAAATCTTAAATCAGTTTATCAGAGGCTTACACAGCAGCATACTCTAATAAGTACATCTGATGCATCTGGTAGACCTTCTTACTACAGTCACTCATGCTAGAGATTTTGAAGCTGCTGAGTTAGAAGCCAACCATGTCTAAGCAGTAAATTTAGTAATGAATTGATTATCTGACTTGGATTCTAAACTGAAACAATTCAGTAATTCCATTAATCAGAAATTAGAGGGATACTTAGCTAACAATCACCCAATTTATTAGTCTTCTTAACAATGTAATAATCAGGGAAACACGAATCGTTTCCAAAATCAGTTGTGTCTATCATCATCAACAAATCAACTGTGGCAACAAAAGATGTGAATTTGCCACAACTGTGGTAAACAAGATCACTTTAGAGCCGATTGCCATGCTTATAGTAACCCACAATCGGGAAATCAATATTGGAATCCTGATTGCCAGTTCCCAACTCCAAATTATTACTCAAATCAAAATCAATATTAATCTACTTACCTGCCAATAACACTGCCACCAATCTATTAAACACTGGTATATCAACCTCAAATATATCAACTACAACCACTCATAATATATCAACCACAGCCACAAATAGTCTATCAACCACAACAATTAATTCAAACACCACCACAAAACCCAGCTACAATAACATCTGGAAACCCCAGATCCAGAATAACCCAAAACTGGAGATCAACAATAGTAGTTCACCAACTGATTTCCAATTCAACAAATCAACCATCAGGATCATGCCAGTGGAGTTCAGGAACTAAGTATAACCAAAACCTGAGTTCCCAGAACTACTTAAGTCTTTTGGTTACTCCAGAAGATGCTGTATTTAGTAAACAAGAAACCAACCAAAAGCCACTTACCCACAACATTCTACTGGCCGCCAGCACCAAAGACAAATTACTTGCTGCCATATTTTCATTTGAACTTGAGGAAATTACATTAGTTCTATTGTTCAATAGAGCTGCTCTGAACATCAAACCAATAACCATGATGTATACTAATGCCAAAGTCAATGGTCAGTATATCAAACTGATTCTGGATAGTGAATCAGCTGGCAGCATCATTACCAAACAACTCATGGATCAATTAGGTTACCGAGTTGACAGAGCTGCCAGTGCAAGGATTATCACAGCCAATGGAGCAACCAAAACTCCTATTGGTGAGATTGACAACTTCCCTTTTGAAGTCAATGGCATCATAGTCTCTATCAAAGTTTTGGTGATGGAAGCCACTCAATACCAAGCACTAGTTGGTAATGACTGGCTCATTAAAGTAAATGCCATACTTGATTGGACAATGCAAGAGCTCTAACTCAGCCAAAATAGTCAACATACATGTGTACCAGCCACGTGCAGTCACTTTAAGACTATTAACACACTAGTACCACTCATCAAGTTTGAGAAAGAAGAAAAAAAACCTACTTGAGAAGCCTATCAAGTCTCATGAGCTAATGACAATTATAATAAACTGCCACCAATACTCTCGTGGGACAACAACACCAAAGGAAAGCAAAGAAAAGAACTTATTTGGGAAACTGATGACCTGAACTGGACTAACAATGATAAGAGCAAACCAACACCAAGCTAGAAATAGGAAAAGAACAGCAAAGAAAAAGGAAAAGTAAAAGAAAAAGAGTTACTACCAACTGACAATTATACCTCTCATCAATATACACTATCACAACCCTTTAACTATTGTCAACCAAAGCTTATATGCATCAATTGTGGCAAGAAATTGTCATTAATGGGTACATGCTGTGGTGACAACAAGGAATATTCAACAGTAACCAAATTCTACTGTCAAATGTGCATTCTAGAATGCTTTGGATGACCAAAATGAGTGAGAAAATGGGATAATATCCCATGTTTAGCTTGTAGAAAGACTTTTCTGAACAAAAAAATATGAAATGACATTTCTGGGCATGGAAGAACATGCAATGAAATCTGCCAGTATATGATTCTAATCAATGACTGGGTATGCATGAAACACCAATCAATGATGTCTAGAAATGAGCATTGTGACAATTGGAAGGATATCTACATAATGAGCATGAACTCTGGAGAATGGCAAGTGCAAAAGCAGAAGATGCGACAAGCAGTGAACTACTAGAAATAAAGAACAACCCTCTGTCATTACCTAAACCTAAGTATGTCTGAATATTTGACATCTTTGGCAACATTGAAGATGAACCTGAGCAATTCCATGAGCACTACCAGAGATTAGCACTGACAAGAGAGGAGCAAAAGCAGCGGCTAGCACAGTTAAACACTCAACTATGTGACCACTGTTTGATCTCATGTGACTTTCTATATTGTAATGAGTGTGACTTCATTTACAACCCACCAATCTGCATGATCTACACAATCCCAGAAGAAGAAGAACCAATCAGCAGTTGCACATTGGAATTGGAATCAATTTTCAATCTCGATTTAAACTCCAACAATGATGACAATAAAAACACCAGTTCCAGCTCCATTCAATATAGCAATGAAGATAACAGTAATTTAGACTCAGATCCAAACTCCAAAACATTTATAGTCTCCCTGACCTCACCAAGGAGCAAGAGCTAAAGTGGTTCAGTGACAATAATGAAGATATCATGCCAGAGTGTGCACATGATACTAATGCAAGATTTGATTTGAGATATCCTAAAAAAGATGCCATTAAATTAGAACCACATTCGCGCACTTGCATTGATCTGAAAATAGTACTGGAAATTCCAGCAACCACAATAATTCAATTAGCATTTAGGAGTAATCTAGCAAAAAGAGGAATCAACATCAGAGGAGAAATAATTGATGCAAGATATGTGAGAAATATTATTGCTATGCTACAAAACAATTTAGAAAAAGCCTATGTAATAGAGCCAAATGAAAAGATAGCACAGGCAATATTCCTGCCTCTGGTCAAAATAGCTCAGTTAGTGTCAATAAGAAACAGAGAAGAATTAGAGATCACAGCTAGAGGTATACAGAGATTTGAATCAATAGGTAGAATAGATACCAGTTAATATAATGAAAAAAGAGATTATTAACAAAGGAGAAATTATCTTCATTGGTCAACCAATTTCCATTTCACCATATGACCAGTATATGGTAGTCATAGAAAGGAAAGTAAAGGATCAGAACCAGATTTTTGAAGCAGAAGCAGCACATTGTGAATCAAGAGAAATTGGACTCATCAATTTCCACATACCAGCCAAAAACTATAGTCGCATCAAAATTCCCATTTACAACAACACCAGAAAGGTTATAGAGATACCAGAAAGAATTATTATAGGACATTTAACTACTAAAATAAAAGACCAACCACCAAACTCTATTCCAGACTTTCCACAGCTTTGTGGATATGTTGACATTACATCACAAACAATATATGGACAAAATAAATGTTATTTGCTCCAACCAGAACAATTGAAACAAATGAACATGGGGAATTTAGACCCACTTCAATGCATGCAGTTGAAAATGTTGCTCAACAAGTTCAATAATATCTTTGCCAGCAAGAATAAATTCAGTAGAACTGACATCATTCAACACCAGATTAAAACTGAAGATGCTATGTTAATAAAACAATAAGCATATAGAGTACCACCTGCCAGCCATAAGATCATTCGTCAAGAAATCAATTAGATGCTTAACAACGGGCTAATTCAGCCATTAATGAGTCCATGGTCATCACCAGTAGTACTTGTTTGAAAAAAGAATAGGAAAATCTGCTTTTGTGTGAACTACAGGAAGTTTAATGGAGTTACACGTGGAGACAGCTATCCAACTTCATGGATTCAGAAATTATTCGATGCTTTTGGGGGAAACAAATGGTTCTCAACATTGGATTTAGATAGTGGTTATTGACAAGTAGCCATAAATCTAGTAGACAAAGAAAAAACTGCATTTACAACACAGAAGAGAAATTTTGAATTCAAAGTGATGCTATTTGGCTTAACAAATGCACCAGCCACATTCCAACAGCTAATGGAAATAATATATACCAGCTTGTTATGCAAATCAGTAGTCATTTATTTAGATGACACCAATGTGTTCTCCAAAACATTTGATGATTATTTGCATTATCTACAACAAGTGTTTGAAAGGCTACAACAAGCAGAGCTAAAATTAAATGCCAATAAGTGCTTCTTTGGCAAAACAGAATTAAACTTTTTAAGGCACATAGTAAGCAAAGATGTCATCAAAACGGATTCAGAAAAGATAAAAATAGTCAAGAACTTTCTAATACCAACCAATGTGGCAGAGTTAAAGTTATTTTTGGAATTCACAGGCTATTATTGACATTTCATCAAAAACTTTTCTAAGATAGCCCAACCATTCAATCATCTCCAAACCAAGAATGTAAAATATGAATGAACAGAAGCACAACAAGAAGCTTTTGATATTCTAAGAAGAAAACTTATACAAGCTCCAATACTGATCTATCAAGATCACAATAAACCATTTATCATTACCACCAATGCATCAGGCCAAACATTGGGAGCAGTACTATCACAGAGAAGACCAGATAGAAAAAAACATCTAGTCATATATGCCAGCTGAGGTTTAACTCCAGCTGAAAGAAATTATGGAACACCAGAATTAGAACATTTAGCAATTTATTGGGCAGTCATAAAATAGAGTGAATATTTGAGCCAAAAGTTTGATGTATACACAGACCACAAGGGATTAGCAGCACTTCATAAACAGGAATTTGGAGATAAAAGACAATCAAAATGGAAAATAGCACTATCACTATATACTTACATTATACATTATAAAAAAAGAAAAGACAATGGAAATGCTGACAGTTTGTTACGAATAAGACAAATCTAAAAAAATCATCTCAACCCAAAAATATAACAAAACCAGAACAAACCCAACGAAAATATAACAAAAATGAACATACAAAAATATCAACAACTTCAACATTATATAAAGACCCAATTGTTCAAAGAGAAATTATCTCAAAAAGAACAAAACAACAATCAAAATACTTTATCAATTATCAAAATATACTTTACCAGAAGAACAAAAAAAATCCAGATCAACCAACCAAAGTAATTATAGAACCAGAGAAAGAGAAAATACTATTCAACATGCACTCAGATCCAACAGCAGGACATTTTCATAAAGAAGTGACCATAGAAAGAACCAGAAAAAGATATTATTGGCCATCAATGTATCCAGACATTATTCAATATATTTAAAATTGTGATGCTTGTTAAAGAAAAGAAGGAACAAGACCCAGTGAATTATTAAGACCAATTAAAGTAAGACAACCATTTGATCACATTGGAATTGACTTAGTCAGACCACTAACAATCACCAGCAGAGACAACAGATATATTGCAGTAGCCATAAACTATCTCACAAAATGGCCAGAAGCAAAAGCCATTCAAAGAGCAGATGCAAAATCTGTTGCCAAATTCATTCATTAAGATTTGATTTGTCAACATGAATGTCTAAAAGAACTATTATCAGATCAAGAAACTCACTTTGTGAACAGAACATTAGCAGAATTAAGTCAAAGATTTGGAATCAAAAGACCATTATCATCACCATACCATCCACAAACAAATGAGTTAGTAGAAAGATTTAACAGAACATTGTGTAAAGCAATTACCAAGATCAGTCAAAAAAATCAGAATGAATGGGATTTGTTCATACTATCAGTATTATTTGCTTATTGGACAATAAAGCAAGACACTATACAAGCAATACCATTTGAATTAGTATATTGTAGAACAGCAATATTACCAGTTGAGATAAAAGTCACCACTTATCCAATAGAACCAATAACTAAAGACAATTTTCAGGAAACGTTGCTAAAAAAAACATATGACTTAATAGAAACATTAGAAAATAAACAGCAAAGAGCAGCTGATAACATCCAGAAGACACAAGAAAAACAGAAAGAAAGACATGATAATCAACTACCAAACAAACCAGTTGAATTCAAGATTGAAGACAAAGTACTGCTACATCATATTAAAGCAGAAAAACAATGGAGTGGAAAATTTGACCCCAAATGGGATGGACCATTTCACATAGAAGAAATTCTTGGAAATGAAGCTTATAAATTAAGATGAAACAACAAAATCTTAACCAAAGCAGCACATGGTGATCAACTGAAACCATATTACCAAATAACATCATTATTCACTAATAACATTCTACAATTAGGAATACAACAAATACTAGTTTAACCAGATGAAATTCCATGAGATCTGAAACCAATTATAATCATTGGACCAAAAACGTAAAATCAAACAATAAAAGAGTATATAAAAACACAATATACACGACAAAGACAACCAAGAAAAATGGAAATACCAGATCATATTTATGCCATAGCTCAACAATTATTCTAGGCCCTAAGTTAACAACTTTTAGACATAGAAATTATCATTAACAACCAAAAAATTTGCTATTGAAACACCAAAAAAAAGACAAAAAATGCACTATATTAGTGGTTACCAAAGAATAATAAAAACTGGTCAGATAACATAATAGAAAAAGTAAAGAACACTTTTGAGAAAATACCTATTATGGCACCAACAGAAGAACTTACAAAAGAGAATTGGAAACAATAGACAGAACAACTTCTAATATTATATTATTACTACCAATTAGGTCGAAAGTTGAATATTCAAGAGTTGTATATCGACAAATCCAAGAGGATATTTAACCAAAACATAATACAGCAAATTGAAGAATTTATTGGGAAAAAGACAAACTCAACACTACATGTAAGAACAATTTATTAACTACACAACATATTTCAGAACTATCCAGAAATACTATTACACTTTAACATAGAAACTATAATTATTAACCAATGGGGAAGAATAAACAATACACAAATAGAAGATATGAAGAACAGAGTTGAACAAACAATACTTGAAAAAGAAGTATTAGAAGTAATTCAAAATGAAGATTTTGACAGAGCTCAATATTAAAAGGAGGAGATAATATTACTTATAAAAAGAAAACAGATATAAGAAAATAGCAGACCAATGAGAGAATAGTATTTAGCACATAAGCACATTGCTCAGCAATGTGGAGCAATATCAGAAATCATAGCACATTGCTCAAGAAATCATAGCACATTATTCAGAAATGTGAGCGATCTCGTAAAACATCAATTATGTATATATAGTAGTAGTGTCAGAAGTAGAAAAAGCAGAATCCTTCTATTAGAATCTTGGAGTTAGAAATCTCCCATTCACAAATATTGAATAAATAAATTATTTACCATCCAAATCCACTCTTTTCTATCAACACTCCATGTTGATAGCAATTGATACTTAACCACATTGAAACAATAGCTCTTGATCACAGCTATTAACAAATACTAACTTGTGCATTGCCTTAGCTCATTTCTTTATGTTATTTCTTTTATTTTCTTGTCTTAATTGTTGTTATTATTAACTCTATTGAGGATTAATGCATGGTGTACTGACATTAGGATATAGCACTGGTAAAAGACCCAGAAATAAGAGTAGGACACTTGATTGAGGTTAGCTTACCAGAAGAAACACCAGTCATCATGCTGAGAAAAAAATTGATGAAACTGTGGTTTCAGGAAGCTACAGATAAAACTATTACCACTGAATCTCTATCTATTATACAAAGAACTCAACCAAAACCTTTAGATAAACACACCTTCAGATTTTTATCATCGACACCAGCCTTGAGCACCAAGTTACGGGTTTGTTATTTACTTCAACAACTAAATAATCATCTGTAACACTGGCAAATAGCCATAAATCTAGCTAACAAAGAAAAAACCGTGTTTACAACAAGAGAAAAAAATTTTGAATTCAAAGTAATACTATTTGGCTTAATAAATGCTCCAGCTACATTTCAATGGCTAATAAAAATTGTTTACATTGGACTATTATGGAAATCAGTAATTGTATATTTAGATGATACCAATTTATTCTCAAAAACATTTGATAATCATCTTTATTATTCCCAGCAAATGTTCAAAAGACTCAGATATGCAAGATTAAAATTGAATGCAAACAAGTGTTTTTTCGGCAAAACAGAATTAAAATTCTTAGAAAATATTATGAGCAAAAATGGCATTAAAACAGATCCAGATAAGATCAAGATAGTAAAGAAATTTCCAGTACCAACCAACTTGACCAAACTATAATCATTCTTGGAATTTGTAGATTACTACTGTCACTTTATTAAAAACTTTTCCAAACTGGCTCAACTACTTTACCAGCTTCAAACCAAAAATGTCAAGTAAGAGTAGACTGAAACCCAGTAAGAAGCTTTTGATATACTGCAGAAAAAGCTTATCCAAGCATCAGTATTGATTTATTCAGATCACAGCAAATCATTTATCATCACTACTGATGCATCAAGTCAAGCACTAGAAGCTGTACTATCTTAGAAAAAACCAAATAGAAAAGAACACCCAGTAGCATATGCTAGCCACAGTTTGAGTCTAACAAAAAAGAATTATAGAACATCAGTATTAAAACACTTAGCTATCTATTGGGCAGTTATCAAATAGAAAAAATATTTAAACCAGAAATTTGAGGTGTATACTGATTACAAAAAATTAACATTAATCCAGAAGCAAGAATTTAGAGACAATCATCACACAAGATGGAAAATAGTACTGTCACCATATACTTATACTATATATTATAAAAAGGAAAAAAAAATGGAAATGCTAACAGTTTGTCACAAATAAAACAAATCTAAAAACATTTTAAAACCCAAAAATATAATAAAAAAATGAACACACAAAAATACCAACAACTCCAACATTATATAAATATTAAACGATTCAAGAAGAAATTATCTCAAAAAGAACAAAACAACATAAAACAACAATTAAAATATTTTATTACTTATTGCAATCTACTCTATCAAAAGAACTGAAAGAATCTTGAACAATCAACCAGAGTAATTATGAAACCAGAGAAGGAAACAATACTATTTAACATGTACTCAAATCCAACAACAGAACATTTCCATAAAAAAACAACCATAGAAAGAACCAGAAATAGATACTATTGGCCATCCATGTATCCAGACATTATCCAATATGTTCAAAATTGTGATGCTTGTCAGAAAAGAGGAGAAACAAGACCCAATGAGCCATTAAGACCAATCAAAGTAGAAAAATTATTTGATTGTATTGGAATTGACTTAGTTAGATCATTAACAATAACTAGCAGAGAGAACATATACATTATAATAGTCATGAATTATCTTATTAAATGGCCAAAAACAAAAGCAATTCAAAAAGTGGATGCAGAATTCATTGCCAAATTCATTCATCAAGATCTGATTTGTTAACACAAATATTCAAAAAAATTATTACCTGACCAAAGAACTCACTTTGTAAATAAAACATTAACAAAACTGAGTTAAAGATTTGAAATAAAAAGACTATTATCATTACCATATTACTCACAAACCAATGAATTAGTTAAAAAATTCAATAGAATATTGTGCAAAGTGATAGCCAAGATCAGCCAAGAAAACCAGAATGAATGAGATTTATTCATACCATTAATATTATTTGCTTATTGAATAATAAAGCAAGATACTACACAAGCAACACTATTTGAATTAATATATAATAGAACAGCAATATTATCAGTTGAAATAGAAGTCAAAACATATTTAACAGAACCAATAACAGAAGAGAATTTTCAAAGAACATTGTTGAAAAAAACATATAACTTAATGAAAACATTAGAAAACATATGGTAAAAAACAGCTGATAATATACAAAAGTCACAAAAAAAACAAAAAAAAAGACACAATAACCAATTATCAGATAAACCAGTTGAATTCAAAATTGGAAACAAAGTACTGTTACATCATATCAAAGCAGAAAAACAGTGGAATGGAAAGTTTGATCCAAAATAGAACAGACTATTTTACATACACGAAATTTTGGAAAACAGATCTTACAAGTTATAATTGGAAAACAGAATTCTGAAAAAAACAGCACATAGAAATTGTTTAAAAATTTATCAAACAACACAAAGATTGACATTATTGATACCACAATTAGGAACACAAATTCCATTAATCAGACCAGAAAATATATCATAAAATATAAAACCAATTATAATCATCAAAACATAGCTACACACATGCCAAAATTTAGATATTATGCACATATAAGCCTCAAAACCACAAAGAAGGGAACAATAAAAATTTCAAACATGGATTTTTTGAACCAAATTTTAAAATTATCTAAACAATTATTTGACAAAATTCAAAAATCTACATCTCAAATAGAGATTATAATCAATAAAAAAAAGATAAAATATAGAGATAAGAAGAGAAAAAGATGGGCAATATTACAAATAATTATTTAGAGTCTCAAAGCAAATAACAAACCCATAACTTGATGTTCAATTAATTTAATAATGTAAATCTCTGATGGTTTTGTCTTTGGAGGTTTTCATAATCTGAAAGTTTTGGTTGAGTTTTTTGTATAATGGACAGAGATTTGATGATGATGTTGCTGTTGTTGATGAGTTGTTTCCCAATTTTTTTCTTTAGCTTAATGGTCAGTTTATTCTGGCAGTCATGTTTTTCTAATAAGCTATCCATTAATATATATATAATATTACTCTTCTTTTGGATCTTTTACCAGGCTATCCATGACATCAATAATTCAGTGCTTAATCTTTAATCAATTAGTAAACACAACAAAATAAAGAAAAAAAAATAAAAGAGATAAAAAAAAGATAAAAAAAATAAGCCAAAGCAATTACAAGTTAGTATTCTGTCAATAAGCATGATCAAAAACTATTGTTTCAGTATGGTTAAGTATCAATTACTATCAACATGAAGTGTTAATAGTGAAGAGTGAATTGAGGTAACAAATAATTATTTATTGATGTTTTTAATTTGGAAGATTGCTTAGATGAAATCTAAATTGAGATGTTTTGGTAGTGTTTTTTTCTGCTTCTAATACTCTTGCTATATATACATAATTTAGGTTTTACAAGATCATTCACATTTCTAAGTGATATGCTATAATTTTTTGAGCAATGTGCTCACATGCTAATTACATGTTTTTCTATAAGTAACATTATTTCCTTCTTTTAATATTGAGCTCTATCGAAATTTTCACTTTGAATTAGATTTAATACTTTTTTTTCTAATACTGTTTGTTTAACTTTATTTCTTATATCTTTGATTTGTGTATTGTTCATTCTTTCCTATTGGTTAATGGTAATTGTCTCCATGTTGGAGTGTAACAATATTTCTGGATAATTTTGAAATATTGTGTGTAGTTAATAGATTGCTCTAATGTGTAGTGTTAGATTTGTTTTCTTTTCGATAATGTTTTTAATGTTCTGTATTATTTCTTAATTGAATATTCTTTTGGATTTATCAAGATATAACTTTTGAATATCTAACTTTTGTCCTAACTAATAGTAGCAGTATGATATTGGAAGTTGTTTTGTCTATTGTTTCTTATTTTCTTTTGAAAGTTTTTTTATTAAAACCATGATGATTATTTTCCCAAAAGTGTTCTTTACTTTCTCTACTATTTTATCTAATCAGTTTATTAATTGTTTCTGTGGTTGCTGGTATGGTGTACTTTTTCCTTTTTGTTTGGTGTTTTGATAACAAATTGTTTGGTGGTTGATAACAATTTCCATGTTTAATTACTGTTAACTTAAGGCCTAAAACAATTGTTGAGCTAAAATGTGAATATGATTTGGTATTTCTATTTTTTTTTGTTGTTTTTGTCATGTATACTGTGTCTTTATATACTCTTTTGGTTGTTTAGTTTTACATATTTGGTTCAATGATTATGATTGGTTCTGGATCTTGTAAAATTTTATCTAATTGGATTAGTATTTGTTGTATTTCCAGTTATGAAATATTATTGGTAAATAATAATACTATATAATAATATAGTTTCAGTTAATTACTATGTGCTGCTTTGGTTAAGATTTTGTTGTTTTATTTTAATTTATAAGCTTCATTTCTTAGAATTTTTTCTATGTGAAATAGTCTATTTCATTTGAAGTCAAATTTTTTACTCTATTGTTTTTCTGCTTTGGTATGATGTAAAAGTATTTTGTCTCCAATCCTGAATTCAATTGGTTTATCTGGTAGTTGGTTATTGTGTTTTTTTTTTTGTTTTTCTTGTGACTTTTGAATATTATTAGCTGCTTTTCGCTATTTGTTTTTTAGTGTTTCCATTAAATCATATGTTCTTCTCAACAATGTTTCTTGGAAATTGTCTTCTGTTATTGGTTCAGTTGGATACATTCTGATTTCTATTTTTACTGGTAATGTTACTGTTCTATCATATACTAATTCAAATAGTGTTGCTTGTGTAGTGTCTTGTTTTATTATCTGATAAGCAAATAATACTGATGATATACACAAATTCCATTTATCTTGATTTTTTTGGCTGATTTTGGCAATTGTTTCACACAATATTCTATTAAATTTTTTGACTAAGCCATTGGTTTTTGGATGGTATAGTGATAATAATAGTCTTTTGATTCCAAATCTTTGACTTAATTCTGCTAATATTCTATTCACAAAGTGAGTTTTTTGGTCAGATAATAATTTTTTTGGACATCCGTATTAACAAATTAAATCTTAATAAATGAATTCAGCAACAGATTCTGCTTCTGTTTTTTGTATGGCTTTTGCTTTTGGCCACTTAGTAAGATAATCCATAGCTACTGCAATATATCTGTTGTTTCTGCTGGTAATTGTTAATGGTTCAATTAAGTCAATTCCAATGTAATTAAATAATTGTTCCATCTTAATTGATTTTAATGGTTCACTTGGTTTTGTTCCTCTTTTTCTCTAACAAACATCACAATTTTGAACATATTAGATAACATCTGAATATATTAATGGCCAATAGTATTTTTTTTTAGTTTTTTTTATGGTTGCTTCTTTATGAAAATGTTCTGCTGTTGGATCTAAGTGCATATTAAATAATATTGTCTCTTTCTTTAATTCTGTGATTACTCTGGTTGGTTGATCTGAATTTCTTTTGTTTTTTTGATAAAATATATTTTGGTAAGTGATAAAATATTTGGATTGTTGTTTTATGTTGCTTTGTTCTTTTTGAGATAATTTTTCCTTAAACTGTTAAGTATTTATATAATATTGAAATTGTTGATATTTTTGTACATTTATCTTTTGTTATATTTTTGGGTTGAAATGTTTTTAGATTTGTTTCATTCATGACAAACTGTTGGCATTTCTGTTTTTTTTTTCTTTTTTATAATGTACTGTATAATTAATTAGTCAAAGTTCTATTTTCTATCTAGCATGGCAATTATCTCCGAATTTTTGCTTCTTGATTGCAATCAATCTTTTATGATTTGTGTATATGTCAAATTTCTGGCTTAAGTATTTCTTCTATTTCATGACTGCTCAGTAGATTGCTAAGTATTCTAATGTTGGAGTTCTATAATTCTTTTCAGCTGGATTTAAGTTACAACTAGTGTATATTACTGGGTGTTCTCTTTCATCTGGTTCTTTCTGAGATAGTACAGTTCCTAATGCTTAACTTAATACATCAGTTGTGATCTAAATAGATCAGTACTAAAGCTTGAATAAGCTTTTGTCTTAATGTATCAAAAGCTTTTTGCTGGTTTTCTGTTCATTTATATTTGGTGTTTTTTGCTTAGAGCTAATATAATGGTTGAGCCAGTTTAGAAAAATCTTTAATGAAGTGGTAGTAGTAATCTACAAATTCCAAGAATGCTTATAATTTGGTCAAGTTAGTGAGTACTGGAAAGTTTTTAACTATCTCAATTTTGTCTGGATTTGTTTTGATGCTGTCTTTGCTCACAACATGTCTCAAGAACTTAAGTTCCGTTTTTTCAAAGAAACATTTGGTTGTATTTAACTTTAATCTGGCTCTTTTTAAATTTTCAAACACTTGTTGGAGATAGTATAAGTGATCATCAAGTGTCTTAGAGAACACATTTGTGTTATCTAAGTAAACAACTACTGATTTCTATAGTAGTCTGGTGTAAATAATTTTTATTAGCCATTGGAATATGACTGGTACATTCATCAAGCCAAATGGCATTACTTCAAATTCAAAGTTTTTTTTTCTTGTAGTGAATGCACTCTTTTTTTTATTGGCTAAGTTCATGGCTACTTGCTAGTAACCACTGTTTAAATCTAGTGTTGAGAACCATTTTTTTCCTCCAAAAGCATCAAATAGTTCTTGGATTTATGGTGTTATTCATAGAATATAGGAATTAAATATTAGTACATAAATTAACCAATCAAAATAAACATAGTAAAAGTGGAATTCTAGGATTCTTCTTAGAAGAATTACAGAATTCCAGGAATTTCAGAATTCTTGTATAAGGAATTGCAAAATTCCAGAATTCCAGAATTCTTTTCAAAGGAATTGCAGAATTCCAAGAATTGCAGGATTCCTGGTGTGAAGAATTGAGAAATTGAAGAATCTCAATTATGTATATATAGCAGTAGTATCAGAAGCTAGAAAATTAGTCAATTAGACTCAAAGTCAAAAAAACTGAGAGTCAATAGGACTCTTAGAGTTAATTAGACTCACAAGTCACAATTATTAGAATTCTTAGTTAGAGACCTTTCAGTTTAGATTTGATCTAAGCAACCTTCTACATCACAAATATCAATAAATAATTATTTACTATCTCAATCCACTTTCCCCTATCAATACTTCATGTTGATAGTAATTTATACTTAATTACACTGGAACAATAGCTCTTAATTATGGCTATTGATGAGATACTAACTTGCAAGCACCTTGGCTTAATTTTCTTTATCTTCTCTTTATTTTCTTTTATTTTTCTTTTCTTTGTTTTGTTGTGTTTACTAATTGATTAAGAATTAAGCACTAAATTATTGACATCAAAAACTGCCTGGTAAAAGATTCCTGTAAGTGGATAAAGCATGTACAAGAATTACAGATTACTTATCAGAGAATTGCCAGCCACCAAGCTGAGAAAAAAATTGATGAAATTGCGATTCTGGGAGGCTATTGAAAACAATTATTGAATCTCTGTTTATTATACAAAAGACTCCAGCTCAAAATCTTCAGAAATCCTTAACATCATTATATCAATTGAGCACCAAATTATGAATTTGTTATTTGCTTTGAAACCCCAAATAATCACCTGTAACATTTGGTGCTCCTTGTGAGATATAATCCTACAAAGAACCAGCACCAACCAACAACTATCCAAAAGTGGCAGACCAAGAGAAAACAAAAAAAAATCACTTAGGATTTATGAAATTCTTATTTTACTATTACCTTTGAAAAACTTATTAAATTGAAACTTCAATCATTCAAAATCTGATCATTAAAACTCTGAACATTCGAAAATTATCATTAATTAACTCATTAAAAAAATTTGTTAAATTAAAACTTTATTTATTTAAAACCCAATAATTTCAACTCCACTATCATATAAAAAAACTTATTTTTGATAAAACTTGTTAAAACCCCAACCCAATAGTTCAAAACCCAAACATTTGAAACTCAATAAATTCCAACTCCACTAATATAGAAAGAAACTTATCTTTGGTAAAACTTATTAAAAGTTAAAACTTTTAGACTTGATTGTTCAAAACCTAAACATTCGAAACCCGATAAGTTCAATTCTGCTATTAGACAAGAAAATTTACCTTAGATAAAACCTGTCAAACTTCTAAAAATTCAAAACTCTGATTATTTAAAGATCTGGTAGAAGAATTCCAAAAAAAAATTACCCAGATTCATACTTACCTGTGCAAAAACTGTCTTTTTCTATGCCAAAAGTCAGTGTTGGGAAAGTGTTAATACAAAAAAGACTTAGAAAAAAAAAAGAAATTTGAGAATCAGCAGTACCAAAATCAATCAACAAATCATCAAAACTCACCTAACAGCCCCAAGTTACAATTCACTTCCATACATCATATATTTGAACTCTAAGGAAGATGAGCCAATCAGCAAGAATCAGAATCAAAACTTAATCCTGATTCAAACTCTGCTGATGATGACAACGATTCAAACTCCATTAAATGACAATAATAATTTAAACTCCACCAACAACAATTCAAACTCTGCTTCAAACACCAAACAATATATCATGCTTCTAGATCTTACAATAGAGCAAGAATTAACTAAATTCAGTAATAATAATGAGGGCATTATGTCTGAACATACACATAATACAGATTTAAAATTTGAATGTGGATATTCTGAACAAACCACTACAGTCAAAAACTCCAGTCACATATAAAATTAGATTTACAAATAGCAATAGAAATTACTATAACAACATTGATACAAAAGAGAGATTTAGAAGATTTCGCAGAAGCTCAATATTAAAGAAGGGAATAATGTTACTTATAGAATATAGGAATTAAATATTAGTACATAAATTAGCCAATTAGAATAAATATAGTAAAAATGGAATTCCAGAATTTCTGGTATGAAGGATTGAGGAATTGAGAAATCTTAATTATATATATATAGCAGTAGTATCAGAAACTAGAAAATTAGCCAATTAGGCTCAAAGTCAGTAGAACTCTCAGAGTTAATTAGACTCACAAGTTACAATTATTAGAATCCTTAGTTAGAGATCTCTCAGTTTAAATTTGATCTAAGCAACTTTCTATATCACAAATATCAATAAATAATTATTCACTATCTCAATCCACTTTTTTCTATCAACACTTCATGTTGATAATAATTCATACTTAACCACATTAGAACAATAGCTCTTGATCATGGCTATTGACAGGATACTAATTTACAAGTGCCTTGGCTTAATTTTCTTTATCTTCTCTTTATTTGTTTTTGTTTTTATTTTTTTTGTTGTGTTTAATAATTAATTAAGGATTAAGTGCTGAATTATTGATGTCAAGGACTGCTTGGTAAAAGACTCTTGTGAATGAATAGAACATGTACAAGAATTACAGATTACTTACCAGAAGATTGCTGGCCACCAAGCTGAGAAAAAAATTAACAGAATTGTGATTCCGGAAGGCTACTAAAAACAACTATTGAATCTTTGTCTATTATACAAAAAACTCCAACTCAAAACCTTCAGAAATTCTCAACATCATTATATCAATTGAGCACCAAGTTATGGGTTTGTTATTTGCTTTAAGACCCCAAATAATCACCTGTAACAATGGAGTTGGATAACTGTTTTCACAAATTATACTATTAAGTTTTCTGTAATCTATACAAAAGCAAATTTTTCCATTTTTTTTATGAATGAATACCACTGGTAATGACTATAAACTTATTGATGAATGAATTAACTCATTGTTTAACATTCTGTTGATTTTTTGTCAGATGATCTCATGGCTGGCTGGTGGTACTTTATATGCTTGCTGTTTAATTGGCATTGCATTACCAGTCTTAATTTAATGCTGAATGATATTAGTTCTGCCAAATTTGTCTTTACTGGCAAAAATATTAGTAAAGTTATTGAATAGCATCTTGAGTTGCATATATTAGAATAGGTCTAAATTTCCCAAGTTTATCTGTTTTAATTGTTCTAGTTGAAGCAAATAACATTTGTTTTGTTTGTAGATTGTTTGTAATATGATATCTACATATCTGCAAAGCTGTAAAAAATCTGAAATGGTGTTTGGTGGTTGGTCTTCAACTTCAATGCTTAAATATTCAATGGTAGTTTTTTTTGGTATTTAAATAACATTTCCAGTTGTGTTGTGTATAAGAATTTTGATGTGTTTTGGGCTTTTGGCTGGTATGTAAAAATTAGTAAGTTCAATTTTTTCTAATTCACAGATTGTGGTTTTTGCTTCAAATATTTAAGCCTGATCCTTCACTTTCTTTTTTATAGCTATCATGTACTGGTTATATGGCAGAATGGAAATTGATTAACAAGTAAAGATAATTTCTTTTTTGTCAACAATTTTTTCCTCTGTCATATTAACTGATATATTTATTCTACCTGTGGATCTGAATCCATTAATTTCTCTAGCTGTAATCCTTAATTCTTTCCTTTTTCCCACTAAAACTAACTGAACTATCTTAATCAGAGGTACAAAGGGATATAAAAAGTATTGAACACTTTTATAATATGTTATATAAAAAAACTAACTTATGAATCATTAGTTTTTTATTATTATATTAAAATACATGTTAGTATTTTGTTTGATCTCTATTTGCTTCAAGAATAGCTTGAACTTGATATGGCATAGACTTAATTAAATTATAATAGTAATTTACAGGTATTGCATCCCATTTTTTCTTAACCTACTGTTCCAATTGTACAATATTTGAGGGTTGTAAATTACATTGACAAATTTTACCATAAAAATTGCATAATTAGCCAAGGTTTTATGGTATATAACTCCAGTAATATGACCAACCAAAGAAACTAAAGAACCCAAACCAATCCATGAAAAACATCTCCAAAACATGTAACCAAAGCTTTTTCTAACTGTGGCTGCAATATAATCTTTATAAAACTCTTTGGAAAGTTTATGTCATACATGTCCAAATCCTGTAGTCTTAAATTGTGTATATGTAGATTTATCTAACCAAATAACTCGTTTAAAATCTTCTACTGTCCAATTTTTATAAGTACAAGCCTATTATAAACATTTTTTTTATTTGATTTGGAAATTAATGGCTTGAAATAAGAAATGCATGAGCAAAATTTTTTTTGAGCTAATTCATTTCAAATAGTTTGTATAGAAATAAATTTGTTGGTATTTTTAATAAAATTCAATTGTATTTAAGAAAGAGTTTGGTGTCAGGTTTTTTTATTCTCTATTATTGAATATTTGAGTTGTTCACATACACATTTGTCAAGAATTTGTGGTCAGTTTGTTCATTTTTTAGGAAGTTTTTTTAGCTTATATGACTTCTATATACGTATTATAGAAAAACGTAAATATTCAATAGTCATGAAAATCTCATTGTTTGTATGTCCTAATTTTATTGCTGAAATAATCCCTCCTTTTTGGTATTCAGAAAGTTCTTTTCCAAGACATATTTGATGCAGTAAATTTTTTTACAACAAAAATGTTTGATATTTTATATATACATATATGATCTACTGTTGTGTTTTACAAAGATGCAATTTATGTTGATTTGTAGATTATAACTATAGGTAATTATAAAAAAAATTATGGCTTAAATTGGTAATAGTATTACTATATATAGTCTTTTTTATATATTATATTAAGTGTCCAATACTTTTTATATCCCTTTGTAAAAATATTGCCTGTGCTATCTTTTTGTTTGGCTCTATAATATAGGTCTTTTCTGAATTATTTTGTAGTATTGCACTGATATTTTCCACATATTTTGCATCAATTATTTTTTCTCTTATGTTAATCTTTTTTTTTACTAAACTACTCCTAAATGCTAGCTACTATTGTTGTTGCCAGGATTTTTAGTGCTACTTTCAGATTATTGCATGTAAATAAATATGGTTTTAATTTTATGGTATTTTTCTCAAGATATCTCAGATCAAATTCTGCATCAGTATTATGCACTTATTCTAACATGATACCTTCATTGTTATCACTGAACCATTTGAGCTCCTGCTCTTTAGAAAGATTAAAAAGAGCAATATATTGTTCTGGGTTTGTATTTGAGTTTGAATCATTGTTGTTATTATTGTTACCATATTGCATAAAGCTGAAATCATTGTTATTATTGTTGTCATCATTAGAGTTTGAATCTGTATTGAATGGTAATTCCGATTCTAATGCACAGCTGCTAATTGGTTTTTTCTCTTTGGAAATCGTGTAGATTATACATAGTAATGGGTTGTAAATGAGGTCACAATTATTACAATACTCAAAATCACTGAGAATTAAACAATATTAGCATAGTCTGGTATTCAATTCTTCTAGCCATTGTTTTTGTTCTTTTCTTATTGGTGCTAGGTTCTAATAGTGCTTGTGAAATTCTTCTGGGCCTATTTTAATGTCGAAAAAAGCATTAGAATTTGGAATGAGAACTGCTTTCACTAATTTTGATAGGTTGTTTTTAATTTCTAAAATCTTACTGGGCAAAGTGTTTTCAACTTTGGCATTTGGCATTCACCAAATTTTATTCTTGTTATGTGAGTATCTGTCCAAGCAAAAGATTACTCAGTGTTAAGCAGTTATTATAAATGTTCTCCAACTGACCCAGTCACTTATGAAGATTATGTACTGGCATGAAGTATCATATGTTTCTCCTTAACCAGGAATGTCATTCCACAATTTTTCATTGAGTAATTGTTTGTCACAAGTAAAACACAGTTTATTGTCCCACTTTCTCTGTCATTTTGGGTAGCCATAGCATTTTCTGTAACATAGTTTGCAATAATAGTGGATTTTTGTTTAATAATTTTCATTGAGTGTGATCCAAGCTCTTATAGAGGAAAGTTTTTTTTTGCAGTCCTTGTATTTAAATGATATATATGGCAGCTTTTTTATTAATTTATGGTAGTATTTTCTTTCTCAGCCACTAGTTATTTTTTCTATAACAGTAGTTTTTTTAAGTATGTTCTTCTTCTTTCTTTTTTTTTTGTTGTCTCAAGAGAGTATTGGTGACAGTTTGTTGTAATTGGTGTTGGCCCATAAGACTTGATATGCTTCTCACATATATTTTTTTTCTTCCTCTTTCAATTCTATGAATGGTGCTGGATTAGTGTTTATTTTAAAATGACTACATGTAATTAGTATGTGTATATGTTAATCATTTTGACTGAGTTAGAGCTCTTATATGGTCTAATTAAGCATTGCATTGGTTTTTGACAACCAGTCATTGCCAACTAGTGCTTAGTATTGGGTGGCTTCTATTACCAATACTTTTATGAATATCACAATGCCATTAACTTCAAAAAAAAAGTTGTTAATTTTATCAATTGGGGTTTTGATCACTCTATTAGCTGTTATTATTTTGGTGCTAACAGCATAATCAACTCAGCAATCTAATTGGTTCATGAGTTGTTATGTGATAATACTGCCTGTTAAACCACTGTTAAGAATCAGTTTGATGAATTGACCATCAACTTTGCCATTAGTATACATGACAGTGATGGGTTTGGCATTAAGCACAGTTCTACTAAATAATAAGACTAGTATTATTTCCTCAAAGTTGAATGGAAAAATTGCTGCTAAAGATTCATTATTGGTAACAATAGCTGAAGGTATGTTGTTGGTAAGTGGTTGTTTTTGGTTGGATTCCATGTTGTTGGGTAAAACATCTTCTGGAATAACCAGAAAACTTAAGTAGTTTTGAAAATTTGGATTTTAAATGTATTCAGTTTCTGAATTCTGCTGTTATAATCCTGATGATTGGTTTTATGAACTGAAAATTGGCTAATAGACTACCATCACCAATCTCCAGCTTTGTTAGATCATTCTTGGCCATGAGTTTCCATGTGACATTGGAGCTGGATTTTGTGGCAGTGTTGGAAATAATTGAGGTTAATAAACTATTTGTGGCTGTGGTTGATAAATAACTGATGCTGAAGTCTGATAAATTGGTAGTTAATAAATAGGCTACTGCATTATTGATAGGTTATTTGGTTAATATGATGTTGAGTTTGGTTAATAACTCAGAGTTTGAAACCAGCAATTGGAGTTTCAATATTGACTTTCTAATCATTGATCATTTAAGCAATGGCAGCAGTCAATTTGCAGATGTCTTTGTTTACCACAATAGTGGTAAATATGCATTTTCTGTTGTTACTGTTGATTGATTGACAATGATGAATGTAGTTGATTTTGGAATAATTAGAGTTTCCTTGATTATTGCATCATTGTGGAAATTGATAAATTGCTTAATTATTGTTAGCTAAGTATCTCTCTAATTTCTGATTGATCGAATTACTGAATTACTTCAATTTGGAATTCAAATCAGATGATCTGTTCATTATTAGATTTATAGCTTAGGTGTGGTTGGCTTCTAATTCAGCTGCTTTAAAATCTCTGGCATTTGTAACTGTGACTTGAAAGTCTGCTGAATGTAATGGACATTGTTACAAATAATTATTTGAGGTTTTAAGTCAAATAACAAACCCATAACTTGATGCTTAATTGCTACTATGGTTGGTAATATCTGAAGATTTTGGTTGAGTTTTTTGTATAATGGACAGAGATTTAATTAATTGTTTTATCTGTAGCTTCCCAAAACCACAGTTTCATCAATTTTTTTTTCAGCATGATGACCGGTAATTCTCCTGGTAAGATATCCTCAATTCCAAGTATCTACTCTTATTCCTGGGTCTTTTACCAGTACTATATTTTGACATCAGTACCTTCATGCATAAATCTTTTTAATCAAATTAGTAAAACAAAAAAAATAACAAAAAAAATAAAAGAAAATAAAGAAATAAGCCAAGGCAATAATTGTTAGTATTTCATCAATAACCATGATCAAAAGCTATTGTTCCAGTGTGATTAAGTATTAAAAACTATCAACATGAAGTGTTGATAGTAGAGAATGGATTAAAATATCAAATAATTATTTATTAATATTTGTGAGTTTGGAAGATTGCTTAAATTAAATCTAAACTGAGAAGTCTGTTTTTTTTATCTTTAACACTATCACTATATATACATAATTGAGATTTCTCAATTTTTCAATTCTTCACACCAGAAATCCTGAAATTCCTGGAATCCTGCAATTCTTTTGAGAAGAATCCTGGAATTCTGGAATCCTGCAATTCCTTATATGAGAATCTTGAAATTTCTGGAATCCTGCAATTCCTCTGAAAGAAATCCTGGAATTTTATATTTACTATGGTTAATTCTAATTGGCTAATTTATATATTAATATACTTCTTATATTTTATGAGTAATATTATTTCCTTCTTTTAATATTGAGCTTTGTTGAGATCTTCTAATTCTAATTCTTCATCTTTGAGTATTTCTTGAACTTTTTTTTTAAGAATTACTTGTGCTATTTTGTTCTGTAATTTTTCAAATTGAGCATTGGTTATTTTTTCTATTTGGTTAATGATAATGAAGTCCATTTCTGAATTGAGTAAGATTTCTGGTTGATCTTGAAATCCAGTGTGTAGCCAATAAATAGCTCTTGCTTGTGTGATCAAATTGTTTTTCCTCACAAATTGTTTCAGTTGTTGTAGTATTGTTGTGTCAAATAATTGTTTTGTTTTATCCATATACAAGTCCTGAATGTTCAAGTGTTGTCTTAAATAAAAGTAACAAAAGTTTTTTGGAAATTGTTGTATCCACCAATCCCAAGTTTCTATAGTCAACTCTTGATATTGAGTGACTTTTGGTTGTGTTTCTATTGCCACTTTTATTTTTGTAATTATTTTGTCAACAGTGTTTTCTGTTTTTCTCCATATTTTATCTCATGGTACTTTTCTGGTGTTTGTGTATCTGATAGTTTGTTAGTTAATTGTAATTTTCATTTTTTGTTGTTGGATCAGTTGAAAAAGTTGTTGTGTTAGTAAGTAAATACTGTTAGTAATTTCTATTTTCTGCTGTCTTTTATTACATTGTTACCAGACAAAATTAGAGATATCATTGAGCATGAAACTATCTTATAATTCCTATTATTAATTAGCATATATTATTATTTCAAATTATTACTTATTACATTAGCAAAAATGTCCGAAATTATCATTTAATTAATAATCCAAATTGTACACAACACAAATGTAACCTAATTGCAATGATCAATCATGCAATACCCCGAACTATGTAACATTCAAAAGTTCACCGAAATTTATAGAAATTTGCCAAAATAATTGATAGTTTATCAAAATATCTAATAGTTCACAGAAATAACTTGTAGTTTGCCGAAATGTATCTTTAGTTCAGTAAAATTGTAGAAAATAGCAAAGTTCAAGTTCATAGAATAGTGTTACAACAAGTTGTATAAAAAGAAGAGCTTCTCTCTTCGAAAAAATGTATCTTACTTTAGATTTATCACTTAGAACCATTCCTATACACACAAAAAAAAATAAATATCAAATAATTCGAAAAACCAAATTCTTTAATTATTGCACTTAAAAAATCCTCAAAACTCAACTAAAGTTTTGAAATTGATT
>JAAOMT010000201.1:56083-186457 GCA_016748015.1 Geosiphon pyriformis | reverse complement strand
AGTGACTCCAGGCCTGGATAGAAAACGTTTCTCTTGACAAAATTCTATTTCTTTTACATTTCTTTTATTTTCTTTTATTTTTCTTATTACAATCATTAGGGTAGCCTACAGACGAGATTCCTGTAAAAGAGTTGACTTTCACAGCAAAGTAACTACACATTTTTAGTAAGCTTCCAGACAAAAAATTCCTGGAAAAGAGTTGACATTTACTACAATGTAACTACATAAAGTAACTGGCAAGGAATTGGCCATTCTACTTATAAGCCCAGCAGTTCAAATTATAGGAGATAATTTGAAGATAAATTCAGTTATTGGAGGTTCAACTACTTCCTGAAAATAGGAATTCACAGCAAATTAACATTACCAACATTGAAAAAAAGAGACCAAAAACCTCCAGTAACAACGCACCCCAATACCAAGCTCTCATCGGAAATAATTGGCTTCAAAAAGCCAATGCTAATCTGAATTGGGAAACACAAGAGTTAACAATCTCCTACTAAGGACAACATGGCCGGGTACCTGCTATTTGTGGTACATTCAACAAACACTCTGAAAAAGCCCCAGCTTTTGAATTCAAACTGGAAGAAGAAAAACCCCTTATTAAAACATTCATGGCTCTTAGATCAACATCCAACTGAGCCAATGAAACAGAACAAGAACATTTTACCCCACACTCTGAACCCGAAACCTCTGAATAGAATATCTTTTACTCAAAACCTGAACCAAGGAAACAATGCCCCTATATTCCTCTTAAATGTAAGGACTGCCACAAGAACTATCATCAATGGGAGCCTGCATTTCATTTGAAGAAGAATATAAAAATCATACTTGTTATTACTGCAAGACTTGCCACAAAGAACAATGGGGCCATCTAATAAAAAGGAGTGGAAAATGGGACAACACCCTTTGTTTGACTTGTGGAAATATGCTACCGGAAGAATGCAATTGGATTGATGTAGCCATGAGAGGAGGAGTCTGCGATCAGACCTGCCAATATGCTTTATCAATTTCAGAAAAAGTAAAAAGAGAAACACCCTTTAATGCAGCATACAACAATGCTTTCAACAAACTTTATCACTACTTCCATGATGCTGAAATGATTTTTGACCTAGTAATGGCATTAATTAATGGAGCTACCAAAGAAGATGTTCACCAAATGAAGGAAGCAGAATACATTGAATACACTATGGAATTAGCTGGATTCGATTATGAAGACGAAGTAGAAGTCTACCACCAAATCACAAGTCACACCTACCCAACTTAAGAAGCTCAAATTTAACAATTAGAGCAAATGAACATTAGGCTATGTGAAGAATGTATTATGCCTTGTAATGAACAGTAGTGTCCTGAATGCTATGCTCTTAGCATTCCCTTGCCCAGCAAAAATGATGAATACAAAATTGAATTCGGAGAACTTGAAGTGACAGAAAAAATTGAGACAACACCCATCTATCTCATCGAAAATCAGCCTACTTTACAACTTAAATATTTCAACAACAATGGACAAGGAATAAAACCAAAAAAAGCCCATAAGATTGATGCTGGATATAATCTAAGATATTCAGGAAAAGATACTCTTACTTTCAAACCCAAATCTTTCACAAAAATCAACCTCAAAATTGTCCTCAAAATCCCACCAGGAGCAATGGTTCAAATTGCTTCTTGATCATCCTTGGCAAGCAAAGGAATCAATGTTAGAGAAGGAATCATTGATGCTAGATACACAGGAGACATCACAGTCATGTTACAAAATGAAACTGATAAACTTTTCAAAATTGGATATGCTGAAAAAATTGCTCAAGCTATTTATCTACCCTTAATCAACATTTTGGGTTTACAATTAGTTAATCAAAGAGAACAGTTGGAAAAAAGTGAAAGAGGAACACAAGGTTTTGGTTCAACTGGACGTTTCACAGTTCTAGTAAACATAGCTCTCAATGAACAGAAAAAATCTTACCAGATTTTACAACTTCCACAACCAATTACCATTTCACCCTTTGGAAAACACCCTGAAATTTACATTTGTGAAAAGCCAACAACCACACAACAAATTTTTGAATTAAACAAACAAATCTGCTTGAAACATAATATCTCAATCCAAAACATTTATATTCCAAAAGGAACAAAAAAAGTCCGAGTTACTTTTTACAATTCCAACAATTATCCCATAGTTTTATTAAATAACTTAGAAATTGGAATCATTCACAGTAACATATTTCAACAAAAATTACCCCAAACAGTCCCCAATTTTTCTGAAATTATTGGACATTCACTACCAAAAATCAATCCAAACTCCAGCTCCGAAAACTACTATGTTGTCATAGAAAAACTATCTCGAATCAACATAGGACAACTTGAACCACAACAACAGACTCAGCTTAAAGAACTAATTGCAGAATTTGCTAATATCTTCACTGAAAACAACAATGACTTAGGAAGAACCGATTTGGTCCAACACCAAATTTATACAGGAGATGCCAAACCAAGAAGACAACAAGCATATCGAGTTGCTCCAGAAAGCCACCAATTTATCTGAGAAGAAGTACAACGGATGCTTAACAATGGGCTTATTCAACCATCAATGAGTCCATGGGCCTCACCAGTGGTCCTAGTTAAAAAAAAAAATGGAAAGATACGATTTTGTGTTGATTATTGACAACTCAACAGTGTCACCATTGGGGATGCTTACCCTCTTTTGCGAATCGATGACATGTTAGATGCCCTTGGAAAATCTAAATACTTTTCAACATTAGACCTAGAAAGCGGATACTGGCAAGTTGTCTTGGATCCCAAGGACTGCCCCAAAATAGCATTCACAACACAAGAAAGAAACTACAAATTCAATGTAATGTCCTTTGGATTATGCAATGCGCCAGCAACATTCCAAAGACTCATGAATGTTGTATATGCTGAACTCCTTTGGAAATCAGTAGTTGTCTATTTTGATGACATTGATGATTATTCCCCATCTTTTGGACTTCATTTAATTCACCTGTGAGAAGTTTTTTAACGATTACGTAGAGCAAGATTAAAACTAAACATTGAAAAATGCCATTTTGGAAAAACAAGTTTGGCCTTTCTTGGTCACATAGTTAGTAAAGAAGGAGTCAAACCAGATCCAGGAAAAATCAGTGCTGTTAAGAACTTCAAAGTTCTACGAAATACTACAGAACTAAGAGGATTTATAAGATTAGCATCCTACTATCGGAAGTTTATCAAAGGATTCTCGGAAATTGCAAAACCCTTCAACCAGCTTACCACCAAAAATGTGGAATACAAATGGACTACCGAACACCAAAAAGCTTTTGAAATTCTCAAGAAAAAACTGACAACAGCCCCAATTCTCACCTACCTGGATTTCAGCAACCAATTTTGACTAGCTACAGATGCTTCATATACTGTCTTTGGTGCCATCTTATCACAACTAGATAACAATAGAAATGAGTGAGTAATTGCTTATGCTAGCAAAACATTAAAACCAGCTGAGAAAAACTACTCTGCCACAGAACTAGAAACAGCAGCTGTAATTTGGGCCCTACACTACTTCAACCTTTATCTCAGGCCTAAAGAATTCGATATTATCACTGATAATATTGGACTCAAATGGCTTCAGAACAAAAATACTCAGCTGAATGCAAAACAAATCTGATGGACAGGATTTCTAGCAAATTATTGATACATAGTATATCACAAACCAAGAAAACTCCACACCAATGTTGACTGTCTCTCCAGAATGATACAAGATTAGAAAACAAAAACCAACACTCAACTTAACCAACCAAAAGAGCCAACAAACAATAAATTCAGAAAACTACAACAATTTCAAACAATATTTGGAAACATTAACAATCCCAACAGATTGGTCTCCAGATAAAAAACATCAACTACAACAACAAGCCAAACAATATTTTCTACACAACAACATTATTTATCATCGAAATTTCAAAAACCCAGACAAACCACTTAAACTAATACAAGAACAGGAAAAAAAGACCATATTATACAACATGCACTCAGATCCTTCATCAGCACACTTCGGAAAAGATAGCACCACTCAAAGAACACTAGAATACTACTTTTGGCCTCGAATGAGGAAAGACATTTATGAATATGTCAAATCTTGTGATAGTTGTCAAAGAAGAGGAAGAACACGTCCTACTGAATCATTAAATCCAATCAAAGTTGGACAACCCTTTAACTAAGTTGGTATCAATTTAGTCGGATCATTATCTATCACCACTCAAGAAAACCATTATATTGCAGTAGCTGTAAACTATCTTACTAAATGGCCTGAAGCCAGAGCCATTTAACGAGCAGATGCGAAATCAGTAGCAAATTTCATCTACGAAGACATCATTTGTAGACACGGATGTCCAATTGAACTTTTATCCAACCAGGGAACACATTTTGTGAACAACCTAATACAAGAAATTTGTGAACAATTCAATGTCAAAAGACCTCTGTCTTCGTCTTACCATCCACAAACAAACGGACTTGTAGAACGTTTTAACAGAACATTGTGTGAGTTATTAGCCAAAGTCTCAACCGATTTTGAGCAAGAATGGGATATCTTTATTCCATCAGTGTTACTAGCATATAGAACACTAAAACAAGATATCACAAAACACACACCATTTGATTTAACTTACAGAAGAACAGCAACGCTACCAATTAAGTTCACAGTGGAAACATACCCAGCACAACCAATCAATAAAAACAATTTTCAGAAAACACTTCAACAAAGAGCCTACACTCTGCTTAGCACGTTGGAAGGAAAACGATGAATAGCAGCCACCTATATTAAAAATTCCCAAGCTCAACAAAAAGAATGGCATGATGACAAATTGCCTCCAGTCACCAATAAATTTAAAATCGGAAACAAAGTTCTCTTACACAGAACTAAAGCTGAAAAACAATGGAGTGAGAAATTTGAAAATAAATGGGATGGACCATTCTTTATCCATGAAGTTTTAGGCAACGGATCATACAAGCTAAGACTTGATGACAAAATTCTAGCAAAAGTTGCATATGGAGATCATTTGAAATACTATAATTCCAGAAACAATCCTGAACTATTAATTCCACAAATTGGTACACATTTCTCTTTAATCAATCCCAAAAACATTCCCTAAAATTTAGAACCAATAGTTGTCATTGAACAGCCTCCCAACTTGAACACTTAATTTAAATTAATTATTATAGTTATCTTCTTATAATTTAAAAACAATCTCACAAAAACAAAACAAAAATAACATAAAAACCTATGCACCAAAAATAATTTTCTTTTATTTCAAATTGCTTATAATGACTATTCCTCAAAACATTCAACAATTATCTCAAAAACTAATGTTAGCTTTAAAAACAATACCCGAATTATTCATTACCATTACTGGAAACCACATTAATTATACCCAAACAAAAGTAGTTACAAATTTAGCCCCAAATTCACGAAAATATCACCCGTATAAAAAGAACACAAGAAGTTATACTGGAATTCACCTGCCAGAACTTTTAAAGCTTGCTTTAAGAGAAAATCTAATGCTCACTCTGATTAGTATTCCACTAAATGCTACAATTCAACAAAGACTTCAACTGTGTCTGAATAAGGAAAACACTGAATATCCTCCAATCTATAGATATTTTCATATTGGAAAAACACTCTACGAACAGAAACTGGAACTTACAACAACAAACCTTACAAAAGAAGCTATTCAGAAACAACTCCACAACAAATTCAAGACAATAGCTGGATCAACAAACAGTTGCTACAGGCTTAAAGCTGCTCTTAGACTTTATGACCTATTCTACACCTGTGAAAATGTACTACAAAACCCAATTTTTCAACCTTTGAAGATTCAATATATTGAAAAGTTCACAGAACTGAAATTTCAACAATTTTCAGACCAAATTTCTTCAATAATTTTGGATTATTATCTGGAAATAACAAACAGTACTTGGACTTCAATAGAGCTCAGTCTTGAGGAGGAGGTTATGTTACCAGACGAAATTAGAGATATCATTGAGCATGAAACTATCTTATAATTCCTATCATTAATTAGCATATATTATCGTTTCAAATTATCACTTATTACATTAGCAAAAATGTCCAAAATTATCATTTAATTAATAACCCAAATTGTACACAACACAAATGTAACCTAATTGCAATGATCAATCATGCAATACCCCGAACTATGTAACATTCAAAAGTTCACCGAAATTTATAGAAATTTGCCAAAATAATTGATAGTTCACCAAAATATCTAATAGTTTGCAGAAATAACTTGTAATTTGCTGAAATGTATCTTTAATTCAGCAAAATTGTAGAAAATAGCAAAGTTCAAGTTCATAGAATAGTGTTACGACAAGTTGTATAAAAAGAAGAGCTTCTCTCTTCGAAAAAATGTATCTTACTTTAGATTTATCACTTAGAACCATTCCTACACACACAAAAAAAAATAAATATCAAATAATTCAAAAAACCAAATTCTTTAATTATTGCACTTGGAAAATCCTCAAAACCCAACTAAAGTTTTGAAATTGATTAGCTACCAATTTCAATAATCTGTTAGTGACTTCAGGCCTGGATTGAAAATGTTTTTCTTGACAGAATTTCATTTCTTTTACATTTTTTTATTTTTTTATTTTTATTTTTCTTACTATAATCATTAGGGTAGCCTACAGACAAGATTTCTGTAGAAGAGTTGACTTTCACAGCAAAGTAACTATACATTTTAGTGAGCTTCCAGATGAGCAATTCCTGGGAAAGAGTTGACGTTTACTACAACGTAACTACATAAAGTAACTGGCACAGAATTGGCCATTCCACTTATAAGCCCAGCAATTCAAATTATAGGAGATAATTTGAAGATAAATTCAGTTACTGGAGGTTCAACCACATCCAGAAAACGTGAATTCACAGCAAACAAGCATCAACAACATTTAAGAAAAGAGACCAAAAACCTCCAGTAACAACGTATACCATATTTTATATACTCTTTTGGTTATTCAATTTTATGTGTTTTGTTTAATGATTATAATTGGTTTTAGATCTCGTGGAATGTCATCTAGTTTGACTAGTATTTTCTGTATTCTTAATTGTGGAATATTACTAGTAAATAATGATGCTAGATAGTGATATTGTTTTAGTTGATCATTATGTACTGCTTTGGTTAAGATTTTGTTGTTCAACCTTAATTTATAAGCTCTATTTCTAAGAATTTTTTTTATGTAAAATAGTCCATCTTATTTGGGGTCAAATTTTCCACTTTATTGTTTTTCCACTTTAGTATGATGTAAAAGTACTTTGTCTCCAATTTTGAATTTAACTGGTTTCTCTGGTAGTTGGTTATTATGTCTTTTTTTTTGTTTTTTTTGTGATTTTTGTATATTGTCAGCTGTTTTTTACCATGTGTTTTCTAATGTTTCCATTAAGTTATATGTTTTTTTTAACAATGTTCTCTAAAAATTCTCTTCTGTTATTGGTTCTGTTGGATATGTTTTGACTTCTATCTCAACTGGTAATATTGCTGTTCTACTGTATACTAATTCAAATAGTGTTGCTTGTGTAGTGTTTTGTTTTATTGTCTGATAAGCAAATAATACTGATAGTATGAACAAATCCCATTTATCCTGGTTTTTTTGACTGATCTTGGCTACTGCTTTACATAATGTTCAGTTAAACTGTTTAATTAACCCATTTGTTTGTGGATGGTATGATGATAATAATGGTTTTTTTATCCCAAATTTTTGACTTAACTCCACCAATGTTTTATTCACAAAGTGGGTTCTTTGATCTGATAGTAGTTCTTTTGGACATCCATGTCAACAGATCAAATCTTGATGAACAAATTTGGCAACAAATTCTGCATCTGTTCTTTAAATGGCTTTTGCTTCTGGCCATTTTATAAGATAATTTATGGCTACTGCAATATATCTGTTATCTCTGCTGATGATTGTTAATAAACCAACTAAATCAATCCTGATATAATTGAATAGTTGTCTTACTTTGATTGGTCTTAATGGTTTACTGGGTTTTGTTCCACTTTTTCTTTGACAAGCATTACAATTTTGAACATATTGGATAATGTCTGGGTATATTGATGGCCAATAATATCTTTTTCTGATTCTTTTTATGATTGCTTCTTTGTGAAAATGTCCTGCTGTTGGATCTGAGTGCATGTTGAATAATATTGTTTCTTTCTTTGGTTCTGTAATTACTCTGGTTGATTGATCTGGATTTTTTTTGTTTTTTTGGTAAAGTATATTTTGGTGGTTAATAAAATATTTTGATTGTTGTTTTATGTTGTTTTGTTCTTTTTAAGATAATTTCTTTTTGAACAATTGGGTATTTATATAATATTATAGCTGTTGGTATTTTTGTATATTCATTTTTTGTTATATTTTTGGGTTGAAATGTTTTTTTAGATTTGTTTTATTCATGACAAATCATCAGCATTTCTGTTTTTTTTTCTTTTTTTGTAATGTACTGTATAATTAAATGGTGAAAGTTCTATTTTCTATCTGGCATGGTGATTGTCTTCAAATTCTTGCTTCTGGATTGAAGTCAATTCCTTATGATTAGTATACACTTCAAACTTTTGGCTTAAGTATTCCTTTTATTTTATAACTGCCCAATAGATTGCTAAGTATTTTAGTGCTGGTATTCTATAGTTTTTTTCAGTTGAACTCAAACTTTGGCTGACATATGCTATTGAATGTTTTCTTCCATCTGGTTCTCTCTGTGATAGTACTGCTCCCAATGCTTAACTTGATGCATCAGTGATAATGATAAATGGTTTGCTGTGATCTGAATACATCAACATTGAAACTTGAATAAGCTTTCTTCTTAATATGTCAAATGCTTCTTGCTGGGTTTTCATCAATTATACTTGGTGGTTTTTGATTGAAGCTGGTGTAATGGCTAAGCTATTTTTGAAAAGTTTTTGATAAAGTGGTAGTAGTATTTGGCAAATCTCAAGAATGTTTTTAGTTCTGTCAAGTTGGTTGGTACTGGAAAGTTTTTGACTACTTCAATCTTGTCTGGATCCATTTTTATACTATCTTTGCTCACAACATGTTCTAAAAACTTGAGTTCAGTTTTTCTAAAGAAACATTTGTTTGCATTTAATTTCAATCCTGCTTGTTTGAGTCTTTTAAATACTTGTTGGAGATAATGTAGATGATCATCAAATATTTTTGAGAACACATTGGTGTTATCCAAGTATACAACTACTGATTTTCATAGCAATCCAGTATAGACAATTTCTATGAGTCATTAAAATGTGACAGGAGTATTCATTAAGCCAAATAGCATTACTTTAAATTCAAAATTTTTTTCTTGAGTTGTAAAAGCCGTTTTCTCTTTATCTTCTGGTTTTATGGCTACTTGCCAATAATCACTGTCTAAGTCTAGAATTGAGAACCCTTTTTTTCTGCCAAAAGTGTCAAACAATTCTTGGATCTTTGGAGTTGAATAGCTATCATCTTTAGTTACTTCATTCAGTTTCTGGTAATTTACACAAAAGTGAATTTTCCCATTTTTCTTACAAACTAGTACCACTGGTGATGACCATGGGCTCATTGATAATTGAATTAGCCTGTTTTCAAGCATCCAATTGATTTCTTGACAAATGATCTTATGGCTGGCTGGTAATACTCTGTATGCTCTTTGCTTAATTGGTATTGTATCTCCTATTTTTATTTGATGTTGAATAATATCCATTTGGCCAAATTCATTTTTGCTGGCAAAGATGTTATTAAAGTTGTTGAGTAACATCTTGAGCTGCATATGTTGTAGTGGGTCTAAATTTCCCAAGTTTATTTGTTTCAATTGTTCTAGTTAGAGCAAATAATATTCTTTTCATCCATATATTGTTTGTGATGTGATATCTACATATTCACACAATTGTGGAAAATCTGAAATGGCATTTGGCAGTTGGTCTTCAATTTTGGTGATTAGATATCCAATGGTGGTTCCTTCTGGTATCTTAATGATATCTCCTATGTTGTTGTAAATAAGAATTTTAATGTGTTTGTGGTTTTTGGCTGGTATGTATAAATTAACTAATCTAATTTCTCCTAATTTACAAAATGCTGTTTCTGTCTCAAAAATCTAAACCTGATTCTTTATTTTTTCTCTTTATGACTACCATGTACTGATCATATGATGAAATGGAAATTGATTGACAGGTGGAGATAATTTCTTCTTTGTCAACAATTTTTTCCTCTGCCATATTAATTGGTACATCTATCCTACTCATGGATCCGAAACCCTGTATTTCTTTAGCTGTAATCCCTAATTCTTCTCTGTTTTCTACTGATACTAATTGAGCTATTTTAACCAGAGGCAGGAATATTGCCTGTGTTATCTTTTCATTTGGCTCTATGATATAGGTTTTTTTTGAGTCATTTTGTAGCATTGCAATGATATTTCTTACATATTCTGTGTCAATTATTTTTCCTCTGATGTTGATTCTCTTTTTTGCTAGGTTATTTCTAGATGTTAGTTAAATTATTGTTGTTGCTGGAATTTCTAGTACTACTTTAAAATCAATGCAGATGCATGAATGTGGTTCCAATTTGATGGCATTTTTTCCAGGATATCTCAGATTAAACTCTGCATTGGTATTATGCACACATTCTGACATAATACTTTCATTATTATTGCTAAACTATTTCAGTTCTTGCTCCTTAGTAAGATCAGAGAGTGTGATGTATGTTTTGGGGTTTGAATCAAAGTCTAAATCATTGTTATTTTTATTGCCATTTTGAATGGAACTGGAATCATTGTTTTCATCATCATTGTTGTCAAAGTTTGAATCAAAATTAAAAGTTGATTCTAATTCTGATGTACAGCTGCTGATTGGTTTTTCTTTTTCCAAGATTGTGTAGATCATGTATGGTGGTGGATTGTAAATGAAATCACACTTATTACAATATTAAAAGTCACATGAAATTAGGCAGTATTAACACAGTTAAGTGTTTAGCTGTTCTAAGCATTGCTCTTGCTCCTCTCTTGTGGATGTTAATTCTTGGTAGTGTTTATGAAATTGTTCTGGATCCAGAAGATTGATAACTGGTTTTGAGTTTCAGTCAAGTTCTATGGGTTCAGGTGAGTTATTTTTAATTGTTTTTATTTTTTCTGGTGATGCTTCTTCAATTTTGGCAAGTGCCATTCACCAGATTTTGTTGTCATTGTATAGACAGCCATTCAGACATTTGACTGCTTATCTCCAGACTGTTTCTATTGGTGTTTTTTTTCTTATCCAATTATTTATTAGAATTGTGTATTAACATAATTCATCATATGTTTCTCTTTGCCCAGAAATGTCATTTCATATTTCTTTGTCTAAAAAAGTTTCTCCACAAGCTAAGCATAATTCATTATCCTATTTTCCAACTTGTTTAGGTCTTTCAAAGCATTTAAGGACACATGGATGGCAATAAAACTTGATTGTCATATGGTATTTCTTATTGTTACTACAGTATGTGTCCATTGATGACAATTTTTTACTGCAATTAATACATATGAGCTTTGGTCAGTGATATGTAGATTATTGTGGTGTAGTATAGGTGTAGGAGTTATAAATAGTGGTGTTGGTAGGTGTTGTTTCTTCTTCTTTCTCTTTTTTTTTTTCCTTATTGTTTTCTTCTCTCTCCCAAATTATTAGCTCTTTCTGGTCATTGTTAGTTCTTTAGACTTGGTCAGAATTCCAGATAAGTTTTTTTTTCTGCTTTTTTTTCTCATTGTCATCCCAAGAGAGTATCAGTGGTAACTTGTTATGATCTTTGTCAGCCCATAAAACTTGGTAGACTTTTCAGATAGGTTTTCTTTCTTCTTCCTCGAATTTAATGAGTGGTGCTGATGGCATGATAATAGACTTAAAGTGGCCACACATGGCTGGTACATGTGTGTGTTAATCATTTTGGCTAAGCTTGAGCTCTTGAATGTTCCAATTGAGTGTCACATTGATTTTAAACAGCCAGTCATTACCAACAAGTACTTAGTATTAAGTGGCTTCCATAACTAATATCTTGATCAGTACTATAATGCTGTTAACTTTGATGGGTAAATCATCTATTTCACTAATTGAAGTCTTGATGGCTTTATCAGTTGTAATTATCCTTGCACTGGCAGCTTGATCAACTCAACAATTTAATTGGTCCATAAGCTGTCTTGTGATTATGCTGCCAGCAAATCCACTATCTAGGATCAGTTTGATGGAATGGCCATCAATTTTGGTGTTAGTGTACATTACTGTAATGGGTTTTTCCTCAAGTACAGCTTCACTGAACAAAAGAATTTCTGACAGTTCTTTAATTTCGAAGGGAAATATAGCTGTAAATGACTCATCTTCCATAATAGTAACTGGTAGAATGTTGTTGGTGGTAAGTAGTTGTGTTTGGTTGGTTTTTACATTATTAAATGAAACATCTTTTGGGGCAACTAAGAGGCTTAAATAGTTCTGCAAACTCGGGTTTTGAGTATACCCAGTTCTTGAACTCCACTGACATGATCCCGATGTTACTCATAGAAAAAAAATACAAAAAAATAGTAGGAAAAACAGATAGGAAAAATAGATTAATAAGAGAATAGTATTTAGCACATGAGCACATTGCTCAGCAATGTGAAGTATTGTTAGAGAATCACAGCATATTGTTCAGCAATAAACACATTGTCAGAAATTACAGGCACATTGCTCAGCAATATAAACATTGCTTAAGAAATCATGGCATATTGCTCACGAATGTGCAGAATCTTGTATAACATAAATTATATATATATATAGCAAGAGTGTTAAAAGCAGAAAAAGTAATTCCAGGAGAATTCAAGAATTCTTGAAGAATTCAATAGAGTTTTATTAATTTAGAACAATCCTCTTTCTTCTCTATTTATTAACCCTCATTTCAAGAATAGTTGCTATCAACCAAAATGGAATTATATAAATAAAAGATCTCTCCAATTTTTCAAATCCATGTTATTGTTATTTGTTTGAAACTATAATCACTCTTCTATTTATTAACACTTCATGTTGATAAAATTCAACACTTAACCATACTGGAACAATAGCTCTTGATCATGGCTATTGATGGGATACTAATTTCTTATTTTCTTTTCATTTTTTTTTTATTTTCTTTTATTTTATTTTATTTTCTTTTTTTTTCTTTTTTTTTCTTTTGTTTGTTGATTTACTACTGATTAAAAAGATTAAACACTGAATAATTGATGTCAAAGATAGTCTAGTAAAAGACCCAAAAATAAGGGTAGAATTATATATATTAATAGATAGCTTACCAGAAGGGCATGACTGTCAGATTAAACTAGCCATCATGCTGAAGACAAAAATTGGGAAAATGACTTGAGAAATCAATTAAAACCAACCATAGTGAATTTCTGTCCATTATACAAAGAACTCAACCAAAACCTTCAGATATTACCAACACTATTATATCAATTGAGCATTAAGTTATGGGTTTGTTATTTGATTTGAGACCCCAAATAATTATCTGTAACACTGAAGATTGGTTAAAAGAACTGGAAATCAGTTGGTAGACAACCATTGCCAACCTCCAGTTTTGGATTACTCTCAATCTGGGATTTTCTGATGTCATCTGAGCTGAGTTTAGTGGTAGTGTGGGAATTTATGAGGTTTTATATATTATTTGTGGCTGTAGTTGATAAATAATGGATGTGGTTGGTTAATAAATTGGAGCTTGATATACAAGTAGTTGATAAATTAGTTGTTGTGTCATTTGGATGTAATAAGATAAGTATGGATCCTGATTTGGGTATTGATTCAGAGTTTGAAACCAGCAATCAGGGTTTTGATATTGATTTCCCAATTGTAAGTTATTATTATAAAAACAGCAGTCAATTCTCAAATAGTCTTGTTTACTACAATTGTAACAGATACATGTCTTTTGTTGCCACAGCTGATTGGATGATGAAAAAGAATGCAATTGATTTTGAAAGCAATTCATGTTTCCAGAATTATTGCATTATTAAGGTGGCTGATAAATTATGCAATTGTTAGCTAAATATCCTTCTAATTTCTGATTAATTGAATTACTGAATTGTTTCAATTTGGAATCCAAGTCAAATGATCTGTTCATGACTAAATTTATGGCTTGGGCATAGTTAACTTTTAATTTAGTTAATTTAAAGTCTCTGGTCTATGTAACTGCATCTTAAAGTGTTGCCAGATGTAATAGTCATATGCATTGAAGAAGGTTACTGCACAGACCACAGATAAACTGGTTCAGGATCTGTGGTGCTGTAAATTAATCAGCTTGGATTGCTTAAATTTGGCACAAGTTTCTGTAGAAGTATCCCAAGTAAGTAGTAACTGCTTTAGTTTCTCCTTGTTTAATTGTGGTAAAGGTGTTGGTTAAGCAATTAATACTGTTGTTATTACTAAAATATCTCAAGAATGCAATTTTAAATTTCTGAAATGTTTGAGATTTGGTGGCTAAACTTTGATATCACAAGTTGGTAATATTTTGTAGAAAATAGGGAATCGCTTAAAAGGCTCTGTTATCATTCCATTCATTGGCTGCAATGGCTTTTTCTACATTATTGAGCCATACTTGGGCATTATTCTTTTTGCCGATAAATTTTTCTATTTTGGTGATTGAAGCATAGACCATTAGTTGTTGTTGTGGTCACTGCTGGATTTGTTGTTGGAGTAGTAGTTGTGGCTATTGTTACTATTCAGCAATTGGTGAGATGAGTAATAGATTGATCTCAATTATTGGAGGTAAGTTTTGCTAATTAATTATGTCAGAATTTAGATCATTCTGATTTTCTGGAGTTTGAATATTTGGAGTTTGATTTTCCGGGTTTTTTAAGATTGGGTTTTACTTGCTAATTTTTTGATTGCTATCTTTCTTTTCCTCAAAGTCAGTTATTTCCCAAGGACTAACAGTTCTGAAATCTGGTTGTGGTAGTGGTAATCAAATTTCTGATGGCATTGAAGATTGCAATTTAAATCACTTAAAATAATTGTTATATGTTTCTAATAGCTCTGCTTTCTTTTGTTTACTTTGGAATGGGATTCTGTTTAATGGTGTTATCACACTTGCTATAGTTGTACTTATTATGTTGATAATACTTCTGGGTGTGTAATGATATAATGAATTAGCAAGTAAATCAAATTTTTGTTTCTTCCATGTAGGTAATTGAATTTGTTTTGGTGTTTCTGCTGGTGTTTGTAATCTTCTTTTTTTTTTGTCATCAAAAGTGATAGGAAATCTTTGCTTGGTGTATTTTTTAATTTCCCTGTTTATTTCTGTAATTAAGGGTGCAAATAAGTAGTTTTGTGGAAGGGTAATGCTTTGGAGTAGTTCACTAAAAAAATTGTTGAAGATGGATTCTGGATCTCTTTGGCCTTCTAAATGATATATAATTTTTTTATTGATGTAGCAATTGAAAGCTGATTCTGTTGGCCAACTATTATTTGTTAATCTGGAATGAATGTAATAGTATTGGAATAAAGATTTTGCAAATCCCAAATGGTTTGTTCCTATTTCTTTGGATTCTGCTATTGTTTTGGATGGGTGTTTATTAGTGTTGGTTTTCTGTAGAATTATACCTCACAGAGAGCACCAAATGTTACAAGTGATTATTTGGGGTCTCAAGTCAAATAACAAACCTGTAACTTGGTGCTTAGTTGCTAATACAGTTGGTAATATCTGAAGATTTTGGTTGAGTTTTTTGTATAATAAACAGAGATTTAATTAATTGTTTTATTCATAGCTTCCCAAAACTGCAGTTTTGTCAATTTTTTTCTTAATGTGATGGCCAGTAATTCTTCTGGTAAGATATTTTCAATTCTAAATATCTATCCTTATTCCTAGGTCTTTTACTAGTGCTATATCTTAATGTTAGTACTTTTGCACATGAATCTTTTTAATCAAGTTAGTATACACAACAAAATAAAGACAAAAATAAAAAAAATAAAAAAAAATAAAGACAATAAGCCAAGACAATGTAAGTTAGTATTCTGTCAATAGCCGTGATCAAGAGCTATTGTTCCCATGTATTTTAAGTATCAATTACTATTATCATTCAGGATTGATAGTGAACAACTAGATTTGAGATACTAAATAAGTATATTTATTGATATTTTAGAATACTATGGTTTCTAACTAGAGAATAGTAACTAAAAAATTTCTGTCTCTGCTTTTTTTTTTTGCTTCTAATACTACTGCTATATATGTGTATTTTCTAGTTTTACAGGATTGCTTTGGATTGTCTGTTTTTGCTAGCTATCACTTTGTTTTTCTTATGTTATAACTAATTATCCTATGTTATAACATGTTATCTGACATTATTACACATTATTCTATGTTATCCCGTGTTATAACATGTTATCCAACATTATAGCGCACTATTCTGTGTCTCTTCATGTTTCATCATGTTTTTCTTTAGGTCACGTTTTTTCTTTTTTTTTTAATAGGCTTTCTTTCTTCCAGTGTTACTCATAAAATAGAGGAAGTATATTATTATTAGCAAGTAGAGATTGAAGAATTGAGGAATCTCAAATATATATATATAGCAGTAGCAGTAGAAGCAGAAAAAACAAAATCAACACCAAGAATTCTTAGCTTAGTTACCACAATCCTCAAATAAATAATTATTCACTAGATCAAATTTATTCTCCACTATCAACACTTCATGTTGATAGTAACTGATACTTAATCATACTGGAACAATAGCTCTTTATCACGGCTATTAACAGGATACTAACTTGCAACTTGCCTTGGCTTATTTCTTATTTTCTCTTTTATCTTTTCTTTATTTTCTTTGTTGTCTACTAACTTGATTAAAAGATTTACTTTTGGAGGACTTACAGAGAAATAAAACTTACTTAAAACAATACTTACTCTTAGAAGACTTACAGAGGAATAAACTTGCTTAAACAATACTTACTTTTGGAGAACTTACAGAGGAACTGACATCAGAAAACAGCACTAGTATACACTTACGGAGGATATTGTACCAGGAGAATCATCAACCATCAAGCTGAACAAGCAATCGACAAAACTATGGTTTCAGAAAACTACTGATAAACTGTTATTATTGAATTTCTGTCCATTATACAAAGAACTCGATTGGAAAACTTTTAGATAAAATACCTTCAGATTATTATCCACACTAATTGCTTTGAGCACCAAGTTATGAATTTGTTATTCACTCGACACCCCAAAAAATCACCTGTAACATTTGGTGCTCTCTGTGAAGTATAATCTTACAAAGAACCAGCACCAACAACACACTATCTAAATGTAGCAGAATCAGAAATTATAGGAGCCAACCACTTAGAATTTGCAAAATCTTTGTTTTAACAATACAGTCAACAATTAGGATTAAACAGTAATTACTATCTAGCTGAATCAGCTTTCAACTATTACGTCAACAATAAAATTACAGACTGTTTAGAAGGAACCATTAATATCGAGTCAGCAAGAAAAAATTTCTATACAGAATTATTTTAACACACCAGCTTACCAAGAAATTACAGTTTCACCTCAATTATCAGAAAAATCAATCAAACTATTGAAAGATACATGCAACAACAATTTCCCATTACCTATGCAGACAAAGGTAAAAGAAGAATACAAACACCAGCAGCAACACCAAAAAGAATACAGTTACTTAGTTGGAAGAAATACAGAGTAGAATTACCAACCACTCCATTATATTACTACACACCTGGAAGCACCATCAACATTTCATCAGCAGATGCGTCCACATTAAATGCAACATCAACATTTGGAAGATTTCAGTTCCAAAGCAAACAACAGAAAGAAGACTTACCAGGACCATATAGTGCATATTTTGAAGGATTTAAATCATGATCCCTAACACCATCAGGAATTCGATTACCACTACTCCAACCAGATTTCAGAGCTGCTACTCCATAGAAATTATCAGAGGAAGAAGAGAAAGGAAGTGAAGATCAAAGATTCACTTACCAAAACCTGATCTCAGAAAACTTAGAATTCGGAACCCCGAACATTCAAACTCTGTGAAATCCAAACATAGAAAATCCGGAAATTGAAACTCCGAATATTAGAACTCAGCAAAATCAAAACAATCAGAACCCCAATTTAATTAATTAGCCAAACGTACCTCCAAATATCATTATCGATTACTTACTAATTGATCTGATAGTCAAACCCATTCAGCAGCCACCTCAACAACCAAATCCACAAATCCAACAGCCACAAAAACCATCTCAGCAACCACTACTACAACAACAATCATTGTTATACTTGAATTCTTGGAGTCTCTGGTCAATTAACAAATCTGTAACTTGGTGCTCAAAAGCTATTTCCATCGATGATATTCTGAAAGTGTTGTATCTGAAGGTTTTGATGGAATCCTTTATATGATGAACAGAGATTCAATAAGGTTAATAGGGATTGTATTTTTAAGTTGTTTTCCTAATTTCTTTTTCAGCATGGTGGCCGAATTTAGTTTGGCAGTCGTGTCTTTCTGGTAAGCTATCTGATAATATATAAAATCCTACTCTTATTTCTGGGTCTTTTACCAGGCTATTCTTAATGTCAATAACTCAGTGCTTAATCTTTTAATCAATTAGTATACAACAACAAACAACATGAAGCAAGAAAAGAAAAGAAAGAAAGAAAAGAAAATGAAATAAAAAAAATAAGCCAAGACGATTTGATAAGTTAGTATCCCATCAATAGCCGTAATCAAGAGCTATTGTTTCAGTGTGTTTAAGTATTAATTACTATCAACATGAAGTGTTGATAGTGGAGAGTAGATTGAGATATAAAATAATTATTTATTTGATAATTGGGAACTGAAAGGTTGCTTAGATCAAATTTAAACTGAAAGGTCTGCTTTTTCAGCTTCTAATCCTACTGCTATATATACATAATTGAGATCCCTCAATTCCTCAATTCTTCACAACAGGAATTCTGCAATTTTTTTGAGAGAAATCCTGGAATTCTGGAATTCTGCGATTCCTTGTCAAGGAATCCTGAAATTCCTAGAATTCTGTAATTCCTGAGAGGAATCCTAGAATTTCACATTTACTACGCCTAATTCTGATTGGCTAATAATCATGATAATATATTTCCTATATTTCTATGAGTAACATTATTCCCTCCTCTTAATATTGATCTCCATCAAAATCCAACTGGTTTAATTCCCCCTCTTGAAGTATTTTCTGGATTTCATTTTCGAGAATTACTTGTGTTATTTGGGTCTGTAATTCTTCAAATTGAGCATTGGTGATTTTTTCCAATTGATTATTGGTAACCATATCCATTGCTTTGTTGAGTAATATTTCCAGTCTATCCTGAAATGCTGTGTATATTTGGTATATAGTTCGGGCCTGTGTGGATAAGTTGTTCTTTCTCACAAAATATTCTAATTGTTGTAGTATTCTTTTGTCAAATAATCACTTTGTTTTGTCCGTATAGATTCTGGATATTTACATGTTGTCCCAAGTAAAAATAACAATAGTTTCATGGAAATTGTTGTATTCACCAATTCCAAGTTTCTTCAGTCAACTCTTGATATAGTGACTTTTTTGTCGACTCTCTTATTGCTAATTTTACTTTTACAATGATTTTGTCCACAGTATTTTCAGTTTTCTTCTGTGTTCTGGGTTGTAATGTCTTTCTAGTATCTTGATATTAAATGGTTTGTTGATTGATTGTAATCTCTATTTCCTGGTGTTGGATCAATTGAAAGAGTTGTTGTGCTAGTGAGTGAATGTTGTCTGTAATTTCCATTTTTTTGATATTTCCTGTCATGTCTACCATGTCTTTATATATTCTTTTGATGGATTAATTTGATGTGTTGTTGTCAAAATAATGATTGGTTCTAGATTTCGTGGAATTTAATCTGGTTGGACTAGTATTCTTTGTACTCCTAATTGTAGAATATTATTGATAGATAATGGTGTGATGTTGTGGTATGGTTTCAGTCGATCTCCATGTGCTGCTTTGATTAAAATTTTGTTATCTAGTCTTAATTTGTAAGCTCCATTTCCTAGAATTTCTTCTATGTGAAATGATCTATCCCATTTGGGGTTGAATTTTCCACTCCATTGTTTTTTTGCTTTGGTACAATGTAGTAATACTTTGTCGCCAATCTTGAATTCAATTGGTTTGTCTGATAATTGACTATTATGTCTTTCTTTTTGTTTTTTTTGTGACTTTTGAATATTATCAGCTGCTCTTCTTTGTTTGTTTTCCAATGTTTCCATTAAGTCATATGTTCTTCTTAGCAATGTTTTTTGAAAATTCTCTTCTGTTATTGGTTTAGCTGAATATGTATTAACTTCTCTCTCTACTGGTAATATTGCTGTTCTACTGTATACTAATTCAAATGGTGTTGCTTGTGTAATATCTTGTTTTATTGTTTAATAAGCAAATAATACTGATAGTATGAACAAATTCTATTTGTCCTGGTTTTCTTGGCTGAGTTTGGCAATTGCTTCACACAATGTTCTATTAAATCTTTTAACTAGACCATTTGTTTGTGAATGATATAGTGATGATAGTGGTCTCTTAATTCCGAATCTCTGGTTTAATTCTGCTAATGTATTATTCATAAAGTGGGTTCTTTGGTCTGATAATAGTTCTTTTGAACATCCATGTTGACAGATCAAATCTTGATAAATGAATTCGGCAATAGATTCTGCATCTGCTCTTTGAATTGCTTTCATCTTTGGCCATTTAGTGAGATAGTCTATGACTACTGCGATATATTTGTTTCCTCTACTGGTAATTGTTAATGGTCTGACTAAATCAATTCCAATCCAGTCGAATAGTTGTTCAACTTTGATTGGTTTTAATTGTTCACTGGGTCTTGTTCCTCCTCTTTTCTGACAAGCATCACAATTTTGAACATATTAGATGATGTCTGGATACATTGATGGCCAATAGTATCTCTTTCTGGTTCTTTCCATGGTTGCTTCTTTGTGAAAATGTCCTGCTGTTGGATTTGAGTGCATGTTGAATAATATTGTCTTTTTTTCTGGCTCTGTAATTACTCTGGTTGGTTGATCTGGATCCCTTCTATTTTTCCAATAAAGTATATTTTGGTGAGTGATAAAATATTTTGATTGTTGTTTGATACTCTTTTATTCTATTTGAGATAAATTCTCCTTGAACTGTTGAGTGGTTATATAATGTTGAATTTGTTGATATTTTTGGCTGTTTATCTTTTGTTATTTTTTGTTGGTATTGTTTTGGTTTTGTTATATTTTTGGGTTAAAATGTTCTTAGATTTGTCTTATTTGCGACAAACCATCAGCATTTCTGTTGTCTTTTCCTTTCTTATAGTGTATAGTATAAGTATATTGTGATAGTGTCATTTTCTATCTGGATTGGTGGCCATCATCAAATTCTTGCTTTTAAAGCGATGTTAACCCTTTATGATCTGTGTATATATCAAACTTTTGGCTCAAGTATTTGTTCCACTTCATGACTCCAATAGATTGCTAAATGTTCTAATTCTGGTGTTCCATAGTTTTTTTTGGCTGATGTTAGATCTCGGCTGGCATATGCTACTGGATGTTCTCTGCCATCTGGTCTCTTCTGAGATAGTACTGCTCCCAATGCTTGGCTGGATGCATTAGTAGTAATGATGAATGGTTTGTTGTGATCTGAGATCAGTACTGGAGCTTGAATGAGCTTTCTTTTCAGAATATTAAAAGCTTTTTGTTGACTTTCTGTCCATTCATATTTGGTATTCTTGGTTTGCAAATTATTGAGTGGTTGAGCTATTTTTGAAAAGTTCTTTATAAAGCATCAATAATAACTTGCGAATCCCAAGAATGATTTTAATTCAGTCATATAAGTTGGTACTGGAAAGTTCTTTACTATCTCTATTTTCTCTGGATCCGTTTTGATGCCATCTTTACTGACTATGTGTCCCAAGAATTTTAGTTCTGTCTTGCCGAAGAAGCACTTCGTTGCATTTAACTTTAGTCCTGCTCTTCTTAGTCTTTCGAACACTTGTTGAAAATGATGAAGATAATCATCGAATGTTTTTAAGAACACATTGGTATCATCCAAGTATATGACTACTGATTTCTACAATAAGCCAGTATAAACAATTTCTATTAGCCATTGGAAAGTAGCTGGAGCATTGGTTAAGCCGAATGGCATCACTTCAAATTTGAAATTTTCTTTTCTAGTGGTAAATGCCGTTTTTTCTTTGTCAGCTGGATTCATGGCTACTTGCCAATAACCACTGTCCAAGTCTAATGTTGAGAACCATTTGTTTCCAGCAAAAGCATCGAATAGTTCTTGTATCCATGGAGTTAGATAGCTGTCTCCACAAGTTACACTATTTAGTTTTCTGTAGTCCACACAAAATCGGATCTTTCTATTTTTCTTACAGACAAGTACTACTGGTGACGACCATAGACTTATTGATGGCTGAATTAACCCATTGTCAAGCATTCAGTTGATCTTTTAACGGATGATTTCATGACTGGCTGGTGGTACTCTGTATGCTTACTGTTTGATGGGCATTGCATCTTCTGTCTTGATTTAATGTTGGATGATGTCAGTTCTGCCAAATTTGTTTTTGCTGGCAAAGATGTCATTAAAATTGTTGAGTAATATCTTGAGCTGCATACATTGTAATGAATCTAGATTTCCCATGTTCATTTGCTTTAATTGTTCTAGGTGGAGCAAATAACATTCGTTTTGTCCATAGATTGTTTGTGATGTGATATTGACATATCCACAAAGCTATGGAAAGTTTGAAATAGGGTTTGGTGGTTGATCCTCTATTTTAGTGTTTAAGTATCCCATGGTGGTTCCGGCTGGTATCAATATGACATTTTCTGTGTTGTTGTAGATGGGAATTTTGATGTGGTTGTAATCTTTGGCTGGTATGTGGAGATTAATAAGTCCAATCTCTCTTGATTTGCAAAGGGTCAGTTTTGCTTCAAAAATCTGATTCTGTTCTTTTTTCTTTCTTTCTATTGCTAGCATGTACTGGCTATATAGTGGAATAGAAATAGCTTGACCAGTTGAGATAATTTCTCCTTGGCCAACAATTTCTTCTTCCACCATATTAATAGGTACTTTTATTCTACCTGTTGATCCAAATTCTTGTATCCCTCTTGCTGTTATCCCTAATTCCTTTCTATTTTCTACTAATACTAACTGTGCTATTTTCACCAGAGGCAGGAATATTGCCTGTGCTATCTTTTCATTTGGCTCTATAATATAGGTCTTTTCAGAGTCGTTTTGTAGCATAGCAATGATATTTCCTATGTATCCCACATCAATTATTCCTCCTCTGATGTTTATCCCTCTTTTCGCTAAACTACTTCTAAATGCTAGTTGAACTATTGTTGTTGCTGGAATTTCTAAAGCTACTTTCAGATCAATGCAGGTGCATAAATGTGGTTCCAATTTGATGGCATCTTTTCCTGAATATCTCAGATCAAACCCTACATTAGTATCATGCGTGCATTCTGGTATGATACCTTCCCTATTGTCACTATACCATTTCAACTTCTGCTTCTTGGAGAGATCTGGTAGTGCAATATATTGTTTGTAATTTATATCAGAGTTTGGATCTGAGTTGGAATCATTGTCATTGTCATTGCCATTTTGAACAAAGCTTGAACCATTGTTGTCGTCATCATTGTCAGAGTTTGAATCGCGATTGATTGGCGATTTTGATTCTGATGTGCAATTGCTGATTGGTTCTTCCTCTTTGGGGATTGTGTAGATCATGCATGGTGGCAGATTGTAAATGAGGTCATAATCGTCACAATATTCAAAGTCACTGGGAATTAAACAATGGCGACACAGTCTTGTATTCAGCTGTGCTAGCCGTTGTTCTTGCTCTTCTTTAGTGGGTACCAAGTTTTGGTAGTGTTCATAGAACTCTTCTGGTTCCAGAAAATTTATGACTGGCTCTGCATCCCAGTCAAGCTCAATGGGTTCTGCTGGGTTGTTTTTGATTTCTCTAATCTCTTCGGGTGTTGCTCCTTCTATTTTGGTGATTGCCATTCTCCAAATTTTGTCGTTGTTATGTGGACAACTGTCCAGTCACTATATAGCTCTTCTCCAAGTGGCTTCTATTGGTGTCTCTTTCTTGACCCAGTCATTGATGAGGATCATGTATTGGCAAGAAACATCGCACGTTTTTCCTCTTCCTGGAATGTTGTTCCACATTCCTTCATCGAAAAAAGTTTCTCCACAGGCTATACATAGTGTATTATCCCATTTTCCCACTCATTTTGGTCTTCCAAAATGTTTAACACGGCATGCGTGGCAATAGAACTTGGGTGCCATCTGATATTCTTCGTCGTCACCACAGCATGCGCCCATTGACAACAATTTCTTGCTGCAATCAATGCATATCAGTTTGGATCGGTGATAGGTCGATGATTGTTGTTGACTATAGGTGTATGGGATATAAGTGTTGTTGGCTTGAGTGTTTTCTTCCTCCCTTTCTTTTCCTTTTCTCTTTTCTTTTTTCCACTCCCAACTCGATGGTTCTTCCTGTTCGTTGTCAGTTCAGGTCAAATCATCTGTTTCCCAGGTCAGTTCCTCTTTTTGCTTTCCCTTAGAGTTGTTGTTCCACGAAAGTATCAGTGGTAGTTTGTTGTGGTTGGTGTCAGCCCAGGAGACTTGGTAAGCTTTCCAGGTAGGTTTCTCTTTCTCCTCCTCCAGTTTGATCAATAGTTTCTCTCTTGGAGGAGTTTTGAAATGGCCACATGTGGCCAGTACATGTATGTCTTGGCCCTGATATGTTAGCTGAAGTTCTTGGGTGTTCCAGTCTAATGTCGCATTGACTTTAGATAGCCAGTCATTACCAACTAAAGCTTGGTATTGAGTGGCTTCTTTCACTAAAACTTTAATGGGAGTCATAATGCTATTGACTTCAAAAGAGAAGTCATCAATTTTGCCAATTGGAATTTTGGTTGCTCCATTGGCTGTGATGATTCTGGTGCTGGCAGTTTGATCAACTTGGCAACCTAATTGGTTCATGAGTTATCATGTGATGATACTGCCTGCTGAACCACTATTAAGGATCAATTTGATAAATTGACTATCAACTTTAGCATCTGTGTACATTGCAGTAATGGGTTTTTCATCGAGAGCGGCTCCACTAAATAATGGGGTACTTGATGGTTCTTTGATCTCGAATGGGAAGATTGCAGCTAGTAATTTGTTGTTGGTGACTGTTGCTGGTGGAATATTGCTGGTAAGTGTTTGTTGTTTTTGGGTAGATTCCTGGTTGCTGGGTGAGGCATCTTCTGGGGTAACCAGAAGACTTAAATAGTCCTGGAAATTCGGGTTTTGGGGATGACTGGCGCCTGAATTCCATTGACGAGATCCTGTTTGATTAAAGGAGCTGGGGATTGGCTAATAAATTACCATCAACAATCTCCAGTTTTGCTGCATAATTCTTGGTCTTTAGATTCTACTGTCAAGTAAGTTTTGTGATGGGATTTGAATTGTTTGGGGTTGATAGATTGTTGGCGGTTGCAGTTGATATATTACCTGTGGCTGTGGCTGATAAATTGGAGCTTGATACACTGGTGGTTGATAAATTGATGGCTGCGTCATTGGTGCATAATGAGGTAAGTATTGATACTGTGTGGAGTTTGATTGATGATTCAGAGTTGAGAACCAGTGATTGGGGTTTCGATATTGATTTTCCGATCATTGGTTATTTAAATGCTGGCAGCAGTTGATTTGAATATGTTCTTGTTTATCACAATAGTGGCAGATACGCATTTTCTGTTACCACTGTTGATTGGTTGATGAAGATGGACGTAGTTGATTTTGGCTATGATTAGAGTTTCTTTGATTATTGCGTTGTTGTAGAGGCTGATAAATGGCGTGATTGTCAGCTAAGTATCCTTCTAATCTCTTATTAATTGATTCACTAAACTTCTCCAATTTGGAATCCAATTCAGATGATCCGTTCATTACTAGATTAATGGCTTGGGTGTGGTTGGTCTCTGACTCAGCGGATTCAAAATCTTTGGCGCATGTGACTGCATCTTGAAGTGTGCCTAGATGCAATGGATGTACATGTTGCAGGATGCTGCTGCACAGGCCACGTATAAACTGGTTGAGGATTTGTGGTGCTGTGAAATAGTTGGCATCAATTGCTTGAATTTAGTGCAGATTTTGATGAAAACATCTCAGGTAAGTGATAACAGCTTCCGTTTCTCCTTGTTTCATGGTGGTGAATATGTTGACTAGGCAATTGATACTGTTATTGTTGCTGAAGTATCTTAGGAATTCCACTTTGAAGACATTGAAATCTTGTGGTTTATTAATCAAGCTCTGGTACTATGAATTGGCGGTATCCTTGAGAAAGTAGGGAATGGCTTGCATTGCTCGGGTGTTATTCCATCTGTTGGCTGTGATGGTCTTTTCTACATCATTCAACCATACTTAAGCATCATTCTCTTTGCCAGTAAAGTTGTCAAGTTTTGCGATTGGTGCGTAGACCATTGGATCTAAGTTGAGTGGTTGTGATGGCTGTTGCTGAAGTTGTTAAAAAGGTAACGGTTGTTGGGGTGGTACTTGAGATGGCTGAATTGGCTCACCGATCAGCTCAATTGGTGGTTAATTGATGACGATAACTGGAGGTAGATTTTGCTAATAAATTAACTCAGGGTTTTGATTTCTTTGATTTGGTGGGATTCAAATATTTGGAGTTTCAATTTCCGAATTTTTTAAATGTTGTTGAGTTTAAATGTTCAGGTTTTGGTAATTAAATTCCTAATCCTTGTCTTTTTTTTCTTCTGATTCAGTAATTTCCCAGAGACTGATGGTTCCAAAATCTGGCTGATGAGGTGGTGATTGAAATTCTAATAGTGTTGGCAATTTTGATTTAAATCCTTCAAAATAATTGTCATATGCTCCTAATAGTTTGTTTTTCTTTTGTTTACTCTGAAATGTGATTCTTGCTAGTGACGTCTTTGTACTGGTGAATGCATTTGCTGATGCGATGTTGATGGTACTTCCGGGCGTGTGATGGTATGATGGATATATCAAAGATTCAATTCTTTGTTTCTTCCAATTAGGAATTTGTATTCTTTTGGGTGTTACTATTGGTGTCTGTAGTTTTCCTTTGCCCTTGTCCTGATAAGTAATAGAAAATGTTTTTTGTGTATATCTTTCAATTTTTTGGTTGATTTCTCTGATAATGAGTGCAAAGCTGTGATTTTTTAGTAAGTTGGTGTGTTGGATTAGTTTCGAATAGAAATTTTCTCTTGCTGATTCAATGTCAACTGGTCTTCCTAGAAAATTAGTGATTCTTTTGTTGATATAGAAATTGAAAGCTGATTCTGCTGGGTAATGGTTGTTGTTTAGGCTTAGCTGCTGGTTGTACTATTGAAATAAGAATTTCGCAAATCCTAAATGGTTTGTCCCTATTATTTCTGATTCTGCCACTTTTGGTTTGGTGTTGTTGGTGCTGGTTCTCTGTAGGATTATACCTCACAGAGAGCACCAAATGTTATACTTGAATTCTTGGGATCTCTGGTTAATTAACAAACCCATAACTTGGTGCTCAAAAGCTATTTCCATCGATGATATTCTGAAAGTGTTGTATCTGAAGGTTTTGATGGAGTCCTTTGTATAATGAACAAAGATTTAATAAGGTTAATAGAAGTTGTATTCTCAAGTTGTTTTTCCAATTTCTTTTTCAGCGTGGTGGCCGGATTTAGTCTGGCAGTCATGCCTTTTTGGTAAGCTATCTGATAATATATAAAATCCTACTCTTATTTCTGGGTCTTTTACCAGGCTATCTTTAATGTCAATAACTCAGTGCTTAATCTTTTAATCAATTAGTATACAACAACAAACAACATGAAGCAAGAAAAAAAAAGAAAGAAAGAAAAGAAAATGAAATAAAAAAAATAAGCCAAAGTGATTTGGTAAGTTAGTATCCCATCAATAGCCATAATCAAAAGCTATTGTTCCAGTGTGTTTAAGTATCAATTACTATCAACATGAAGTGTTGATAATGGAGAGTAGATTGAGGTATAAAATAATTATTTATTTGATAATTGGGAACTGAAAAATTGCTTAGATCAAATCTAAACTGAAAGATCTGCTTTTTCAGCTTCTAATCCTATTGCTATATATACATAATTAAGATTCCTCAATTCCTCGATTCTTCATAACAGGAATCCTGGAATTCCTGGAATCCTGCGATTCCTTTGAGAGGAATTCTGAAATTCTGGAATTCTGCGATTCTTTGTTGGAGAATCCTGAAATTCCTGGAATCCTGCAATTCCTAAGAGAAATCTTGAAATTCCATATTTACTATGCCTACTTCTGATTGGCTAATAATCATGCTAATATATTTTCTATATTTCTATGAGTAACACCATTACAGCCATCACAACAACAACTAAATATAAACCAAATAGTCTATGCATCCATCACAAAGTTAGAAAACTTTACTGGCAAAGAAGATAACACTCAAGCATATATCAATGATGTCTCCAAGGCCATCATAGTGAACAATTGGAATGACATCAGAGCCCTACAGGTGATACCATACTTTTTCAAAGAAACTGCCAATTTTTAGTACCAGAGTTTAGCCACCAGACCACAAGCATTCTAATAATTCAAAACTGTCTTTCTGGGATATTTTAGCAACAATAACAGTATTAATTGTCTAGCCAATACTTTCACCACAATCAAACAGAATAATACTGAAGCAGTCACAACATACCTAAGACACTTTTATAGAGTCTTACACCAAATTCAAGCCATTGATACCGTGTATTTCATAGAACCTCAGATCCTCAACCAGTTTATTTGTGGTCTGTGCAATAGCATTTTGCAGCACATACACCTATTACATCCAGCCAACCTTTAAGCTGCAGTCACACACGCCAGAGATTTCAAATCAGCTGAGCTAGAGGCCAACCACACTCAAGCTGTAAATTTAGTAATGAATGGATCATCTGATTTGGATTCCAAATTGAAGCAAATCAGTAATACCATTAATCAAAAAATCGAGAGATACTTAGCTAACAACCATCAAACCATTTATCAACCTCTCCAAAGATGCAGTAATCAGGGAAACACCAATCATTTCCAAAATCAAGCATGTTGATCATCATCAATTAATTAACCATGGCAGTAGAAAGCACTTGTCTACCACAACTGTGGTAAACAAAGTCACATAAGAGCCAACTGCAATGCTTATAACCGACAATTGAGAAATCAACATTAAAACCCCAATCCCTGATTCCAAACCCAGAATCAATATCAAAATCAAGATTAATACTAAAACACTTACCTGCCAATGATGCAGCAGCCAATTTATCAAGCACCAGTATATCAGACCCCAGTTTATCAATTGTAGCCACCAGCAATATATCAACTGCAGCCATTTGTAATATATCCACCACAGCCACAAGTAATCTATTAACCTCAAACCATTCAAACACCACCCCAAAACTTACCTCAACATAGAACCCAAAGACTGAAAATAACACAGCAAAACTGGAGATTGGTGATGGTTGTCCACCAACTGATTCTCAGTTTTTTCAATATACCATCAGGATTGTGTTCTCGGAATTCAGATACCGGTGTCACCCAAAACCCAAATTTCCAGAACTATTTAAGTCTCCTGGTTACACCAGAAGACGCCACACCCAGCAACCCAGAAACCAATTCAATCCAAAAACTTACCAGCAACATACTACTAACAACTGTCACCAACAACAAATTGCTCATGGCCATTTTTTCCTTTGACTTGGAAGAAATAATTGAAATCCTGTTGTTTAGTGGAGCAGCTTTTAAAGAAAAGCCAATCACTGTCATGTATACGGATGCCAAAATCAATGGCCATGCCATCAAACTGATCTTAGATAGTGGATCAGCTGGCAGCATTATAACAAAGCAACTCATGGATCAATTAGGTCACTGAGTTGATCAAGCTGCCAGTGCAAGGATTATTACAGCTAATGGAGTAACCAAAACTCCAATAGGCGAAATAGACAACCTACTTATCAAAATTAACAGCATTACAGTACCCATCAAAGTCCTTGTAATGGAAGCCATTCAGTACCAAGCTCTTATTGGAAATGATTGGCTATCCAAAACAAATGCTGTATTCGATTGGATGACACAAGAGCTTCAACTGAGCCAAAACAGTCAACATACTTGGGCACCAACAGTATGTGGTCACTTTAAACCAACCAATTTGTAGCCACTGATCGAATTTGAGGAGGAAGCAAAGAAACCAACATGGAAAGCGTATCAGGTTTCATGGACTGACGTTAACCACAATGAACTGCTGCCCATATTTGCCTAAGATAAAGACGACTATGAAAAAGGAAAGCAGAAAAAAAAACATATCTGGGAAACCACCATTGGCACTTGGATTGATGACAACCAAAATAAGTTGCCACCTACACTAAGTTGGGAAGAAAAAAGGAAAGGAAAGGAAAGAGAAGACAACATACCAGAAGAAACCAAATCAACAAAAAACACCACCAGTGGCTGGACTTGTTCATACTTCATTCATGAGCCATTGCCACAACCACCATACATACTGCTTAAGTGCAAAGACTGTGGGAAAAAACTTTCTTCCATGAGAGCCTGGATTGTGCCAGACAAAAACCACTGGATGTGAACCCACTATTATTGCAAACCTTACTATAGAGAATGCTATGGCTACCCAAAACAACAAGGCAAGTAGGACAACAAACTATGTCTCACTTGTGGCAAGCAACTACTCAATGAAGAAATATGGAATGACATTCTTGGTCGAGGAAGAATGTGTGATGCTTCATGTCAGTACACAATCCTCATCAGTAACTGGGTAAGTCGTGGCATGCTCATAACAGCAGCCTGGCACCGAGCAATCTCTCATTTAGAAGAATACCCACACAACAAAGACGAGATCTGGCGAATAGCCAATGCCAAAGTGGAAGATGCTTCACCTAATGAAATTTTGGAGATCAAAAACAACCCTCCAAAACCAACAGACATTGTTTTGGTTCTCAACCCAGATGTCTTTCTAGACTTAAAAAACAGCCCAGAAGAATTCTATGAACACTATCAGAATCTAGTCCCCACCAGAGAAGAACAAAAGCAATGATTGGAAGAAATCAACACCTGATTATGTGACCATTGCTTGATCCCATGTGACTTTCAATATTGTGATGAGTGTGACCTCATCTACAATCCACCACTATGCATGATCTACACAATCCCAGAGAAAAAGAAACCAATTAGCATCTGTGCATCTGAATTGGAATCAGTGTTTAATCCTGATTCAAACTCCAACAGTGACGACGACAAAAACACCAGTTCCAACTCTGTTCAAAATAGCAATGAAAACAACTCTGATTCAAACCCTAATTCAAACTACAAACAATATATCATGCTTCCTGACCTTACCAAGAAGCAGAAACTAAAATGGTTCAGCAATAATGATAAGGATATCATGCCAAAACGTGCGTACAATACTGATGCTGGGTTTGATCTGAGATATTCTGGAAAAGATGTTATAAAATTGGAACCACATTCGTGCATCTGCATAGATCTGAAAGTAGCACTGGAAATTCCAGCAACAACAATAGTTCAACTAGCATTTAGGAGTAGTTTAGCAAAAAGAGGAATTAATATAAGAAGAGAAATAATTGATGCAGGATATGTAAGAAATATTATTGCTATACTACAAAATGATTCTAAAAAGACCTATATCATAGAGCCAAATAAAAAGATAGCACAGGCAATATTCCTGCCTCTGGTGAAAATAGCTCAGTTAGTATTAGTGGGAAATAGGAAGGAATTAGGGATAATAGCAAGAGGAATACAGAGATTTGGATCAACAGATAGAATAGATGTACTAGTCAATATGGCAAAAGAAAAAATTGTTAACCAAGGAGAAATTATCTCAACAGGTCAAGCAATTTCTATTCCACCATATGGCCAGTACATGGTAGGAATAAAACAGGAATTAAAAGAACAGAATCAGATTTTTGAAGCAGAACCAACTTTTTGTGAATCAGGAGAGATTGGACTCATCAATCTCTATATACTAGTCAAAGATTACAGCCACATCAAAATTCCCATCTACAATAACACAAAAAATGTTATAGTAATACCAGCCAGAACCACTATTGGATACTTAAGCACTGAAATAGAGGATCAACCACCAAGCACCATTCCAGACTTTCTATAGCTTTGTGGATATGTCAATATTACATTACAAACAATATATGGACGAAGCAAATGTTATTTGCTTCAACCAGAGCAATTGGAACAAATGAACATGGGAAACTTAAATCCACTTCAACATATGTAGCTCAAGATGTTGCTCAACAATTTCAATGACATCTTTGCCAGTGAAAACGAGTTTGGCTGAACTGACATTATTCAGCATTAGATCAAGACTGGAAATGCAATGCCAATTAAACAAAGAACATACAGAGTACCACCAGCTAGCCATAAGATCATTTGTTAAGAGATAAACTAAATGCTTAACAACAGGCTAATTCAATCATCAATGAGCCCATGGTCATCACCAGTGGTACTCATCTGAAAGAAAAATAAAAAAATCTGATTTTGTGTGAACTACAGGAAACTCAATGGTATAACTCATAGAGACAGCTATCCAACCCCAAGAATATAAAAATTATTTGATGCTTTCAGCAGAAACAAATGGTTCTCAACATTAGACTTAAACAGTAGTTACTGGCAAATAGCCATGAATTCAACCGACAAAGAAAAGATGGTATTCATCACTAGAAAAGAGAATTTCAAATTTGAAGTAATGCTCTTTGGCTTAACCAATGCCCCAGCTACTTTCCAATGACTAATAGAAATTGTTTATACTGGCTTATTGTGAAAATCAGTAGTTGTATACTTAGACAACACCAATGTATTCTCAAAAACATTTGATGATCATTTTTATTATCTTCAACAAGTGTTCAAAAGGCTAAAAAGAACAGGACTAAAATTAAATGCAACAAAGTGCTTCTTTAACAAGACAAAACTAAAATTCTTGGGACACATAGTCAGCAAAGATGGCATCAAAATGGACTCAGAAAAAATAAAAATTGTAAAAAACTTTCCAGTACCAACCAATGTAACTGAATTGAAATCATTCTTGGGATTTGCAAGCTATTATCGATGCTTTATAAAGAACTTTTCAAAGATAGCTCAACCACTCAATAATCTGCAAACAAAGAATACAAAATATGAATGGACAGAAAGTTAACAAAAAGCTTTTGATATTCTAAAAAGAAAGCTCATTCAAGCTCCAGTACTGATTTACCCAGATCACAACAAACCATTCATCATTATCACCAATGCATCAGGCCAAGCATTGGGAGCAGTACTATCTTAGAAGGGACCAGATGACAGAGAACATCCAGTAGCATATGCCAGCCAAGGTCTAACATCAGCCGAAAAGAACTATGGAACACCAGAACTAGAACATTTAGCAATCTATTGGGCAGTCATGAAGTGGAATGAATACTTGAACCAAAAGTTTGATATATACACAGATTATAAAGAGTTAATATTACTTCAAAAGCAAAAATTTGATGACGGCCACCAATCCAGATAGAAAATGGCACTCTCACAATATACTTATACTATACACTATAAGAAAGGAAAAGACAATGGAAATGCCGACAGTTTGCCATAAATAAGACAAATCTAAGAACATTTTAACCCAAAAATATAACAAAACCAGAACAATACCAACGAAAAATATAACAAAAAATAAACATACAAAAATATCAACAACTTCAACATTATATAAACACTCAACAGTTCAAGGAGAATTTATCTCAAATGGAACAAAAGAGTATCAAACAACAATTAAAATATTTTATCACTCACTAAAATATACTTTATCAAAAAAATAGAAGAGATCTAGATCAACCAACCAGAGTAATTACAGAGCCAGAAAAAAAGACAATATTATTCAACATGCACTCAAATCCAACAGCAAAACACTTTTACAAAGAAGCAATCATGAAAAGAACCAAAAAAAGATACTATTGACTATCAATGTATTTAGACATCATCTAATATGTTCAAAATTGTGATGCTTGTCAAAAAAGAGGAAGAACAAAACCCAGTGAACCATTAAGACCAATCAAAGTAGAATAACCATTTGATTGCATTGGAATTGACTTAGTCAGATCATTAACAATAACCAACAGAGGCAACAGATATATTACAGTAGCCATGAACTATCTTACCAAATGGCCAGAAGCAAAAGCAATTCAAAGAGTGAATGCAGAATTCATTGCCAAATTCATTCATCAGGATTTGATTTGTCAACATGAATGTCCAAAAGAATTATTATCAGACTAAGGAACTCATTTTGTGAACAGAACATTAACAGAATTAAGCCAAAGATTCGGAATTAAGAGACCATTATCATCACCATACCATCCACAAACCAACAGATTAGTCGAAAGATTCAACAGAACATTGTATAAAGCAATAGCTAAGCTCAGCCAAGAAAACCAGAATGATTGGGATTTGTTGATACTATCAGTATTATTTGCTTATCAGACAATAAAACAAGATACTACACAAGCAATACCATTTGAATTAGTATATGGTAGAACAGCAATACTACCAGTGGAAATAGAAGTCAGCACATATCCAACCAAACCAATAACAGAAGAAAATTTCAAAAACACATTGTTAAGAAAAACATATGACTTAATAGAAACATTAGAAAACAAATGACGGAGAGCAGCTGATAACATACAAAGATCACAAGAGAAACAAAAAGAAAGACATGATAACCAACTACTAGATAAACCAGTTGAATTCAAGATTGGAGACAAAGTACTATTACATTATACCAAAGCAGAAAAACAATAGAATGGAAAATTTGACCCCAAATGGGACAGACCATTTCACATAGAAGAAATTCTAGGAAATAAAGCTTACAAATTAAGGTTGAATAACAAAATCTTAACCAAAGCAGTACATGGAGATCGACTGAAACCATACCACCATATAGCATTATCATCCACTAGTAATATTCCACAACTGGGAGTACAGAGAATACTAGTCCAACCAGATGAGATTCCATGAGATCTGAAACCAATTATCATCATTGATAACAACACATCTAATTGATTGACAGAAAGAATATATAAAGACATGGTCAACATGACAAGAAAAAAATACAGAAAAATGGCATTCATTAGCACAACAAGTCTTTCAATTAATCCAACACCAGGAGATGGAAATTACAATCAATCAACAAACTATTCAATACAAAAGTACTGCAAGGATATCACAACACAAAGTACAGAAAAAACTCGAAAATGTTGTTGACAAGATCATAACCAAAGTAAAATTGGCCATGAAAGAACAATAAATAGTCAGATTACACCAAGAACTTACCAGAGAAACTTGGACTTGGTGGATGCAACAATTCCCGAAAAACTATTGTCATTTTCACTTGGAACAACACATAAATATCCAGAATTTGTACACTGATAAAACAAAATGGTTATTTGACACAACAATACTGAGACAACTGGAACAATTTGTGAGAAAGAACAATCTAACTACACAAGCTCGAGCCATTTACCAGCTATATATAAGATTTTAAGACTGACCAGAAATCTTACTCAACACAGCAATAGATACAATTACAAGTAATCAATTGGGGAAAATGACCAACACCCAATTTGAAGAATTACAAACTCAAATAACACAAGCAATACTCGAAAAAAAAGTTCAAAAAATAATTCAAGAGGGGGAATTAAAAGAGTTAGATTTTGACAGAGCTCAATATTAAAAAGAGGGAATAATGTTACTCATAGAATAAAGGAAGTATATTATTATTAGCAAGTAAAGATTAGCCAATCAGAAGTAGACATAGTAAATATGGAATTCCAGGATTCCTCTCAAAGGAATTCCAGGATTCCAGAAACTTCAGGATTCTCCGGCAAGGAATTGCAGGATTTCAGAATTCCAGGATTCTTCTCATCAAAAATTGCAGGATTCCAGAAATTCCAGAATTCCTGTCACAAGAGATTAAAGAATTGAGGAATCTCAAATATGTATATATAGCAGTAGTGGTAGAAGCAGAAAAAACAGAATCAACACCAAAAATTCTTAGCTTAGTTACCACAATTCTCAAATAAATAATTATTCACTAGATCAAATTTATTTTTCACTATTAACACTTCATGTTAATAGTAACTGATACTTAATTATACTGGAACAATAGTTTTTGATCATGGCTATTGACAGAATACTAACTTGCAACTCACCTTGGCTTATTTCTTATTTTCTTTTTTATCTTTTCTTTATTTTCTTTGTTGTCTACTAACTTGATTAAAAGATTTACTCTTGGAGGACTTACAGAGAAATAAAACTTACTTAAAACAATACTTACTTTTAGAAGACTTACAGAGGAATAAACTTGCTTAAACAATACTTACTTTTGGAGAACTTACAGAGGAACTGACATCAGAAAACAGCACTGGTATACACTTACGGAGGATATTGTACCAGGAGAATCATCAACCATCAAGCTGAACAAGCAATCAACAAAACTATGGTTCCAAAAAACTATTAATAAACTGTTACCATTGAATCTCTGTCCATTATACAAAAAACTCAATTGGAAAACCTTCAGATAAAATATCTTCAGATTATCATACGCACTAATTACTTTAAGCACCAAGTTATGGGTTTGTTATTTACTCGACACCTCAAAGAATTATTTATAACACCAGTAACATTATCTCCTCTTTTTTTAATATTAAGCTCCTGCAAAGTCAGTTATGTCTGTTAATAGAATTTTGTTTATGTAATGTTCAATAATTATGTCAACTATGGCTTTTTGTAGATTTTCGAACTGTTAATTGGTTATTCATCTTATGTTGTTAACTGTTATCTTTTTCAATGATCTATCCAATAGTATGTTTGAACAATGTTGAAAAGTGATGTATAATTGACATGCTGCCTTGTAGTGTAGTGTCAGATTGCTCCTTCCTATGAATTCTTCTACTTGTCACATTGCTTTTTTGTTGAAAGTTTTCTGGTTGTAGTCTCTGTATGGGTTTTTTAAGTCTAGTTGTTCTTCAATTTTGTAAAACCAATATATTAGAGGGAGTTTTTTTTCCCCTCCTGGGCATTGTCTGGTGTTCACTTCCCTGTTTTGGGAAGTTCGGTCCCATGAGCTAAAGATTCTTTAATTTTTTCTAGCTTAAAAGCCAAGTATGTTGTATATAATTGTTTTTGTTTTCTATCTAATTTTTTCACTTCTTCTTCTTCCTCCCTTCTTTTTTTTCTATGTTCTGCCTAAGAAGTATATTTTATTCTTTTTTGTAAAATTTTCTTTCTGGGTGAAGTGTAGGAATAAGAATAGTTAGTTTTAGTTAAACTTTCACCCATCCCTCTTTTTTTATTATTTCTATATCTTATCTCTTTTTTATTGATTATAATTTCTATTTGAGATATAGATTTTTGAATTTTGTTAAATAATTGTTTAGATAATTTTAAAATTTTGTCTAAAAGGTCCATATTTGAAATTTTTATTATTCTCTTCTTTGTGGTCTCAAGGCTTATATACACGTAATATCTAGATTTTGGCATGTGTGTAGTTATGTCTTAATGATTATTATTGGTTCCATATCTTGTGGCATATCTTTTGGTCTGATTAATGGAATTTGTGCTTCTAGTTGTAGTTCCACTGATGTCAATTTTTGTGTTTGATAAATTTTTAAACAATTTCCATGTGCTGTTCTTTTTAGAATTTTGTTTTCTAATCGTAACTTATAAAATCTGTTTCTTAAAATTTTGTGTATGTGAAATAGTCTGTCCTATTTTGGATCAAACTTTCTATTCCACTGTTTTTCTGCTTTGGTACAATATAATAGTACTTTGTCTCCAATCCTGAATTCAACTGGTTTATCTGGTAGTTGGTTATTATGTCTTTCTTTTTGTTTTTCTTGTAATTTTTGAATGTTATCAGCTGCTTTTCACCATTTGTTTTCTAGCATTTCCATTATGTCATATGTTCTTTTCAGCAATGTTTCTTGGAAATTGTCTTCTGTTATTGATTCTGTCAGATATGTATTGACTTTTATCTCAACTGGTAATGTTGCTGTTCTACTGTATACTAATTTAAATAGTGTTGCTTGTGTAGTATCTTGCTTTATTGTCCAATAAGCAAATAATACTAATAATATAAATAAATCCCATTTGTCCTGGTTTTCTTGGCTGATCTTGGCTATCACTTTACACAATGTTCTATTAAATCTTTTGACTAATCCATTGATTTGTGGGTGATATGGTAATAATAATGGTCTTTTTATTCTGAATCTTTGACTCAGTTCTGTTAATGTTCTATTTACAAAGTGAATTTCTTGGTCAGATAATAATTTTTTTAAACATTTGTGTTGACAAATCAGATCTTAATGAACGAATTTGGCAACAGATTCTGCATTCACTCTTTGAATTGCTTTTGCTTCTGGCCATTTAGTAAGATAATTCATGGCTACTGTGATGTATCTGTTCCCTCTGCTAGTTATTGTTAATAGTCCAACTAAGTCAATTCCAATCTACTTGAATGGTTGTCTTACTTTGATTGGTCTTAATGGCTTGCTAGGTCTTGTTCTTTTTTTTTTCTGACAAGCATCACAATTTTGCATGTATTGGATGATGTCTGGGTACATGGATGGCCAATAGTATCTATTTCTAGTTCTTTCTATAATTGCTTTTTTGTGAAAATGTTCTGCTGTTAAATTGGAGTGCATGTTGAATAATATTGTTTCTTTCTCTGATTCTGTGATTACTCTGGTTGGTTGATCTGAATTCTTTCTGTTTTTCCAATAAAGTATATTTTGGTAAGTTATAAAATATTTGGACTGTTGTTTGATATGGTTTTGTTCCTTTTGAGATAATTTTTCTTTAAACCGTTGGGTATTTATAAAATATTAAAGTTGTTAATATTTTTGTTTATTCATTTTTTGTTATATTTTTGGGTTGAAGTGTTCTTAAATTTGTCTTATTCATGATAAACTGTTAGCATTTCCATTTTCTTTTTCTTTTTTGTAGTGTATGGTATATTTAAATGGTGAAAGTTCTATTTTCTATCAAGTATAATGATTATCTTCAAATTCTTGCTTCTAGATTAAAGTCAATTCTTTATGATCAGTATATATATTAAACTTCTGACTTAAGTATTCTTTCTATTTCATAACTGCCCAATAGATTGTTAAGTATTCTAATGCTGGTATTCCATAGTTCTTTTCAGCTGGACTTAAACTTCAGCTGGCATATGCTACTAAATGTTCTCTTCCATCTGGTTTTTTCTGTGATAGTACTGCTCTCAATGCTTGGCCTGATGCATCAGTGGTAATAATAAATGGTTTGCTGTGATCTGAATATATTAACACTAGAGCTTAAATAAATTTTCTTTTTAATATGTTGAAAGTTTCTTACTGGTTTTCTGTCCATTCATACTTGATGTTTTTTGATTAAAGCTGGTATAATGGCTGGGCCAGTTTAGAAAAGTCTTTGATAAAGTGGCAATAATATTTGGCAAATCCCAAGAATGCTCTTAGTTCTGTCAAGTTGGTTGGTACTAGAAAGTTCTTAACTACCTCAATCTTGTCTGGATCTTGATACTGTCTTTGCTTACAACATGTCTCAAAAACTTGAGTTCAGTTTTTCTAAAGAAACACTTGGTTGCATTTAATTTTAATTCAGTTCTTTTTAGTCTTTTAAACACTTGTTAGAAATGATGCAAATGATCATCGAATGTCTTGGAGAATACATTTGTGTCATCTAAGTAAACAACTATTGATTTCCATAGTAGTCTGATGTAAATGATTTCCATTAGTTATTGGAAGGTGGCTGGTGCATTTATCAAACCAAATGGCATTACTTCAAATTCAAAATTCTTTTCTCGCATTGTAAAAGCCATTTTCTCTTTATCTTTTAGTTTTATGGCTACTTGCCAGTAACTGCTGTTTAAGTCCAAAGTTGAGAACCATTTCTTTCCTTCAAAAGCATCAAACAGTTCTTAGATCTTTGGAGCCAGGTAGCTATCTCCTTTTGTTACTTCATTCAGTTTTCTGTAATCCACACAAAAGCAGATTTTCCCATTTTTTTTATGAACTAGTACTACTGGTGATAACTATGGGCTCATTGATTGCTGAATTAGCCCATTGTCAAGCATCTAATTGATTTCTTGATGAATAATCTCATGGCTAGCTAGTGGTACTCTGTATGCTTTCTGTTTAATTGACATTGCATCTCCAGTCTTGATTTGATGCTGGATGATATCAGTATGGCCAAATTTATTTTAGCTGGCAAAGATATCATTAAAGTTGTTGAGTAACATCTTGAGCTGCATACATTGAAGTGGGTTTAAGTTTCCTATGTTCATTTGTTCCAATTGTTTTGGTTAAAGCAGATAACATTTGTTCTGTCCATAAATTGTTTGTGATGTGATATCCATATATCTGCAAAGCTGTGGGAAATCTGGAATGTGGTTTGGTGTCTGTTCTTCAACTTCAGTGCTTAAATACCTGATAGTGGTTCCTTTTGGTATTTCTATGATGTTTTCTGTTGCATTATATATAAGAATTTTGATATGGTTCTTGTTTTTGGCTGGTATGTAAAGATTGATAAGTTCAATTTCTCCTGATTTGCAAATAGTTGGTTCTGCTTCAAAAATTTGTGCCTGATCCTTTACTTTTCTTTCTATAGTTAACATGTACTGGTTATATGGTGGAATGGAAATTGATTGATGGGTGGATATAATTTCTCTCTTGTTAATAACCTTTTCTTCTGTCATATTAACTGGTACATCTATTCTATCTGTTAATCCAAATCCTTGTATTCCTCTAGCTGTAATTCCTAATTCTTCCCTGTTTTTCACTGATACTAATTGAGCTATTTTAACCAGAGGCAGGAATATTGCTTGTGCTATTTTTTTATTTGGCTCTATAGGCCTTTTCTGAGTTATTTTGTAGCATAGCAATAATATTTCTCACATATTCAGCATTAATTATTCCTCTTCTGATGCTGATTTCTTTTTTTGCTAAGCTACTTCTAGATGCTAATTAAATCATTGTTGTTGCAGAAATTTTCAGTACAACTTTGAGATCAATGCAGGTGCATAAATGTGGTTTCAATTTGATAGCATTTTTTCTTGGATATCTTAGATTAAATTCTACATCAGTATTATGTACACATTCTGGCATAATACCTTCATTGTTGTTACTGAACCATCTGAGTTCTTGCTCTTTGGAGAGATTAAAAAGTGCGATGTACTGTTTGGAGTCTGAATCTGAGTTTAAATCACCATTGTTATTGCTGTTGCCATTTTGAATAAAGCTGGAACTGTTGTTGTTATCATTATCAGAGTTTGAATTGGAATTAAAATTTGAATCCAATTCTGATACACAGCTGCTAATTGGTTCTTTCTCTTCTAGAATTGTGTAGATCCTGCATGATGTTGGATTGTAGATAAGGTTACACTTATTATAATACTAAAAGTCACATGGGATCAAACAGTGGTTATATAATTGGGTGTTTATTTCTTTCAAGTGCTGTTCTTGTTCCTTTTGAGTGAGTGCTAAATTTTGGTAGTGTTCATGGAATTCCTTTGGGCCTGTTTCAATATCTAAAAAGGTGTTGAAAATAAGAACAACTTCAACTGGTTCAGGGAAATTGTTCTTTATTTCTAAGATTTCACTGGGCGAAGTGCTTTCTATCTTAGCATTGGCCATTCTCTAAATCTTACTTTCATCATGTGGGTAACCATTCAGACAAGAGATTGCTCAATGCCAGGCTGCAGTTATTGGGATTTCTTGACTTACTCAGTTGTTAATGAGAATTGTGTATTAACACAATGCATCACAGGTTTCTCCTTGACCAGGAATGTCATTCTACATCTCTTCGTCAAACAGTTGTTTGCCACAAGTGAGACATGATTTGTTGTCCCACTTGCCTTGGCATTTTGAATAGCCATAGTGTCTACAGTGACATGGTTTACAATAGTAATAGGTTTGCATCCAGTAGTCTTCGTCAGATGCAATCCAAGCTTTCATGGAGGACAACTTTTTTTGCAGTCTTTGCACTGAAGTGAGATATAAGGTGGTTTTGGTCTGATGTCAGTTGAATAGGAACTTCCCCAGCCACTGGTAATTTTGTTGGTGGTATTTTCTTATGGCTTGTCTTTTTCTTTTCCTTTCCCTTTGTTGTTCCAAGACAGTATTAACAGTAATTCATTGTGATTGGTGTCAGTCCATGAAACTTGGTAGGCTTTCTAAGTAGGTTTTTTTTCTTCTTCCTCAAATTCAATTAATGGTACAGTGTTACAGGTAATTATTTGGGGTCTTAAATCAAATAACAAACTTGTAATCTGGTGCTCAAAAGCTATTCCCAATGATGGTGATCTGAAGGTGTTGTTTGTCTAAAAGTTTTGGTTGTTGAGTTCTTTGTATAATAGACAGAAATTCAATAGTGATTTATCTGTAGCTTCTCAGAATCGCAATTCTGTCAATTTTTCTCTTGGCGTGGTGATTGGCAATTCTTTGGTAAGTAATCCATAATTCTTTTACATGTTCTACCCACTCGTAGAGGTCTTTTACCAAGCAATCCTTGATGTCAATAACTTAGCACTTAATCTTCAATCAATTAGTAGAACAAAGAAGTAACAACAATAAAAGAATATAAACCAAAGAATAACAGAAAATAAAAAATGAGAAATCAGCCAAGATGATGAATGTTAGTAATTCATTAATAGCCATGATCAAAAGCTATTGTTCTAGTGTGATTAAGTATCAATTACTATTAACATGAAGTGTTAATAGTGGAAAGTGAGTTGAAATGGTGAATAATTATTTATTAATATTGTGGATGGAATGTTTCTAACTAAAGAATTCTTTTTTTTCTACTTCTAATATTATTGCTATATATACATAATTGATGTTTTATGAAATCGCTCATATTTTTGAGTGATGTGCTATGATTTCTTGAGCAATGTGCTTATGTGGTAAATACTATTTGCTTATTGGTTTACTATTTTTCTATATTTGTTTTTTTTTATAAGTAACATTATTTCCTTTTTTTTAATATTAAGCTCCATTAAAATCTTCATTTTGAATTAGCTCTAATACTTCTTTTTCTAGTATTGTTTGTTTAACTTTATTTTTCACATCTTCTACTTGTACATTGTTTATTTTTCCTCATTGGTTAATGGTTATAGTTTCTATGTCAGAGTGTAAAAGTATTTCTGAATAGTTCTGAAATATGTTGTGCAGTCAGTAAATTGTTCTCACATGTAGTGTTGAGTTTGTTTTTTTTTCAATAAATTCTTTAATTTGTTGTATTATGTTTTGGTTAAATATTCTCTTGAATTTGTCAATATACAACTCTTGAATATTCAACTTTCGACCTAACTGGTAGTGACAGTATGATATTAGAAGTTGTTCTGTTTATTGCTTCTAATTCTCTTTTGTAAGTTTTTCTGTTGGTGCCATAATAGATATTTTTCCAAAAGTGTTCTTCACTTTTTCTATTATGTTATCTGACCAGTTTTTATCTTTCTTTGGTAACTGCTGATATGATGTATTCTTTGTCTTTCTTTTAGTGTTTCGATAGCAAATTGTTTGGTTGTTAACAATAATTTTCATGTTTAAAAATTGTTGATTTAAGGCCTGGAATAATTGTTGAGCTATGGTGTAAATGTGAACTGGTATTTCTATTTTTTTTTCTTGGTTGCTTTTGTCGCATATACTGTGTCTTTATATACTCTTTTATTATTTGATTTTACATGTTTGGTTTAATAATTATGATTGGTTTTAGATCTCATGGAATCTCATCTGGTTGGACTAGTATTTGTTGTACTCTTAATTGTAGAATGTTATTGGTGGATAATGATGCTATTTGGTAATATGGTTTCAGTTGATCACTATGTGCTGCTTTGGCTAAAATTTTGTTGTCCCATCTTAATTTATAAGCTCCATTTCCAAAAATTTTTCTATGTAAAATAGATCATTCTATTTGGGGTCAAATTTTCCACTCCATTGTTTTTCTATTTTGATATGATGTAAAAGTACTTTGTTTCAATCTTGAATTCAACTGGTTTATCTGGTAATTGGTTATCGTGTCATTTTTTTTGCTTTTTTTAAGACTTTTGGATATTATCAGCTGCTTTTTGTCGTCTGTTTTCTAGTGTTTCTATTAAGTCATATGTTCTTCTTAACAATGTTTCTTGGAAATTGGCTTCTGTTATTGGTTTAGTTGGATATGTATTGATCTCTATCTCAACTGGTAATGTTGCTGTTTTCTCATATATTAATTCAAATGGTGTTGCTTGTGTAGTATCTTATTTCATTATTCAATAAGCAAATAATACTGATGATATAAACAAATCCCATTTGTCTTGGTTTTCTTGACTGATTTTGGCGATTGCTCACATAATGTTCTATTGAATCTTTCAACTAGTCCATTAATTTGTGGATAATATGGTGATAATAATGGTCTTTTATCCCAAATCTTTGACTTAGTTCTGTCAATATTTTATTCACAAAATGAGTTTCTTGATCTGATAGTAGTTTCTTTGGACATTTATGTCAACAGATCAAATCTTGATGGACAAATTCAGCAATAGATTCTGCATCTGCTCTTTGAATGACTTTTGCTTCTGGCCATTTAGTGAGATAATCCATGACTACTACAATGTATCTGTTGTTTCTGCTAGTAATTGTTAGTAGTCCAACTAAGTCAATTTCAATTCAATCAAATGGTTGTCCCACTTTGATTGGTCTTAATGGTTCACTTGGTCTTATTCCACTTTTTTTCTGACAGGCATCACAATTCTGAACATATTGGATGATGTTTGGATACATTAATGGCCAATAGTATTTTTTTCTGGTTCTTTTCATGGTTGCTTCTTTATGAAAATGTTCTGCTGTTGGATCTGAGTGTATGTTAAACAATATTGTTTCTTTCTTTGGTTCTGTGATTACTCTGGTTAGTTGATCTGAATTTCTTTTGTTTTTTTGGTAAAGTATATTTTGATGGTTGATAAAATATTTTGCTTGTTGTTTTATGTTGTTTAGTTCTTTTTAAGATAATTTCTTCTTGAACAATTGGGTATTTATATAACATTGGAGTTGTTGGTATTTTTGTATATTCATTTTTTGTTATATTTTTGTGTTGAAATGTTTTTAGATTTGTCTCATTTGTAACAATCCATCAATGTTTCCATTGTTTTTTCCTTTTTTATAATGTACTGTATAATTGAATAATGAAAGTTCTATTTTCTATCTGGCATGATAGTCGTCTCCAAATTCCTGTTTCTGGATTAAAGTCAATCTTTTGTGGTCAGTATACACCTCAAACTTTTGGTTCAAGTATTCTCTCCATTTGGTGACAACCCAATAGATTGCTAAGTGTTCTAGTGCTGGAGTTCTATAGTTTTTTTCAGCTGGACTTAAGCTTTTACTGGCATAAGCAACTGGATGTTCTCTTCCATCTGGTTCTTTCTGTGATAGTATGGCTCCCAATGCTTGGCCTGATGCATCAGTAATGATGATAAATAGTTTGCTGTGGTCTGAATATATCAACATCAGAGCTTAAATAAGCTTCTGTCTCAGTGTGTCAAATGCTTTTTGTTGAGCTTTTGTTCATTCATACTTGACATTCTTAGTTTGTAGATGATGAAGCAGCTGAGCCAATTTAGAAAAGTTCTTGATAAAATGACAATAGTAGTTTGCAAATTCCAAAAATGCTCTTAGTTCTATCAGATTGGTTGGTACTAGAAAGTTTTTTATTATGGCAATTTTATTTGGATCTGTTTTTATACTATTTTTGCTTACAACATGTTCCAAAAACTTGAGTTCAGTTTTTCTAAAGAAACATTTAGTTGCATTTAGTTTCAATCCGGCTTTTCTGAGTCTTTCAAATACTTGTTAGAAATAATGCAGATGATCATCGAATGTTTTTGAGAACACATTGATGTTATCTAAATATACAACTACTGATTTCTATAACAGTCCAGTATAGACAATTTCCATAAGCCATTGAAATATTGCTGGAGCATTCATTAAGCCAAATAGCATTATTTTGAATTTGAAATTCTCTTCTCATATAGTGAAAGCCATTTTCTCTTTATCTTCTGGTTTCATAGCTACTTGCCAGTAACCACTGTTTAAATTCAATATTAAAAACCATTTTTTTTCTCCAAAAGCATCAAACAGCTCTTGAATCTTTGGAGTTGGGTAGCTGTCTCCTTTTGTTACTCTATTCAGTTTCTGGTAGTCTACACAAAAATGAATTTTTCTATTCTTTTTCTGAACTAGTACCACTGGTGATGACATGGGCTTATTGATGACTGAATTAGCCCATTGTCAAGCATTTGATTGATTTCTTGACAAATGATCTCGTGGCTGGCTAGTGATACTCTGTATGCTCTTTGTTTAATTGGTATTGTATCTCCAGTTTTAATTTGATGTTAGATGATGTCAGTTCTGCCAAATTCATTTTCGCTGGCAAAGATATCATTGAATTTGTTGAGTAACATTTTTAGGTGTATCTGCTGGAATGGGTCTAAATTCCCTATGTTTATCTGTTTTAATTGTTCTGGTTGAAGCAGATAACATTCACTTTGTCTGTAGATGGTTTGTGATGTGATGTCTACATATTCACAAAGCTGTGGAAAATCTGGGATATGGTTTGGTAGTTGATCCTCAACTTTAGTGATTAAGTATCCAATAATAGTTCTCTTTGGTATTTCAATAACATTTTCCGTTGTGTTATAGATGAGAATTTTGATGTTTTTTGGGCTTTTGGCTGATATATAAAGATTAGTAAGTCCAATCTCTCCTGATTCACAGATGGTGGCTTCTGCTTTAAACAGCTGAGCTTGATCTTTTACTTCTTTTTTTATGGCTAACATATACTGATCATATGGTGGAATAGAAATTGATTAACAGGTTGAGATAATTTCTTCTTTGTCAATAACTTCTTCCTTCACCATATTAACTGGTATATCTATTTTACCTATTGATCTGAATTCTTGTATCTTTTTAGCAGTAATCCCTAATTTTTCTCTGTTTTCTACTGACACTAAGTTAGCTACTTTCACCAGAGGTAGAAATATTGTCTGTGCTATTTTTTCATTTGGTTCTATCATGTAGGCTTTTTCTGAATCATTCTGTAGCATGATGATAATATTTCCTACATATCCCACATCAATTATTCCTTCTCTGATGTTGATTCTCTTTTTTGCTAAGCTACTCCTAAATGCTAACTGAACTATTGTTGTTGCTGGAATTTCCAATGCTATTTTAAGATCAATGCAGATGCACGAATGGGGTTCTAATTTTATAGCATCCTTTCCTAGATATTTCAGATCAAATCCTGCATTAATATTATGTACATATTCTGGCATGATACTTTTATTGTTATTACTGAACTATTTTAGTTTCTGTTCTTTGGTAAGATTAGGAAGTGTGATAAATGTTTCGGGGTTTGAATTGGAGTCTGACTTATTGTTATTTCTGTTGCCATTTTGATCAGAGTTAAAACCATTATTTTTGTCATCATTATTGTCCGAGTTTGAATCAGGATTGAAACTTAATCTCAATTGCAATGTGCAGCTGTTCATTGGTTCATCTTCTTCTGGGATTGTGTAGATCATGTGGGGTTGTGAATTGTAAATGAGGTTACATTCATTACAATATTGAAAGTCACAGAAAATCAAACAATGGTTACATAGTTAAATGTTGATTTCTTCTAAGCATTGTTCCTGCTTTTCTCTTGTAAGTGCTAGCTCTTAATAGTGTTTGTGGAATTGTTCTAGGTCCAACAGGTTTATGACTGGTTCTGGGTCTTAGTCAAGTTCTATAGGTTCAGGTAGATTATCTTTAATTGTTTTTATTTCTTCTGGTGATGCTCCTTTGATTTTGGCAAGTATCATTTGCCAAATTTTGTCATCGTTGTGTAGACATTGATCTAAACGTTTGACTGCTTGTCTCCAGGTGGTGTCTATGGATGTTTCTTTTTTCACCCAGTTGCTTATGAGAATCATGTACTGACACAATTTGTCACATGTTTCTCCTCTTCCAGAAATGTCATTTCACATTTTTTTGTCAAGAAAAGTTTTTCCACAAGCCAAGCAGAATTTATTGTCCTATTTTCCAACTCATTTTGGTCTTCCAAAGTGTTTAATAACACATGGGTGGTAGTAGAATTTGGTTGCCATAGTGTATTTTTCATTGTCATTACAACAAGTACCCATTGACGACAATTTCTTGTCACAATTGACACTTACTAGTTTTGGGTGATAATAAATAAATTGTTGGGATGTAGTGTAGAAATTATAAGTGGTGGTGCTATTGGGTGTTGATTCTTCTTCCTTTTCCTTTTTTTTTTCCTTTTTATCTTCTTTCCACTCCCAATTTATTAGTTCTTCTTGGTTGTTGTCAGTTTTTCAGACTTGGTTGACATTCCAAATAAGTTTTTCCTTTTGTTTTTCTTTTCCGTGGTCATCCCATAAAGGTACTGGCAACAGCTTATTGTGTTCTGTATCAGTCCAAAAAACTTGGTAGGCTTTTCAGGTTGGTTTTTTCTCTTCTTTTTTGAATTTGATAAGTGGTGCTGACATATTGGTTGGTTTGAAGTGACCACATGTGGCTGGTGCACATGTGTATCAACTGTTCTGGCTTAGTTGGAGTTCTTGTGTCATCCAGTCAAGTATGACATTGGTTTTAGATAACCAGTTATTTCCTACTAATGCCTGATATTGAGTTGCTTCTATCACTAGGACTTTAATAAAAATAATGATGCCATTGACTTTAAAAGAAAAGTCATCAATTTTACCAATAGGAGTTTTGGTTGTCCCATTAGCAGTGATTATGTGAGCACTAACAGTACAATCAACTTGGTGATCTAATTGGTCCATAAGTTGTTGTGTAATAATGCTACCCGCTGATCCACTATCTAGGATCAGTTTGATGAACTGACCATCAACTTTGGCATTAGTGTACATCACAGTTATGGGTTTCTCTTCGAAGGCAGCTCTACTGAATAATGGGACTTCTAAGAATTCATCGATTTTAAAGGGAAATATTGCGGTGAGTGACTTGTCTTCCATAACAGTTGCTGGTGAGATATTGTTAACAAGTGTTTGCTATTGGCTGAATTCCAGGTTGCTGAATGTGGCATCTTCTGGGGTAACCAAAAGACTTAAATAGTGTTGGAAACTTAAGTTTTGGGTATGACTCATACTCAAACTTCACTGGCGAGATTCTGTTTATGGTGTTGATAAACTAGAGATCAGTTGGTGCACTACTATTGCTGATTTCCAGTTTTGTTGTGTCATTTTCAGCCTATGGATTCTATTTTAAGGTAAGTTTTGAGGTGGTGTTTGAATTTGTCAGGATTAATAGATTACTGGCAGCAGTAGTTGATATATTACTTGTGGCTGCGGCTGATAAATTGGAGTCTGATATATTGGTGGTTGATAGATTGGCTGCTGCATCAGTAGCAGGTAAGTAGGTTGATATTGATCTTGATTTGGCTGTTGATTTGGGGTCTGAAATCTGCAATTGGGATTTCTGTATTGATTTTCCGATCATGGATTACTATAAGAATGGCAGTTGACTTGGATATGACCTTGTTTACCACAGTTGTGACAGACACATGTTTTAGGTTGCCATGTCTGATTTGATAATGATGATGGACACAACTAATTTTGGAAATGTGTTGCATTCCCTAAATTATTGCATTGTTATGGTGGCTGATAAATTGGGCAATTGTCAGTTAAGTATCCTTTTAATTTCTGATTGATGGAATCACTAAATTGTTTCAATTTTTGAATCCAATTCAGATAATCTATTCATTACTAGATTAATGATTTGGGCATAGTTAACTTCAAGTTCAGCTGTTTCGAAATTTCTAGTGCTTGTAACTGCAGCTTGAAGGTCTACTGAATACATTGGGCATACACATTAGAGAATGTTACTGTGCAGTCCTCTGATGAATTGATTGAGGATTTGTGGCACTGTGAAATAATCAGCCTGTATGGTCTGAATTTGGCGCAGATTTCTATGAAAGTGTCCTAAGTAAGTAGTAACTGCTTCATTTTCTCTTTGCTTGATGGTGGTAAAAGTGTTGGCCAATTGGTTGATGCTATTATTATTACTGAAATATTGTAGGAAGGTAAGCTTGAATGTATTGAAATCCTGGGGTTTGTTGGCTAGACTTTGATACCATGAGTCAGCAGTATCCTGAAAAAAATAAGAAATGGCTTAGAGGACTCTTGCATCATTCTATCCATTGGCTGTGATGACTTTTTCAATATTATTAAGCCATATCTGGACATCGTTTTCTTCATCTGTAAATTTTTTAAGTTTGACAATTGGTGCATATGCCATTTGTTGTTGTTGTTGTGGCTGTTGAAATGACTGCTGTGGTTGTTGTAGTAATTAAAGTAGTTGTTGGAGGGGTTGTTGAAGTGGTTGCTATTGAACTGGTTTGATAATCAGTTCAATTAGTGGCTGATCGATGACAATTATTGGAGATAAGTCTGGTTGATTAATTAGATTGAAGTTTTGATTGTTTTGATTTGGCAGTGGTTGAATATTCAGAGTTTTGATTTCTGAATTTTCTAAATTTAGATTTTGCTGGGTTTGAAGATTCAGAGTTTCAAATTCCGGGTTTTCAGTAATTAGGTTCTGATAAGTAAATTCTTGATCTTCAGATTCTTTTTCTTCTTCTTCCTGTTTTTTTTTCAATTCCGTTACTTCCCAGGAACTTGCATTTCTGAAATCTGGTTGAGGTGGCAGTAATCAAAATCTTGATGGCATTGGCGATCGTGATTTAAATCCTTCAAAATAATTGCCATAGGTTCCTAGTAATTCTGTTTTTTTTTGTTTACTTTGAAATAGAAGTCAGCCAAATGTTGATGTTGTGTTTGATATGGACGCACCTGCTGATGTTATGTTAATGGCACTTCCAGAGGTATAGTGGTAGGATGGGTTGTTTGGTAATTCAACTCAGGTTTTCTTCCAAGTGGGTGATTGTATTCTTTGGGGTGTTACTGCTGATGTTTGCAGTTTTTCTTTTCCTTTACTGGCATATGTAATTAAATATCTTTGTTGAGTGTGATATTCAATATCTTTATTGATTCTGTGATAATGAATGCAAAATTGTGATTTGTTGATAGACTAGTGTTTTGAATTAATTCATTGTAAAAGGTTTCTTTTGCTGACTCAGTATTTACTGGTGTTCCTAACAGATAGACAATTCTCTCATTGACATAGAAATTGAAGGCTGATTCTGCTAATATGTGATTGTGGTTTAATCCCAAATGTTGACAGTAGTGTTAAAATAAAGATTTTGCAAATCCTAAATGGTTTGCTTCTATGGTTTCTGATTCTGCCACTTTTGAATGGTTGTAGTTGGTGCTGGTTTTCTGTAGAATTATATCTCACAGGGAGCACCAAATGTTACAGGTAATTATTTGGGGTCTCAAATCAAATAACAAACTTGTAACCTGGTGCTCAAAAGCTATTCCTGATGATGGTGATCTGAAGATGTTGTTTGTCTGAAGATTTTGGTTGTTGAGTTCTTTGTATAATAAACAGAGATTCAATAGTGGTTTATCCATAGCTTCTCAAAATTGCAATTCTGTCAATTTTTCTCTTGGTGTGGTGGCTGGCAATTTTCTGGTAAGTAATCTGTAATTCTTTTACATGTTTTACCCACTTGCAGGGGTCTTTTACTAGGCAATCCTTGATATCAATAACTTAGTGCTTAATCTTCAATCAATTAGTAAAACAAAAAAGTAATAACAATAAAAAAATATAAACCAAAGAATAACAAAAAATAAAAAATGAGAAATCAGCAAAGACAATGAATGTTAGTAATCTGTCAATAGCTGTGATTAAGAGCTATTGTTCCAGTGTGATTAAGTATTAATTACTATCAACATGAAGTATTGATAGTAAAGAGTGAATTAAAATGGTGAATAATTATTTATTAATATTATGGATGGAATGTTTCTAACTAAAGGATTTTTCTTTTTCTATTTTTAACATTATCACTATATATACATAATTGATGTTTTATGAGATTGTTCATATTCTCGAGTGATATGCTATGATTTCTTGAGCAATGCTCACATTGCTGAACAATGTGCCCTAATTTTCTAACATCACTTCACATTGTTAAGCAATGTGTAATGTTTTCTAACATTGCTCTACATTGCTAAATAATGTGCTCACATGCTAAATGCTATTTGCTTATTGGTTTACTATTTTTCTATATCTGTTTTTTTTTTATAAGTAACAATAGTTGTAGTGGTCTTGAAGTATCCACAGGTGGCTGATACTCTAGTATGCTATCCATTTTGGCTGAGCTGTAGTTTCTGGGTGTTCCAGTCGAGCATGGCATTGGTTTTAGACAGCCAGTCATTACCAATAAGAGCTTAATACTAGGTGGCTTCCATAACTAAAACCTTGATTGGTACAATAATACCATTGACTTTGATGAGAAAATTGTTGATTTCACCAATTGGAGTTTTGGTGGCTCCATTAGCAGTGATAATTCTAATGCTGGTAGTGCAATCAACTCGGCAACCTAATTGGTCTATGAGTTGTCATGTGATGATGCTGCCTGCTGAATTATTGTCTAAGATTAGCTTAATGGCCTGCCCATTGATCTTGGCATTGGTGTATATAGCAGTGATGAGTTTCATATCAAGGGTGGCTCTGCTAAAGAGAAGAGTTTCGGTTGGTCCTTTGATTTCAAAGGGAAAAATAACTGCTAACAATTCATTGTTTGTGACAATGGCTGGAGATATGTTGTTATTGATTGTTTGTTTCAGGGAGGTTTTCAGGTTGTTGTTAGTTGAGACGTCTTCTGGAGTAACCAGGAGACTCAGATAGTTCTGGAAACTCTGATTTTAGTTGTACCTATTTTCCAAATTCCTGAGACATGATTCTAAGGCATGGTTAGATAAACTGGAGATTGGTTAATGTAAAACCATCACTGATCTTTAGTTTTGCTGAATGATTTTTGGTCTTTGGTTTCCAAGTGACATCTGGATTGAATTGTGTGGTGGGGTTTGAATTTGTTGTAGGTGATATATTACTTGCAGCTATGGCTGGTAGATAACTGGTGCTAAGATTTAGTAGATTGGTTGTTGTGCTATTTGAGTGTAGTATGGTTGATAGTAATCTTGATTTGAGTAGTGGTTTGGAGTTTGAAATCTGCAATTGGAGTTTTGATTTTGATTTTCCAATCATAAATTATTGCTATAAACTTGGCAGCTAGCTCTGATGTAACCTTGTGTACTACAATTGTAGTAACTATGCATCTTTTGCTGCCATGGCTGATTGAATGATGATAATAAGGAATGCAACTGATTTTGGAAATGATTCGTGTTTTCTGAATTATTGTGTTATTGTGAAGGCTAATAAATTGCTTAATTGTCAGCTAAGTATCCTTCTAGTTTCTGATTAATTGAATTACTGAATTGTTTTAATTTGGAATTCAATTCAAATGATCTGTTCATCACTAGATTTATGGCTTGGGCATGGTTGGCTTCAAGTTCAGCTGCTTCAAAATCTCTGGCATTTGTAATAGCAGCTTGAAGATCTGCTGGATGCAAAAGATGTATGCATTGGAGAATACTACTGTACAGGCCTCTAATGAATTGGTTTAGAATTTGTGGCACTGTGAAATAATCAACTTGTATTGTCTGAATTTGGTGCAGATTCCTGTGGAAGTGTCCCAAGTAAGTAGTGACTGTTTCAGTTTCTCCTTGCTCAATGGTAATAAAGATGTTGGCTAAGTGGTTGATGCTATTGCTATTACTAAAGTATTTTAAAAATTCCAATTTAAATGCATCAAATGTTTATTATATCTGAGCTAGGTTATAATACCATGAGTTAGTGGCATCCTGAAGAAAATAGGGGATTGCTTGAAGAGCTCTGGCATCATCCCAATTATTGGTGGTAATGGTTTTGGTAATGTCATTGATTCATGTTTAACTGTCATTCTTTTCACCAGAAAATTTTTTTAGCTTTGTGATGGGTGTGTATGCCATTTGTGTGATCAGTTGTTGTGATGGTAGTAATTGTTGAATAGGTTGCTAAAGTGGCTGCTGTTGAATTGGTTTGATAATTAGTTCAATTGGTGGCTGATTGATAACAATTACTGAAGGTAAGTTTTGCTAATTAATTGTTTTGGAGTTTGGATTGTTTTGAGTTTGCTGGGTTTAAATGTTTGGAGTTTCAACTTCCGGATTTTCTAGGATTGGGTTTTGGTAAGTAAATTTCTGATCCTCACTTTCTTCTTCTTCCTCTTCTTTTGATTCCATTACTTCCCACAGATCAGTTGTTCCAAAGTCTGGTGGGGGTGACAGTGATCAAAATCCTGATAACATTGGTCATTGTGATTTAAATCCTTCAAAATATTTGCCATATGGTCCTAATAACTCTGCTCTTTTTTGTTTACTTTAAAATGAGAATCATCCAAAGGTTGATATTTTATTTGATGTGGACATGTCTGCTAAAGAGATGTTAATGGCACTTCCTGATGTATAATAATATGATAAATTGGTTGGTAATTCAACTCTGGTTTTCTTCCAAGTAAATGGTTGTATTTTTTTGGGTGTTACTACTGGTGTTTGCAATCTTCCTTTGCCTTTGTCTGCATAAGTGATGAGAAATTGTTGTTGGGTGTACTTTTCAATGGTTTAATTGATTTCTCTGATGATTGGTGTGAAACTGTGATTTCTTGGTAAGCTGGTATGTTGAAATAATTCTGTATAGAAATTTTCTCTTGTGGATTCAATGTTAACTGTTTCTCCTAAGCAGTCTGTGATTTTATCATTAACATAAAAATTGAAGGCTAATTCCACTGGAAAATAGTTGTTGTTTAATTCTAACTGTTGGCTGTACTGTTGAAACAAGGATTTGGCGAATCTTAAATGGTTTGCTCCTATGATTTTTGATTCTGCCACTTTTGGATGATTGTTGTTAGTACTGGTTCTCTGTAAAATTATACCTCACAGAAAGCACCAAATATTACAGGTGATTATTTGGGGTCTCAAAGCAAATAACAAACCATAACTTAGTGCTCAATTGATGACGTTAATAATGTTTGAAGATGTTTCAATCTGAAGATTTTGATTGGAGTTCTTTGTATAATAAATAGAGATTCTCATGTTTATTTTATCTATAGCTTTCCAGAATTGCAATTCTGGAAATTTCTTTCTTAGTGTGGTGGCCAGCAATCTTCTGGTAAGCAATCTGTAATTTTTATGCATTCTATTCACTCACAGAGGTCTTTTACTAGGCAATTCTTGACATCAATACTTAATGCTTAATCCTTAATCAATTAGTATACACAACAAAATAAAAGCAAAAATAAAAGAGATAAAGAAAAATAAAAACAATAAGCCAAGACAATATAAGTTAGTATTTTATCAATAGCTGTGATCAAGGACTATTGTTTCCATGTGTTTTAAGTATCAATTACTATTACCATTTAGGGTTGATAGCAAACAACTGGATTTAAGATGCTAAATAAGTATATTTATTGATATTTTGGAATGCTATGGTTTCTAATTGGGGAATAGTAACTAAGAAATTTCTGTCTCTGTCTCCTTTTTTCTGCTTCCAATGCTATTGCTATATATGTGTATTTTCTAGTTTTACAGAATTGTTTTGGATTGTCTGGATTTGCTAGTTATCACTTCATTTTTCTTACATTATAACTAATTATCCTATGTTATAACACATTATCTAACATTATTACATGTTATTCTATGTTATCCTGTATTATAACATGTTATCCTACGTTATAACACGTTATTCTATATTATAACATGTTATTCAACATTATTGCGTACTATTCTGTATTCTTTTACATTTTGTCACGTTTTTCTTCAGGTTACATTTTTTTTTCTTTCTTTAATAGGTTTTTTTTCTTCCAGTAACAACACATATCTCAAAGTGGACAATACTATTTAATAACTTGGTAGATGTCTTTGATTTGTTTTTATTCATGGTTAAAAAAGTCTGCTAAATGTTTTTGTAAACACTATAATTGTTGACTTTTATGTAATTTTTAGGTTTTTTTATATAGTAAGTTCAATATTTGTCTCATTATCTAATGTTTAATTAATAATTTATATTTCATTAAAGTTGGTTTCCTTTTCTATATGTTTGTTTTTATTATATAGATATATTTGTTCAGACAAATATAGAGTTTTTTTTGGAAATTTTAGAATAAAATTTTTAGGATAGGTTAAGGAAACTAGATAGAATAATATTATAGTCAAAGACAATTAAAATATATAATTGATTATTAAATTAAATAAAATATATGGTTGACTAATATTTGTATTATTCAAAACTCTGACTTTTAACTTTATTTTTCCAAATGTTTTATTCTGCATATGTTAATTTCTAAAGGCATTTGTCAGCTTTTGTTGTTATATAATAGTATATGATAATAAAAATATAAATGGGGAAAAAATTTGTTTATTTTGAGTTTTTAACATATTGTTATTTGGTTTTTTATTAAGAATATTATTACAGGTTGGAGTAACAAACTAACAGATAGCAAGAGAAAACAGGATTGTAGAGTAATAAAAGGAATCAAAGAGAATTCAACTTCAAAGAGTGAATTGAATGAATATAAATTTAATATACAAGATTAGTTTCATAAAATATCTCAGTTACTATACTTTTCAAAAGATAACCAGGAATCTGAAGATAGAGGAATATTCCATATTGTTAACAAATGATCATATACTGGTATAATTCTATGTCTCATGTTGGCACTCTTAGAATTCAATATCAGGTATCAGATATACTTTTTAATCATGTTTTATTTAACAATTTTCAAATACTACAATTACATGTTTTAGGAAAAAGGTAGGAAATAACCAATAAGTATTTTTTTATCTTTAAAATGTTCAGATACTTGAAGATAAGAAAAAAAAATTAGTGATAAGAAAAGAATTGAAATGAAGTTGTTATTTTATTTCTTTTCTTTCTTTGATTTTTATATTTTTTTCTATAGTTAAGAGATTCATCACTTATATAGCTATCAAAAGTGGTCAATAATCAGGTCAACAATTAGGTCAATGATCAGATCAATGATCACTATTTAAAAATAGAATGGCTAATTATATGACATTAGTGGCTAATATATGTGATAATTAATAAGAAGTATAGGTTTCAATCATAATATTATTCTTTCCAAAGAAATTGAGCTCCAGTGAAATCAAGCTATTCATGATGTAATTTAATTAAAAAGTTTTATCTAACTCAAAGCTAACTAATTTATTGAAGTTTTTTGTGAATAGGGTATATAATACTTAAAGTGAAATGAATTTTGTATCCAAAAAACCAAATTTTTGTATTAAAGTTTTGGTTTTTCTAGCAATAGTTAAAATTTTTGGAATATATAACCATATAATGTCCAAAATTTCTGCCTGTATCTCTGAAGTTGTTTTCTTCATGAGTTTTATATCCTCTATGATTTCTCCAAAGCAACCATAGAGTTTTAATTGCCTTTCATATGACAAATTTTTGTCTATAAACAAGATTTTTTGAATTGTTTTTCCAATTGTTCTAAAAAATAAGAATATAGTTGCTGTTATACTTTTCAACAGATATATATTTATTTATTTTGCTACCAATTTTTTCTCTTCTAATAGTGGTTTTCTTTGGTCTAATAACAGTATGTGTTCTACTGCTATTCATTATAATGATCTGTTTTTTAATAGTCAGAGTAGCATTTAGATAGTTTTTGATCCAATACTCATGGAAAGTATAAAAAGTGTTTTGAATGTTTTGATCCAAAAAATAATTGTTTATGTCGATTGAAAATATTTTTGTTTTGGGAATGATGCATTTATTTATACTTGATTTTTGCTGATTATTTGGGTCAGTATTACCACAACAGACAACCAATCAAGTCATTTGTAATATTTCTTGAGTTGTGTATTATAAACAAGATAATCATTGAAAATTGTTCTGAATTGATCTTGAAGAATATAAAAACCATTGTTCAAAACTTTGTTGACTATAAAAGGTCTTTTTCACCAGCTAAAAAATTTATCACCATAAATATTGTTTTTGTCTGAATGGTATTTTAATACCAAGTCACTAACACTTAAAGAAAGTGTTTTATAGGTTTTCTTTTTTTTAAGCTTTTTTTAAAACTGTTTATTTTTTCAAAGACAATTATTCATGCTTCTACCAAAGAGTCAAGAATGGTACCAAGTTTTCTTTGCAAAATGTCTTTGTAATTTCTTATTATAATCTCTTCAAATAGTTTTGTTTCAATATCAGTTTCTATTGGTAGTGTTGCCATACATCCATAAAGCAGATAAAAAGGTTCATAACTTGTTATGTTATGATTTACAGTTTTATAAGCAAACAAAGCTAAAGGCAGTACTTTGTTCTATAAGTTTGTTTCTTTACTGGTTTTGGCTAGAGTTTCATATAGTGTTCTATTGAAACATTCTACTAGGCTATTTGTTTAAGAGTAATAAAGGGAGGAAAGTTTATAACATATTCCCATTTTCTTGCAAAGTTCTTCAACTAGTGTATTGAGAAAAGCTTTTTTTTTATCAGATAAAAGTTCTCTGGAGCAGCCATAATGGCAGATAATATCTTCATAAATAAAATTGGCTATTGAGACTACTGTTTGGTCTGGAGTAGCTCTTGCTTCTACTTATTTTGTAAAATAGTCAGTAACTGTAATAATGTATTTGTTGTTATTAAAAGTTATTATTAAAGATTCAACAACATCTATACCAATTCTATCAAATGGTTAACCAACAGAGATTGGGTAGATATTTTTTTTGTGATTGGGTTTGCTTCTTTTTTGGCAAATATCACAGGTTTTAATGTATTTAGCAATGTTTTTTTCCAAAGTAGACTAATAATAGTGAGCTAAAATTTTCTGAATTGTTTTTGTTTTTCCAAAGTGTTCAGCTAATGGGTCAGTATACATGTTTTATATTACAATTTCTCTTTCTTCAAATCTGATAAATCTCTAAGAGCAGTTAGGATCTTTTCTGTTTTTTTTATATAATTGGTTCTGGCAGATCAAATAGAAATTTAATTGTTTACACAAATGTTCTCTTTGCTGTCAAGTGTATTCTGGTGAATATTGTTCTTTACCCAAAAATTTCATTAAGACAGAGTAGTTGTCCAAGCTTATTATTGTGTTTGTCAAAAGAAGAGTTACTAATAATTAAGTTGGTTTGGTTTAAAAGGGTTGTACTATTACTAGATGGTAAGTTTAGAGAAAGTGTCAGTGTTTTGATAATTAGCTCTTTTGTGGTGTTGGATGTCATAGTTGAATTTGTTCAAGTGGAGTATTTAGCGAGTTATCTATTTGTGTTCCAGCTTTTTTTTATTACATAGCCAAACCAAGACTTGGTAATCTGTTACTACCAAAAACTTTACACCAAGGAGATATTTGTTCTAGTAACTGGTAGCCCAAACTACTGCTAAGCATTTTTGCTCAGTGATTGAATAGTTCTTTTCTGCTGGTGTAAAGGATCTACTAACATATGCTATAGCATGTTCTCTGTTATCTTTATTTTTTTGTGAGAGAACAGCACCAAGTCCATAGCCAGATATATCAGTGTGGAGAATAAAAAATTAGTCCAAGTTAGGTTGTTTAAAACTTGGTTCAGTAACAAGTTTTTCCTTCAGAATTTCAAAAGCTTTTTGTTGATAAGTGTCCCAGTAATAATTGACATTTTTCTTGAGTAGCTGATTGAATGAAAAGACAATTTTGGAGAAATTCTTAATAAATTTGCAATAGTAAGAAGTCAAACCAAGGAAAGAGTGTAGTTTAAGAATATTTATTGGTTGTCTAATGTTCTGAACTTTTTCAATTTTAGTTGGGTCAGGGAAAATTCGATCTTTTGCAATAAGATAACCAAAAAACTGGGTGGATTGACATCCAAAAAAAGATTAAATTGGATTTATCTTGAGGCCAGCATTTCTAAGAAGGTCAAAAACTTTTTACAAGTGTTCAAGGTGTTTATCCCAGGTTTTTGAGTATACCATTATATTGTTCAAGTAAACCAAAACAAAGTTTTCTTTTACTGATTCAAACATTTTGTCTATTAGACATTGAAAGGTAAGAGGAGCATTAGTAAAACCAAAAGGCATGACTGTAAATTCATAGGTGCCATACTTAGTAATAAAAGCAGTTTTCTTTTTGCTTTCTGGTTCTATTTCTACTTGCTAGAATTTAGCAATTAAGTCAATGGTTGAAAAGAAAGCAGCACCATTGAATTTATCTAACATTGCATCAATTTTGGGGAGTAAATACATGTCTTTTATAGTGATGGCATTTAATTGGCAGTAATTGACACAGAAGTATAGAGTTCTATCTTTTTTAAATACCACTACAACTGGGAAAGCCCATTGTTACCAGAGGTTTTTGGTCTCTTTTTTTAAATGTTGTTAATGTTGATTTGCTGTGAATTCACGTTTCCAGGAAGTAGTTGGACCTCCAGTAACTGAATTTATCTTCAAATTATTTCCTATAATTTGAACTGCTGGGCTTATAAGTGGAATGGCCAATTTCATGCCAGTTATTTTGTGTAGTTATGTTGTAGTAAATATCAACTCTTTTCCAGGAATTACTCATCTGAAAGCTCACTAAAATTGTGTAGTTACTTTGCTGTAAAAGTCAACTCTTCTACAGAAATCTTGTCTGTAGGCTACCCTAATGATTATGATAGAAAATAAAAAGAAAATAAAAAAAATATAAAAAAATAGAATTCTGTTAAGAAAAACGTTTTTTATTCAGGCCTGGAGTCACTAACAGATTACTGAAATTAGTAGCTAATCAATTTCAAAACGTTAATTGTGTTGAGGGAATTTCAAGTGTAATAATTTAAGAATTTAGTTTTCGAATATATAATTTTTATTTGAATGTGTAAAATATAATTTGTTTTAATTAAGATATCTAAAGTAAAGTACTATAATAAGATATTATAAAAAAATACATTTTCTTGAAAAGAAAAGCTCTTCATTTATACAACTTGTTATAGTACTAGTCTTTGAACTTACACTTTTCTTTTTGCTACAATTTAGGTGAACTAAAGATACATTTCAGCAAACTACAAATTATTTCACTGAACTATTGATTATTTCGGCCAATTTTTATTAATTTCGGCAAATTTTGACTATGTTAAATGGTTCAGAGTATTGTGTAATTTGATTATTTTAATATCTAAAGTACAAATCAAATTATTGATTGAGTAATGATATTTAATAATTTGATTAAATAATAAGTGATAATCGAAATAATAATAATGTATGCTAATTAATAATAAAAATTATAAAAGTAATTTCATGCTAATTAATAGCTAAAATTTTACTGGTAACACTATTTATTCTTGGTTTTTTGTATAAATCTAAGATTTTTCATCTGGTTTATTTCTTTTTTAATAAATTTATCATTGTGTTGATTGGATTAATAAGACTTTAAATAAATGAAACAAGTTTCTTTGGTAGTAATGGTGTGTTGTATTATATGAGTTCATTCAAGAGTGTCACTTTCTTTTGAAATAACTGGGTTATTTTTAGCCAACAGATATTCAATGTCTATTTTATTTTCTTCTGAAGAGAATTCTCTTTGTTTTACTGCAAATGATTGGATCTCAGGTGGTTTGTTCTTAAAGGACTTCTGTACTTTTTTTATTTCTTTTCTGGGTATCAAACTAATTGGCTCCCAATCTTTGTAATAAATCAGACAGGATTTGCATTCATTACTTGATAAATACAAAAGTTTATTACACCAGCACTATGCACAAGAACCATGCCACCAATAACTGTATTTGGCTTTTTTGTCAGGTTTTTTGTTAAAGATTCTTTTGAAGATATCATAATAGGACCAGCAAATTAGCTTGTTATTTACAAGGATTTCTTTTTTGTTAGCTTTAACATTATCTAGTGGCTTGCTATTGCTGGTAAAAATAGTATAGATAAGTTTAGCAGTTTCTTTTTGTTCTTCTTGATCTTCTTTATCATCACTCTCTTCATTATTTAATTCATCTAATTGCTCATTTTTTTGATTCTGCTTGAATACTGGAAAGGTTGTTCAATGGCAGCATTTAACCACAATGAACTTCTCATTATATTTGATTGTTAGTTTATAAAGTTTATAATCAAGTAAGGCTTTTGCTTTTTTAAGCCATTCATTGCCAACTATAATAGTATATTCTTTAATTTTAGAAACTTCCATATCTATTTCAATGCTGATGCCATTGATATGAACAGGAACAGCTTTGGCTATAATTAGGTCTTTTTTCTTATTATCATGTACATTAGTCATTAGTCAAGTGGAAGGCTCATTAATTTTTCTGCCAATTGCTTCTAAGAAGTGCTTGGCAATAATACTAACAGATAATTCACTGTTCAGAATCAGATCAATAAAATAACCAGCCACTTGGGCTTTACAAATAAGAAGAGTGACATTGCTGTTATTAGCAAGTTCAGCTTGGTGTAAATGTTTGTTGGTTTTTGGTGTTTTTTTCTTTAGGATCAATAATTTGTTAAGATTTTTTCTAAACTGTGGATGAGTTATTAATTGGCCAAAAATAATGTGTGCTAGGGTTTTCATAAGATCTTTCACAACAAAATAGGGTCCAGATTTTTGTACAATTTCTGGGAATTCCAATTTTGGAAGATTCTTAAAAACTTTAGTCTTTGGTGGCTTATTGTTGTCAGCAATGGAAGTTGAGACTTTGTTAAGATCTAGAATGAAATCAATCTTGACTTTCTTCTTTTTTTTGTTGAATCAGAAGTGTTAATTGCCAGTTCATCTATATTATGGTTATCATCAATTAGTTTAAAAGTGTAAAAGATGTTTTCTTTTAGTTGGCTTGCACTTTCACTCTTTGGAAGTGCATTTACTAGTTTAAAGACTGATAAACAGTGGCTTCAACTAAGAAATCCTCTCCAAAGAAATTGATGTTGGCATGATTGTGTCTTTGATTAGAAATATTATTATGGTTGGGTCTGTTATTCTGAGTGTTATTATTTCTAAGAGCTGGAGAGGGCAATAGAGGATTGTTGCAGTCTCTTGAAAAGTGTTCAGTTAGTCTACAGTAATAGCATACAAATGGGCTACAATTTTGTTGTCTTTAATATGGTGGTTATTGGAGTTGATTAAAAGAAGTTCAAATCTAGATCTTTGGAATTGTTGATTCTCTCTAATTGCTTGGGCCAAAAGTTCCAATAGTCAGGCAAGATTTGCTGTAAGTCTATCTATTAATTGTTTATTTGGATCTTGAGTTTGGGCAGCAAAATAGGTAGCAGCCATTTGTAAAACAAGAGTCATAACAAGAGCAAAAGTAAAAACTAGAAGGGTGGATCCCAAATGCATTTTTTGGTTATCTTCTATTTTCTGAGCAAGTTTAATGGCCATATCTATTGTGAGATTATTTTTCAGGGCCAAAAGAGACCAAAGAGCATATAAGAGATTAATTCTCAATTTTTTTGAAAAGAAATAAATTTTTTGCTTTTCTGTCCAATTTTTATCAAAGTCTACATGCTTGATTAGTTTTCTAATGACTTTAGCATATTCAGTTACTATTTTTTCTGGGCCTTGGGTTCTTCTTTCCAATTCTATGTGCCATTTAAAAATCAAGATAAGAGTTCTAAATTTTGTTTCAAACCAGATAGTAAAAAAAGTGTTGTCTTTTTCAGCATTTGCTGGTGTTTATTTAATGATTCTTTGTTGAGCATTGGCATTGGTTTCTTGTGAAAACCAAGTAGCAAGAAAGTCTTGAAGATAGCCACCAATGATTTGGAACTTGTATTCATTATTATATTGGTTGGCTGTGACAGCTCTTTCAAAATCATCCAACTATTCAATTGGATCTTGAACATTACCTTTGAATAATAGTAATGGAGTGTTGTTTCTTTACCCTAAAGCAGTCTGTATATCTTGGAGGGCAATTAGGATATTTTGTTGCATAGAGTCTTGGGCCATTAGTTTAGGAGTAACTGTTTGTGTAGAATGTTCTGATTCACTTGAGAAGAAATCAAAAACAAGAGTGGTTTGATAGCTTTCTTTTTCTGTTTCAAAAGAAGTCTCTACTAGCTGATGAGCAGCAATTCAAATGTGAATTTGGTGATTTAGGTTTTCAGAATTAGGAGGCTGTTGTTTAAAGTTTATAAAATATAAAAGCTGATTGATGCTATTGTTTTTTTCTTCAAAATTGTCTTCAAAATAAGCTTGGTCAAAATAATAAGTATTATAGGCTGTATATGTTTTAGCTGAATGCTCATTCAGAAACCAGTTCCAAAAGTCTTGGAATTGTTTGCTGAATTGTTCTTCAATGAGGAAGCAAATCAAGCAAAAGGGCAAAGAATTAAGTTTAATAAAGTCTAGATTGTTTTTGTTGTATGCTTCAAAGTATTCTTCTGATTGTTGTGACAAGTATGAATAATCACTCATACAATAAGAAACAAAGTGGATTTTGACAACCTCACAGGGAGCACCACTTTTATGTTACAGGTTGAAGTAACAAGCTAACAGATAGCAAGAGAGAACAGAATTGTAGGGTGATGAAAGGAATCAAAGAGAATTCAACTTCAAAGAGTGAATTGAATGAGTATGGATTTAATGTGCGAGATCAGTCTCATAAAATATTCAGTCATTATACTTTTTAAAAAATAACCAGTGTTACCAGAGGTTTTTGGTCTCTTTTCTTGAATGTTGTTAATGTTGATTTGCTGTAAATTCACGTTTTTCAGAAAGTAGTTGGACCTCTAATAACTGAATTTATCTTCAAATTATCTCTTATAATTTGAACTGCTGGGCTTATGAGTGGAATGACCAATTCCTTGCCAGTTACTTTATGTAGTTACATTGTAGTAAATGTCAACTCTTTTCCAGGAATTGCTTATCTAGAAGCTCACTAAAAATGTGTAGTTATTTTGCTGTGAAAGTCAACTTTTCTACAGGAATCTCGTCTGTAGGCTACCCTAATGATTATAATAGGAAAAAGGAAAAGAAAAATAAAAGAAATGTAAAAGAAATAGAATTTTATCAAGGGAAACGTTTTTTATTCAGGCCTGGAATCACTAACAGCTTATTGAAATTGGTAGCTAATCAATTTCAAAACGTTAGTTGTGTTGGGAAAATTTCAAGTGTAATAATTTAAGGATTTGGTTTTTGAATAGTTAATTTTTATTTGGATGTGTAAAAGTGATTTGTTTTAATTAAAATATCTAAAGTAAAGTACTTATGATAAGATACTATGAGAAGATACATTTTCTTGAAGAGAGAAGCTCTTCTTTTATACAACTTGTTGTAGTACTAGTCTTTGAACTTGCACTTTTCTTTTTGCTACAATTTAGGTGAACTAAAGATATATTTCGGCAAATTTACAAGTTATTTCACTGAACTATTGATTATTTCGGCGAATTTTCATTAATTTCGGCGAATTTTGACTATGTTAAATGGTTCAGGGTATTGTGTAATTTGATCATCTTAATTTCTAGAGTACAAATCGGATTATTGATTGAATAATAATATTTGATAATTTGGTTAAATAATAAGTGATAATCGAATTAATAATAATGTATGCTAATTAATAATAGGAATTATAAGGGTAATTTCATGCTAATTAATAGCTAAAATTCTACTGGTAACATAATCTCCTCCTCAAGACTGAGCTCCGTCGAAGTTCAAGCACTATCTGTAATGTTAAGATAGTGGTCCAAGATAATTGAAGTGATCTGGTCTGAAAATTGTTGAAATTTCAGTTCTGTGAGCTTTCCAATATTTTGAATCTTCATTGGATGAAGTATTGGATTTTGTAGGATATTTTCACAAGTATTGAATAAATCATAGAGTCTAAATGCTGCTCTAAGTTTGTAGCAAGTGTTTGTTGGTCTAGCTGCTGTCTTGAATTCATTGTGAATTTGTTTTTGTATAATTTTAGGAGTGATGTTGGTTGCTTCAAGTTCCAGTTTTCGTTTATAAAGTGTTTTTCCAATATGAAAATATCTATATATAAGAGTATGTTCATTGTTCTGTTCATTAAAAAATAATAGAAGTTTTTGTTGAATTGTGGCATTTGGTGGAATGTCAATAGGGGCAATTAAAAGATTTTTTTTTAGTGCTTGCTTCAACAGTTCTGGTAATCTATTTTTAGAGTGACCTCTTGTTTTTTTTCTATAGGGGTAATAATTTTGAGAATTATTTACTACTGGAGCTGTGGTTTCTTTCTGAATATAATTAATTTGACTTTCATTAATCGTTATGGATAAGTCAGAAAGTGTTTTCAAGGCTAACATTAATTTTTGGGATATTTGTTGAATATTTCGGGGAATAATCATGAAGAAAATTGACTAACTAATAAAGAAAAAATAAAGAAAATTATTTTTGGATATGGGGTTTTTATTTGTTTTTGGATTTGGGTGTTTTTGTAATTATTTACTATTTTTGTGTATTATTAAAAGAATTATTGTAGAATTATTAAGTGTTCAAATTTGGTTGTTGTTCTATTATAATTATTGGTTCTAAATTTCGGAAAATATCTTCAGGATTAATTAAAAAGGAATGTGTACCAATTTGTAGAATTAATGGTTCAGGATTGTTTCTGGAATGATAGTGTTTTAATCTATCTCCATGTGCAACTTTTGCTAGTACTTTGTCATTAAGTCTTAATTTGTATGATCCATTGCCTAAAATTTCATGGATATAAAATGGTTCATTTCATTTATGTTCAAATTTTCCACTCCATTGTTTTTTAGCCTTAGTTTTGTGTAAGAGAACTTTATTTCCAACCTTAAATTCATTGGTAACTGGTGGCAGTTTGTTGTCATGCCTTTTTTTTTGTAAAGCTTGTGAATGTTTAATATAAGAGACTGCTATGTGTCTTTTTCCTTCCAATGTACTAAGAAGAGTATAGGCTCTTCTTTGGAGTGTTTCTTGAAAGTTTTTTTTATTGATTGGTTGCATTGGATATGTTTTTACTGTGAAATTAATTGGTAATATTGCTGTCTTTCCATAAGTAAGATCAAATGGTATGTGTTTTATAGTATCTTGTTTTAGTGTTCTGTATGCTAGTAACACTGATGAAATAAAGATATCTTATTCCTGCTCAAAATTTGTTGAGACTTTGGCTAAAAATTCACACAATGTTCTGTTGAAATGTTCTACAAGTCCATTTGTTTGAAGGGGATAAAGTGATGATAGAGGTTTTTTGATCTTGAATCTTTCACAGATTTCTTGTATCCAGTTGTTCACAAAATGTGTTCCTTGGTCAAATAAGAGTTCAATTGGACATTTATGTCTACAAATAATGTCTTCATAGATAAAATTCACTACTGATTTTGCATCTGCTCTTTGAATAGCTCTAACTTTAAGCCATTTGGTGAGATAATCTACTGCAACTACAATATAACAATTTTTTTGGGTTGTGATGGGTAATGGTCCGACTAAATCAATCCCAATTCTGTTAAAAAGTTGTCCAACTTTGATTGAATTTAAAGGTTCTGTGAGGCAAATTCCTCTTTTTCTTTGACAACTATCACAAGATTCTACATATTGTCGAATGTTTTTTTGCATGTAAGGCCAAAAATAGTGTTCAAGAGTTTTTTGAATTGTTCCATCTCTTCCTAAGTGTGCTGAAGATGGGTCTGTGTGCATGTTGTATAAAATTGTTTTTTTTATTCTCTTGTACTAATCTGAGTAGTTGGTTTGGATTTCTGTAATTTTTGTAATAGATTTTGTTGTGGTGTATGAAATATTGTTTGGATTGGTGTTGTAATCAATGTTTTTCACTTGAAGACCAATTTTCTGATATAGTAAGAGTCTCCAAATAGTTTTTAAGGTTGTTGTAATTTCTGGAATCTATTGTTGTTTGGTTATTTTGTTGGTAAGTTGGTAAGTTGTAGTGAATTTGTTGTTGGTATTAATCTTGTTTTATTCTTAAGAAGCTATCAACATTGGTGTGTAATTTTCTTGGTTTGTGGTATACAATATATTTGTAGTCTGCTAGGAAATCATTCCATTAAGATTGTTTGGCACTTTGTTCTGTTTTCTTTTTATTCAGCTATTTGAGGCCAATGTTGTTAGTTATAATGTCAAATTCTTTTCCATTCTTTAAGTATTGTTGGAAATGTTTGAGAGCCCAAATGACTGCAGTAGTTTTTAATTCAGTTGAGCCATATTTGAGTTCTATTGGCTTGAGTGTTCTACTGGCATAAGCAATGACTTGCTCTTGGCCATTTTTATCCAATTGTGATAGAATGGCACTAAATGCTATGTGTGAAGCATCAGTGGTTAGTTGAAATCATTTGTTGAAATTTGAGTAAGCAAGAACTGGGGCTGTTGTTAATTTTGTTTTGAAAGTGTCAAAGGCTTTCTGTTGTTCTTCAGTCTATTGGTATGGCACGTTTTTGTTAATGAGATAGTTGAGTGATTTGGCAATCTCTGAGAATTCTTTTATGAATTTTCTATAATAGGAAGCTAATTCTACAAATCCTTATAGCTCTGTGATATTTTTGGGAGTTTGAAAGTTTTTGATAGCACTAATTGTTTTAGGGTTTGGTTTGACTCCATCTTTGTTAACAATATGTCCAAGAAAGATTAAACTTGTTTTTCCAAAGTGACATTTCTCAATGTTCAACTTTAATTCTGCTTTCCATAATTGTTGAAAAACTTCTCGCAGGTAAATGAGATGGGCTTTAAAGCTTGGTAAGTATACATTAATGTCATCAAGATAAACAACTACTAATTGTCACAAGAGCTCTTTATATACAACATCCATGAGTCGCTAAAATGTTGCTAGTGCATTGCAGAGTTCAAAAGACATAACATTGAACTCATAGTTTCTTCCTTGGGTGGTGAATGCTGTTTTGGGTTTATCTTTTGGGTCTATTTCGACTTGCCAGTATCCACTTTTCAAGTCTAAAGTTGAAAAGAACTTGGCTTTTCCTAAAGCATCTAGCATGTTATCAATTCTTGGAAGAGGGTAGGCATCTCCAATTGTGACACTATTCAATTGTCAATAGTCAACACAAAATTTGATTCTTCTATTTTTTTTTTGACAAGAACTACTGATGAGGCCCAAGAACTTTTTAATAATTGAATTAATCCGTTATTAAGCATTCTTTGGACCTCCTCCTTAATAAATTGGTGGCTAGCAAGTGGAACTCAATAGGCTTGTTGTTGTTTTGGTAGAGCATCTTCTGTATGAATTTGGTGTTGAACAATATCAGTTTTTCCAAGATTATTGTTGTCTTTTGCAAATATATCTGCAAATTCAGCTATTAGTTGTTTCAATTGTCTTTGTTGTTGGGGTTCTAAGAGACTCATGTTGATTCAAGAGAGTTTTTCTTCCAAAAGGTGGTAGTTTTCAGTGGTAAGAATGATGTTTGGATTTGGAAGTAGAGTATGTCTTATAATTTCGATGAAATTAGAAACAATTTGAGGGTTTTCATCTTGGAAGATATTGCTGTGTATAATTCCAATTTCTAATTTATTAAATAAGACAATAGGATAATTATTGAGATTGTAAAATGTAACTTGAATTTTTTTCATTCCTTTGGAAATATAAACGTTTGGAATTGAAATTTCATGCTTCAAACAGATTTGTTCATTGGATTCAAAGATTTGTTGGGTTGTGGTGGATTTTGAGCAAGTGTAAATTTCGTGATGTTCTCCAAAAAGTGAAATAGTAATTGGTTGGAGAAGTTGAAGAATCTGGTAAGATTTATTTTGTGCATTGAGAACTATGTTTACTGGTACTGTAAATCATCCAGTTGAACCAAAACCTTGGGTTTTTTTTTCACTTTTTCCCAATTGTTCTCTGTTGTTAACTGATTGTAAACCCGAAATGTTGATTAAAGGTAGGTAAATTGCTTGGGCAATTTTCTCAGCATGTTTAATCCTAAATGGTTTGTCTGTTTTATTCTGTAATATGATAGTAATGTCTCCAGTATATCCTGCATCTATAACTCCTCCTCTAATGTTGATTTCTTTGCTTGCCAATAATAATCTGGATGCAATTTGTACTATTGCTTCAAGTGGAATTTCAAGAGTAATTTTGAGATTGATTTTTGTTAGGGACTTTGGTTGAAAAACCAAAGTATCTTTGCCAGGATATCTAAGGTTGTATCCTGCATCAATTTCATGGGTTTTTTTTGGTTTTATTCCTTGCCCATTGTTGTCAAAGTATTTGAGTTGTATAGCAGGCTGGTTTTTAGTAAGATAGATTGGTGTTATTGTGGTTTCATTTTTTGTTTCTGGTTTCCCAAATTCGATTTTTTCCTGGTTATTTTTACTGGACAGAGGAATGCTAAAAGCATAGCATTCTGGGCAATATTTGTCATCACAAGGCATGATGTATTCTTCACATAATTGAATGTTCATTTGCTCTAATCATTGAATTTGGGCTTTTTGGGTTGGATAAGTATGACTTGCAATTTGGTGGTATGTTTTTACTTCATTTTTATAGTTGAATCTAGTTAATTCTATTGTATACTCAATATATTCAGCTTTTTTCATTTGGTCAACATCTTCTTGGATGGCTCCATTGATTAATGCCATTGTTAAATCAAAAATCATTTCAGCATCATGAGGATAGTAGTAGAATTTGTTAAAAGCACTGTTATATGCTGTATCAAATGGTGTTTCTCTTCTGACTTTTTCCGAAATTGATAAGGCATATTGACAAGTTTGATCACATACTCCTTCTTTCATTGCAATATTAATCTAGTTGTATTCTTCTGGTAGTATATCTCCACATGTAAAGCAAGGTGTGTTGTCTCATTTTCCACTTCTTTTTGGAAATTCAAATCGTTCTCTATGGCATGCTTTGCAGAAATAGCAGATGCGAATTTCATATTCCTCTTCTGGGGAAATACAGGCTCCCATAGATGAAAACTTCTTTTTGCAATTTTTGCATTTTAGTGGAATATATGGTAGTTTTTTTTGTAGTTTAGGTGTGGAGTATCTAACTTTCTTTCATCCTCTTGATTCTTCAAAAATCTCTTGTTCTGTTTTCTCAGCCCAATTGGATGTTAATCCAAGGGCTATGTAGGTTTCAGTAAGTGGCATTTTTTTCTTCTCTTCAAATTCAAACACTGGAGCTTTTTCTGATTGTTTATTGAAAGTTCCACAAGTAGCAGGTACTATAGTGTATTGTCTTTGGTATGAGATTTTTAATTCCTGAGTTTCTTAGTCTAAGTTTGCATTGGCTTTAAGAAGCCAATCATTTTCGACTAGAGCTTAATATTGGAGTGCATCCATGACTAGAACTTTGACTGGAATGGTGATTCCATCAATGGTAAATAGAAAATTGTCAATTTCTCCTACTGGTGTTTTTTTCATACCATCTGCTGTAATAATTACAGTTTGGGCTGGTCTGTTAACAGTTCTTTGAAGCTGTTGCATTAATTGGCAGGTAATAATACTTTCAGCTGATTCATTGTCTAGAATTAATTGGATGGATTTTTCTTCTACTGTAGCTTCAATATACATGACAGTGATGGCTTTTTGTTCATTAGCTGCTGCATTACTAAGCAAGAATGGTAATTCATTTGCTTCAAATTCGAATGAGAATATATCTGAAAGGTTGGCATTTTGGGCAATTTGGGCTGATGAGATAGTGTTGTTGGAAAGATTTGATCTTGGTGCTGCAACTTCACCTTCAGAAAGTGCAGTTTGTTGAAAATTCGATCCTTCAGGCATTGTAAGATAACTGGATTGAGTGTGATAGTGATTGGGTCTTTGCTGACCAGAATTTTGGGAAACCAACTGGTTATTTGGATTGCTTCTGCTGTTATTATTACTGAATTGATTCTGAAATGTGAATTGGTTATGTTGAACCAATCTTCTGACTGGTATTTGATATTGTTGAGTGGATAGTGTCTGATATTGCTGAATTGGTAAAGGTTGTTGATATTGTTGCTGCATTGGTTGTAAAGCTAGTTGGTAGTAACTGTTTTGATTCTGTAGTTTTAGTGAATAATAAGTTGTTGGCAGAGGTTGGTAATAAGATTATTATGGTGAAGAGTAACATTAATTACTCCTGTTTTGTTGGTCTCTTTGCAATTTTCTGCAATTTCATTTTCAGTGTCCTGGAATTCCACAATAGTGACAATTCTGAGGTTGGTTGTTGAATGGTAATCCAAAATTGTTTTGGTTGCATTATTGTGGGAGTTGATATCTTTGTGGTTGTTGTTGCTGTTGTTGTTGGTTTGTAAAGTAGCTTTCAACTTTTTTTGTGAGTTGGTTTATCTTTTCTTCAGCTGCTAAGCTGATTTCTTCAATAGCTAAGTTGACAAGATTGGTGTGATTTGCTTCTTTCATTGCTATTTCATAGTTTTTTGCATGTCTAATGGCTGTTGCTAAGTCTTTTGGTACATGTGGACAAACTTTCTTGATTAATTTGTCTTTTAATTCTGCTATAAATTGATCCAGAATCTGAGCATTGGAGTAGTAGTCATTGGTTTCTAATTGTCAAATTTGTCAAAGAAGTTTGTTGAATCTCCCAAGATAGGTCATGACAGTTTCAGATGTTTCTTGTTTGATATTGCAAAAATGATTATGGAGAGTAATAGAGGTGTTGTTGTTAGTGAATTGTTGTAAGAAAGTATCTTTGAATGCTTGCCAGATTCTAAATGTTTCTTCTAAGTTTTCAAACCATTCTCCTGCAGTTCTTTGGAGAAAATATGAAATTGCTTTGAGCATTCTTGCTGCATTCCAACCATTTGCATCTCTTGCTTTCTGGACTTTATCAAGCCATTCTTGTAAACTGGTATCATTGTCTTCATCAGTGAATTCAGAAATCTTTGCAATGTAAGCAGTTGCTATTTTTTTTTTTTTCTGTGGTTTCTTCTTGTTCTGATTCAGTTTCTTCATTTTTCAAGTTTTCTGAATGATTACTTTCGTTTTCTTGTAAGTATTTAATAATATTGGTGCTTGTTGATATGGGTTCCTGCTGTTGAGTAGGATTTCTGGATGACTGAAAATCTTCTGGTCTGGAGAAATGGTTAAGTGGTAAATTTAGTGTTTATAGTTAAGCAAATGAAATTGAAAATGGTATAATAGAAAGTGGTAATTTGACACTGGTTTCTTGTTCAAATGTTTGTAAATGTTTGGTAATTGTCTTTGGTAGTATTGGAGTGTTTGGAGTGGTTCTTGAGTATTGTTTTACTTTTTGTTTGCCTTTGTTGCTTGTTTCTATTTCTGATTCAAAGTCAATAGAGTATTAGAACTGTACTGGGTATGTTTCTTCACAGTACTTGATAATGTTAAAATTAAGTTCTTGGAAGTAAATGGCAAGTGTTTCACTGTTAAGATCTTCAGTTCCTAACTGTGAATAGTGCACTAAATTATTGTAAAAATTGCTTCTAACTTCTGAGATGTTGTAATTTCCAAGAAAATAATTGTTGATGCGGTTTTCAATGTATTGGTATACTGATTTCTTGACAACTTTAATTCCGTCTGTGATGTTGAATCTTTGCTTGCAGTGGGTGTAAATTGACTGATAATACTCTAAAGTTGTTGTGTTTGATGTGGTCACCACTTTGAAGTTGTTATTGCTGTGTTATTTTTGTGAAAGAGCACCAAATGTTACTGAAGGTTTTTGGTCTCTTTTTTTGAATGTTGTTAATGTTGATTTGCTGTGAATTCACGTTTTTCAGGAAGTAGTTGGACCTCCAATAACTGAATTTATCTTCAAATTATCTCCTATAATTTGAACTGCTGGGCTTATGAGTGGAATGACCAATTCCTTGCCAGTTACTTTATGTAGTTACATTGTAGTAAATGTCAACTCTTTTCCAGGAATTGCTCATCTAGAAGCTCACTAAAAATGTGTAGTTACTTTGCTGTGAAAGTCAACTCTTCTACAAGAATCTTGTCTGTAGGCTACCCTAATGATTATAATAGGAAAAAGGAAAAGAAAAATAAAAGAAATATAAAAGAAATAGAATTTTATCAAGAGAAACGTTTTCTATTTAGGCCTGAAGTCACTAACAGCTTATTGAAATTGATAGCTAATCAATTTCAAAACGTTAGTTGTGTTGGGGAAATTTCAAATGTAATAATTTAAGGATTTGGTTTTTGAATAGTTAATTTTTATTTGGATGTGTAAAAGTGATTTGTTTTAATTAAGATATCTAAAGTAAAGTACTTATGATAAGATACTATGAGAAGATACATTTTCTTGAAGAGAGAAGCTCTTCTTTTATACAATTTGTTGTAGTATTAGTCTTTGAACTTGCACTTTTCTTTTTGCTACAATTTAGGTGAACTAAAGATATATTTCGGCAAATTTACAAGTTATTTCACTGAACTATTGATTATTTCGGCGAATTTTCATTAATTTCGGCGAATTTTGACTATGTTAAATGGTTCAGGGTATTGTGTAATTTGATCATCTTAATTTCTAGAATACAAATCGGATTATTGATTGAGTAATAATATTTGATAATTTGGTTAAATAATAAGTGATAATCGAATTAATAATAATGTATGCTAATTAATAATAGGAATTATAAGGGTAATTTCATGCTAATTAATAGCTAAAATTCTACTGGTAACATCAGGAATCTAAAGATAAAAGGATAGTCCATACTGTTAACAAATAATCACACATTGGTATAATTCTATGCCTCATGTCGGTGCTCTTAAAATTCAATATCAGGTATTAAATATACTCTTCAGTCACGTTTTATTTAATAATCTTTAAATATTACAATTACATGTTTCAGAAAAAAAGTAGGGAATAACCAATAATTATTCTTTTATCTTTAAGATGTTCAGATACTTGAAGGTAAGGAAAGAGAAATTAATGATAAGAGAAGAATTAAGATAAAGTTGTTATTTTATTTCTTTTATTTCTTTGATTCTTACATTTTTTTCTACAGCTAAGAGATTCATTACTTATATAGCTATTAAAAGTGGTCAATAATCAGGTCAATGACTAGGTTAATGATCAAGTTAATGATCAGGTCAATAATCAGGTCAATAATCAGATCAATGATCAGATCAACAGTTAAGTCAACAGTCAGGTCATTGATCAGGTCAATGATTACTATCTAAAAATAAAGTGGCTAATTATATGACATCAATAGCTAATATATGTAATAATTAATAAAAAGTATAGGTTTTAACTATAACAATATACTGTATAAAAAAAACCAAGACAAATTCTGCCAAAAAACTTTCTATAATTTATGGTATTAAATAATATATTATGTGTATTGGTATAACTTTAGGTATGAAGAAAAGTATTTTTCCAATCATTAATAGTAGCAAAAAATTTCAATATTATTACATATAAAGATTTATATACATAGATATTATTGTCATCAAATTTTTTGAGATATTTTATAAATAAATTCTGTGAAATTAAACTTATAGTAATTATATAACAATTTTAAAATAAATATTATATCTTGAACATAATTTTTATATGCATAACATAATATGTTTCTACAATATCTTACAATATATGTTCTTTAATTACTGATATTTTAAATACTTTTTTTTTGTAAAATTTTAAAAATAAATTGTGTTTTGTTTAATAAGAAAAATAATTAAAAGCTTAAAAATGTAAAACATAAGAGTAGTATTTATAATTAAAAATTAACTTGATCAAGTCTGAAAAAAAAAGAACCTGCAAACCATTTTTGCAATCTATAAAAGGTAAAAAACAGTAAACAACTTTGAAAATTTTGACCAGTATCATTTTTATTATAATATGAATACTTACTTTGAATTCACAAATAACTTTTCAATGATTATAATGTTGTATTTCAAAAAATTATTTGGATCTAAGAGATATATAAAATCCTCTGTAATAAAAATTTCCAGTTAAATTTAATATTTGAATAATATATTATACTAAAGAAAAATATAATGACTAAAATATCTATTGTATATTCGATTAAATCATGATCTAGTTTTAAAATTGGTTTCTTAGACTGTAAAAAAAATTTCGATTATTGAATATTTTAATAACTTATTAGAATATAATATATAATAACTTATTACAGTAATTAAGAAATTTATATTAGTTGGTATTAATTTAAGAGAATTAGATTGGAATTAAAAGATCTTTGGCTTTATTTTGATTAGAAAAACTAAAATTGTTTTAAAGCATATAACTTTGAATAGTTTTTTTTTGTTAATATTGTATATTTTAAAACAAGTTTGTTTTAATGCAAAAAATATATAAAACATATTAGTTTAAGTAAATAAAATCCAGATTTTTTTGTAAAGGTTTAATAAACTTCTTACTTATAAGAATTTGGCATCTTTGAAAATACATAAATCATCATTAAAATACATGGCATTTTTGAAATCAATTACAAGTCCTAATTAAATTCATAAATGAATAATATTTTTTTCAAATTTTTTACTGATGTAATATAAAAAACATATGTCAAGTGTTAACCAACTGATAAAAAAAAAGTGCAAAGTACTAATCTCAATTATATTTAAGAATCTTGGCTCTTTAATCACATCATAATATTCTGAATATTCTTCTTTGGATAGTAAATTCATAAATAATTTGGCATATTGTCGACCACTAAATATAAAAGTAAGAGATTACAACTAGACTGTAATATTAAAATTGAAATTTATCTCAAATATTTTTACTTATTATCTTTTTAATCAACAATTATTTGCAATAAATTTTTCATTAACTCTAAGAGATTAGTTTTAATTTAAAAATTGGGTTTCTTTTGAGTTAGTTGTTTAATTGTTAATGTTAGACTTTTTTGTTCAAATTTTTTTTTATAAGTCAAAAAAGTTTTTGTGGTAACTATTTTTATTAATATTACTTGAATTTTTAGCTTAGATAATTTTTCCAATTCCAATAAAATTTTTTTTTGATGAATGTTGAAAGAACTTTCTTTAATTGTTTCTTATCCAGAATTACAAAACAGAAATTAAAGTTTAAATTAGAACCAAAAAAATTTAAAGAATAGATATATATCTGAATTAAAAATATCATTTCTATTGTAATATAATTTTGTTATACAATATTACATAGCTCAAATTCTTTAATTCTGTCCAAGCATTAATTATACACTAGATTAATATTATATTATATAATAAAATACCACTTTATTCTAAAAGAAAAAGAAAAAATAAAGATCAAATTAGAAATACAAAAGAATTATAAAAAAACACATTATACCACTTTAATAAATGATTATAATATTAAAGTAAATGAATTTAACAGACTGGATGTTAATAATAGATAGTAAGACAATAATGATAACAATAGATAGAATAATACAAAAGATATGGAAGTTGCAATTAGAATAAATACAAAATTAAAAAAACTTAATTTAGTATAGAAAAACAACAATTATCTAAAAAAAAAAGTATAACTCTTATATAACAAAAAAATACCAAAGTTAATCTATTATAATAAATATAAACCAAATGGTTTATTTACCAAAGCAGCAACTGGAACTAAAAAATTTACTATTTTTTTTAATATTAGTAATGCTTAAACTACAGATTTACAATAGTCTAAATCTAATAAATTTTTAAACAATTTAAAAAGTAAGGTTAATCCATATATTAATTAAATAAAAAAAGAGCAAAAATTAAAAAAACATTTAAAAAAACAACATACTCAGTTAATTGTCTTTTAATATAATCAAAAAAGAGTTATTTTTGAATATTTTATCTTATTAAATAATAATAAAAAATATAAAAGAATTAATGCCAGTTTAAAAATTGTCCAGAAAGTTTTTATTGATATTAGTATATGAAAAGCATAAAAAATTTGATATTTTGCAAAATATTGGTTGCTTAATGATAAACTTTTAACATCAAAATATGGAAAATACCAAAAAACAATTAGAATAATTAATGATAAAGACATTATGAAAAGATATTATATTTGGATTAGAAACCAAAACTTTAATGCTACTTCAATCACATTTAAAAAATTCATTAAACATGAATTGTTTCTTAATATTAAAATAATAATAAAAAAAACTATTAGTTTTATGACTGCAGTAAGATGACTCAAAATTTTTGGTTATTTATTTCAACAATATTATCAAAGCTTATATTATAATAAACATAAAAAAAATAATGTCTTACAATCTCGAAAAATTTTTTAAAAAAAATATATAAGCATAAAAAATATATGTTAAAATATAAAAATGAATTTATAAATTAAATATATCTTAACTTATTTAATAGAAAAAAAGAAAGAATTTTTGTGATTTATGATGAATATATTTTTTATTCAAATAATAACAAGCATAACATATGGGCTGAGCATAAAAATTTGCTGTTAAAAAAAAAAATAGAAGATCAATCATGATTAGTGAATTTTTAATTAAAATTAATGAATATTTACATTTACAATAAAATAATATAGAAAACTATTCTAATATATTAGAAAAGACACAATGCTATTTGCAATTTGATATAAATTAAGATAATTATTAAATAGCAGACTATCTTTTTAAACAAATTAAATATAAAGTTATTTCAATTTTTAAGAAATTATATTCAAATTGTACAGCTGTATTTGCTTTCAATAATAGCTTTAATTACAAGCAAAATGAATTTAAATCCAGGTGAAAAACAATTATTAATGTAAAATACTTTTTTTGAATTAGATAATTAATTATAATTAATAATCTTCCCAAAAACATATTTAGATAAAAAACTTCAAGGATTGCCTAAAAAAATTAAACAAGTATTAATAGAATGAGAAAAATAGCCATCAAAAAAATTAGTATTAAAATGTCAAAAATGCAAAAAAAAAATCAAAGATTCTTTAAAAGTTTTTTATTGTGTATGTTGTTACTTGAAAATAAAAAACTTATCAAAAAAAGAAGAAAAAATGTGACCTAAAGAAAAATGTGATGAAACATAAAGGAATACAGAATAAAGTGCAATAGTGTTGGATAACATATTATAACATAGGATAATGTGTTATAATGCAGGATAATACAGAATAACGCATTATAATATAGAATAACATATTATAACATAGGATAATTAGTTATAATGTAAGAAAACAAAGCAATAACTAGCAAGAACAGACAATTCAAAGCAATTCTGTAAAACTAGAAAATATGTATATATAGCAATAGCATTAGAAGCAGAAAAGACAGAATTCTCAGACAGAAATTTATTAATTACCATTCCCTAATTAGAAACCATATTATTCCAAATATTAATAAATATACTATTCAGCATCTTAAATCCAATTGCTCGCTATTAACTCTAAATATTAATAGTAATTGATACTTAACCCACATGAGAACAATAGCTCTTAATCATGGCTATTGATGGAATACTAACTTGTATTGCCTTGGCTTAATTTTTTTTATTTTATTTTATTTTATTTTTTTGTATTTTGTTGGTGGTTTACTAAACTTTTTAAGGATTAAGTACTGAGTTATTGACATTAAGGATTGTCTGGTAAAAAACCCCTGCAAATGAGTAGAATGCATAAGAATTATGGATTGCTTACCAGAGAATTGCTGGCCACCAAGTTAAAAAAAAATTAACAAAATTGTAATTCTAGGAAGCTACAGATAAAATAACACAGGAATCTCTGTCCATTATACAAAAAACTCAATTAAAATCTTCAGAACATAAAAACCTTCAGATTATTACCATTCTATATTAATTGAGCACCAAGTTACAGGTTTGTTATTTACTCCAACTATCCAAATAATTACCTATAACAATGTTAAATAATATCTTTGGAATTTGATTTTTTTGCTTAAAAAAATGCAATTAAAGAATTAATCGAAAGTATAAGACATAAATACATTTTTTTTCCAAAATTTCATTGTGAATTAAATTTTATTGAAAGATATTAAAGAGCTGCTAAAAGATATACATATAACAAATACAATTATTCATGAAAAAAATTACAAAAAACAGTGCTTAAAAGTCTTAAATTAGTATTTTTAATAACTATTTGACAAATTAAATAATATTCAAAGTTTGTAATACTGTATTTGGTTTTATATTATATAAAATTTAATAAAATTTTATTTTTTATTATAAATAATATATTAAAAACACATGTATATTAACCAATAAAATTTAATTATATAAATAAAAACATGTAAAGATCATCATTTAAAATTTCAAACTGATCTACATTTTTGATGATTATAAATGATTTGCACTATATAAACATTTTAAATATGTGTCATAAAAAGCAAAATATACATCATTCAAGTGTATTGTAAAATTTAACTCATAACATATACTTAAGACTATTATAGTTTAGTCTAAGTTGTTTTGAGTTTACATAAACTCAAAACAACTAAAAAACAATATTAAATTCTATTAATTGTAATTAAATAGCTTGAAAAAAACTATAAAATCAAACAACACAGACTGTAACAATATTATTAAAAACATTTAACATTAAAAAAGCTTTAATCTTTCAGTTTTTTATAAAAAAACTCTTTATAAATAAAACTATTAGATAAAATTATCAATATCTTTACAATAAATATAAATTTTTAAAACTTTTAAATACTATAAGACTTTTAATTATTGAAAATCTTCAAAAACTAATATTATATAAAAGCATCAAAAGTTACAATAATCTATTTAGATAAATTATCTGTAATACCAAAAAAAAATTTTATTATTAGAATTCTTTACATTTTTTTTTATTATTCTTAGCTTTTAAGTAAGATTACCTTTTATAAAACCATATATAGTATTTTTAACAGACTTTTTTTGGTCATATCATTATTAATAGCAGTTATCAGTTTTTAAACAAATGTATTAGTACTTTGTAAAATATTAAAAAGCTATAAAATAAAAAACTTCTTTCTAAAACCTTTTTTTCTTTAAAGAATTTTGGATATAGAAAAAAAAAAAGTATTTTAACTGTTTTTATAATTAAAAAAACTTTTTACATTGTAATACTAATTATAATTATAGAAATAAAAAAAATGAGTTGTTAAATATTTTTAAATTAAAATTCAACATATTATTAAACAATTAAACAAATAAAAAAATGAAATTTTATTCAAAAAAATAAAATAATAAACGTGGCTTATGCACTTTTTATACATAACTAGCCACTTTACTGCATATTTATTATTATAAACAAAAAAGATTTAAATTAATTAATATTAACATTTTTAAAAATTAAAATTAAGTTATTAAATTTATATATAAATAAATTTTTAAATGTTAACTGTAATTTAAAGTATAAACTTATTGATAAAAATTTAATAAATTTATATAAAATAAAATATATATTTCATAGAGCGAAAAAATCTTTATATTTTTATTACAAATTAATATTTTTATTTGTTTCAATCTTAAAATATATTAATATAGTTAGTAAAAGATTTTATCTTATATGTAAATTAAAAATGCGTTAATAAGTATTTTTATTAAAATAAAAGTTACAATAAAGTTATTATTATCAAAAAACTTAAAATTTATCTACAAATTTGAATTTAATTAAAAATAAATAAACCATAAAATAATATGTATATATTTTTTAAAATTTAAAAACCTTGTTTTATTTTTAGCAATATTCAAAACATATATTAGTTGAATATAAATTTAATATTGACTTTTGAACTTTAAATTTCTTTAAAAAAATGAGCATTTTCATTACTATTAAGAATATTGCTAGCAAGATTTCAACATACTTTTCTCAAGCTCAAATCTACAAAATATTTAAATCAAATTTTCGTACTATCCTCAAAAAAGTAAATGCTCTTTCTCATATTGCAGTTAAATTCTCACAAAACAATTTTGCATTTTTATATTCCTCCTTTTTGAAAAAAACGAAAATACAAAAAGATAAATTAATTAAGGACCACAAGGTCAAAAATGATTGACTTTAAGCGCAAAGAAAGAATCAAACAAAAATAGAAAAACATTGTTCGAAAATTTTCAATATAAGCTGGAAAATTATATAGTGAAATAAAACCATGGAGTTTAAACCCCGAAATTTTTGATAAAAAATCCTATCCCACAATTCGTACAATCATATGCGTTATTTGGCAATCTTTTATAAATAGAGTCCCCATTACCCCTGGATTTCTTCATACTTACCTGCCTGGGTCCGCCTGCGATCAAGAAGGTGGTTGGGCAAGTGGCGGTTGCTAACATTGCACAGCGCTGGCGGCTGCTACTTCGAACGTCTTACGGGATGTCTCGACAGGATAATTTTTGTGTGCTGGGGTGTTTCGTGGTTCGCCGCGATCGCCCCTCGTTTACTTATACTAAAGTGGGGGGTGGAGGTAACGGCATTAAGCCTCATCATCAGGATCTGCGTATGTAGATAGTTACTTATAGAGGTATATTTTTAGATCCATTTCAAAATCGTAGTTCTCTACGACAATTTGCTTGCTTAATTCCAAGGCTATGCTTTAAAACATTTGTATTTAATCTTATACATTTTTCTTATAATCTTAAAAGAACCAATTTCGACAAGGTGGAGTTATTTAATTGAATAAAATTTCAGCTGAGCAGTTTGTTATTTGTTCATTATTAAAATTTTCAATATATCAAACATTAATAATTTTTACAATATTTTTCTCATGGTTCAAATTGGAATCTTTTTATTTAGTCAATATAATTAAAGTTCCAACGAAACATAATAAAAAAATGTCTATGGGTATCACATTTAAAAAAATACGTTATATTCACAGTTGTGACATTTGGATCAGTGTTATATGATGAAACTATATCCACTATGAACACGTAATGCCCTTGTTAAAATGGTATCGAAAAGCAAATTTTGGAAACCAAGCAAGATTACCATTTATTATAGAAAGGTGACAAAAATAGGTCGTACCAAAAGAAATCGAATTTGAGAATACTCTTAAAATTTAAAAATGAACTTAAGAATTAAGCAGATGGACTTTGAATGATTTTTATTTGAGAATGCAAATATAAAGAAAGATTTGACTATTAAACCTTCTCATCAACTGATATAAAAATAATGAAAAAATGATAGCCAAAAGACTTCTTTAGTATAAGTAGGTAAACCGATCAGATATTAAAAACACGCTCGATTCAGTATTTGGTCAAAAATTATTGCGAAAAAATACTATGAAGTGTGATTTAATTTGTCCGTGTAGGATGATGGCTGAGATGCTTTGAAGATATTTGGCTCTTGGGAAAATTGTAAAATGTAACAATATGATATTTATTAAGGTTTACAATCGACCTTAAGCAAAAGGTTTTATTGAACGGAATAACAGCTAAAGTTTCGGCGTTCATAATAGTGTGAAATAAATTTAAAATTTAAAATTTAAAATCGAGATTCACAAACGTTATGGCATTTTCTTTGGGTTTTGTCACCCAAAAAAAACTCTGGTTCAAAGATGAATGTCGAACATTTTTATGTTTATAACTTTTTTGAAAGAACGTCATTGTTTATGTAGCTAATTATAATTTAATACTCATCTTTGATCTCTTAAACTTATTTATAATCTAGTCTTATTTAAATAATCAAGACAAACAAAGGTTTTATTTGCCACTTCTACAAAATCGAAAAATTTATAGGAGCTTGATCACCTAGCATATAACTATATTAGGATTACAAAAATTGCATGACAGTATCTTGGTGTATTACAAAGATTTGGCTTTATTGAGTTTGAAATGATTTCAAGAGCGCATCTATTGCTCGGGTATATTGACCGAGTTCTTTGACAGTATTAGCAAAGATGAATTTACTTGATATATTGCATTATCAACTAATCAAATCCTGAATAATGGTATATGCATCTATATTTATTGCGATAGTTTACAAAATCTCCAAAATATATATTGGGTTCAATACTGTATATTTAAATTCTTTACTCTCAAATTGAGTGTCAAAAATTCGAATTTCTTTAAAGAATCATTTTCACCAAGTTAGTCAAAATTTAATGACGTCTTTCTCATACTCTAATCTAGAACCCATTTTGCATCAAAAATTAGTTTGATTAATTGCTTTTTGAATATAATGCGCACGGGTTGGACAAAAAAGTAGTCGATCATTGGTGGTTTTTGTTTATTTCAAGTACGCAGTTTTTGAAAACAAGAAAAAAGGTCGTTGTCATCATTATTTGATTGGAGAACAACGAATCAAAACTGTAATTGAACACCAATTTTGACTTTAAGCAGTTATTAAGGATATTGAATCAAAAAAGCTTTTAGTCTGACGAGCAATCGAGGCCAACAACGTCATACGAAATTTCAAATCTTTCATGGGAGCACAAGTAAAGTATCCTTTAACCCGCTTACAAATTTTCAACCAATTATTGCTGCATCGAAATTTAAGATTTTAACCGTTTTTTGCTTGGTTCCAAAAAAATTGCCTCGCTGACAATGAACCTCAACCATGGAAATATAAGAATTTCCTTTTATGAAATTTCAAATACGATTAATATCATTTATCTTTAACTATCGAAATCTTGCATTAGTATGATTTATTTATTACCAAAAAGGTTCAACAGGTAAGCAAAAAAGAATTCTCTGCTGTAAAAAAAATAAATTCTTTGTTTCAAATTCCAAAAAGAAGATTTAAAAATTATTACAAACAGCTTCGACGTTTCTAAAATATATTTTATTCAATTTAAATTTGCTTCAAGATGTGATCATTACAATTTTGAATTTTTAAGTTCAAAAATGACGAATGACGAATCATGAAAGACTTTGAGTTTTTGGTTTTTGTAAAAATTAAAATATGCTCAATAAATAAAGGTCCTTGTTTTTCTATGCATTCCTATGCATTCGTTGCGGTGAAATATTATCGTTACCATGTTGCATTATAACTTGATCAACATGGTTTATGTCACAGTAAAAGTTTGTGCAATACGGTTTATTGACAATGCTCAAAGGGTTTTGGATTTGTTCAGTGATCGTAATTACGATTAGTTATTATGAATTTTTATCTTCACATCTACATAAGTTTGTTTCACATGGAGATAGGATTTTCAAACTAATAGGATATAATATTCATGAAGTTCATTAGTTTCAAGCAAAACACACATTCAAAAAGCTAGAAATTATTGTTCAAAGCTTTAAGTTACATGGTAAAAGTTTAACAGTGAAGATGCGAGAAAAGGTCTTTTTGGAGAATATCTCCATAACAAGTAATAAATCTCATTCTCAACAGATCACATTATTTTCCAAAGTTGTAAATTTTTTTGCATTAAAAATTACGATCATTTTAGATACTGTCTGTGCAAAAGTTATTAATAATTAAAGGAAGCAAATCAAAAAACTTGCTTTAAAGAACATAAAGTTTTTGGAAGAGATAATATTCATCTTATAATTATCAATTGGCATTATTATATTGCAAAAGTTTAAAACCTTCAATAAATAGAACACGTTCTTTATAAACTATTTATTTTTTCTTTTAAACTGTCATAATAAAAAGTTTTTAATGACAATGCATGTAGGAGGCTTAGGTTCATATTATTATAACTTGAGAAAAATTCAATAGGGACATTTCATTCTAAAGAGTGTGTTAGGATTGTTATTTAGAGCTCTATGTGTGTGTAGGACTCTGTAATTGCTAAATATTTTTGATACCAGGTGATGTTTCATTTTTTACCTAACATATGCAATATTTGGCTTTTTATTCATAATACACTTGAATCTTTAAATAAAAATTTTAATTTAAAACTATATTTAATGCATACATATATATATATATATATATATGGATTCTTGGGAATGAAAACAAAAAACCAAGCTATTGATAAGAACAATAATTATTTTTAATATGTTTCAAATTATTAGAAAAAGAAGTAAATACAATTTAATGTTCTCACAATAGAAAATAAAAAACAACATAAAAAGTTATTAATTTATCAAGATATTATGTCAATGGTAAAAAAAAAATCTAAATTGAAAAATTATTATGTTAATAAAAAAGGAATTAAATATTTTCAAATAAGATAGATTCAAAAAATTACGCATAATATGATATTTTTTCGTTTGACCAAAAGATAATAACGGGATGCTTTTTGTTTTGGCTTATAAAGGTTTTTAATACGATTTATAGAAAGTGTTTAGGAAAAAATTGACACTTATTTTGGAACCCAATAAATTTTCAATCAAATCCCTTAACAAAATTATTAACGATTAAATTTTCAAATACTTCTAGAGCGTCGTTTCATTTGTACTTCAATTAAAAGAATTTAAAATATTTACACAAGGGTGTTTCTTTAATTGTATGTGATGATCGCTATCTGAGAAAAAGGGGTATATTTAAATAAAAACCCAGTTTAAGTCCGTATTAATTTCAGTTTGCAAATTTTATCTTTAAATAGGTAACAGGATTGTAGAAATAATTATATTTATTATAAAATTTTAAATTATTTTTCATTGTTGAAATCAAAAACAGATATCAGAAATTTGAGTTACTTGGTCTTTGTGAAATTAAAAAGTTTGAACTAACAAGACTTTTTTAATATACATGTAGAGTATTTGATTGTCGTGAAACATGATCTGTTGTGATTTGACTTTCATTTTGTCATACTTCATACTGGTTTATTGCTTAATCACTTTAAGCCGAATCCTGGGAAGAAGTTTGATTATTTGAAACTTTTGGGTTCCTCGAGATTTCCTTAATTATCTAGCTATAAGCTCTTTTGAAGCAAAGTGATCTTCTTTATGTCGCATAGTTTAACTCTCTCCCATTTAAATCATATGATAACTATACAATCAGGTTCTTATTCAATCGGGATGAAAAACTGCTTTGTCGAGATATGCAATATTTTTTAAGATATTGTACGAGCAAAGCTATAACGGAACCAATATCAAATTTTCAGAATCAAATATTCCTTTCTAGAATGACAAACTTTTCTTTTCTATGTATGTACAGTGTAAGATGAACAAACAAACTAATATTATCATCAAAGCCTTTATGGGATGAAATGAAACGAGCGTAGTGAAAATTTCATTTTCAGGCTGGGTGAAAATAAAATTCTTGAAAAGTCCAAAAGGTTTACATAAAATTTTGTCAATATTTACATTTTTAGGAAATGTAGAACTTCATGAAAATCCAAAAGTAAATAAAAATGCACTAAAGCTGAATAGCTTCAAACTATTCCCAATAGCTATAACAAGACTTTTTTTTACTTTATAATTCAAAATTCTTTAACAAACCAAAGATAGCAAGATCAAATTATAAAAGGCTATGAACAAGGTCGACGAACTTAGGCAGGAGATTCAATCTCGATTTTTATAATATGCAAAGTTATCTTAAGATGTTTTTGTTTTAGCCGTATAACTTTTTGTCAACGTGACAAATTATTATTATTATTATTATAATTAGAAATTTTAAGACAATATCTAAAATTTTTATTCTCTCTCCTACGAAATATTTACATGCTTTTTTATTTCAGGCTACGTGGAGTTTCACAATAAGATTATAGTAATAAACTAATTCTCAATATCCTTAAAATGCAATAGAACTTGACCCAAGTTCTCGGATTCTCTTTTTTTCGAAAAAATTAAGGTTAAAGTACAAATCAGTTTCATGGTAAAAAAATGGCTTTGATACCGAGGATCATAATAGTATTCACATAATTTTTGAGAAATCCTTAATTAAGCATATTTAAAAGAAAGCTACACATTTGTTACCTAGGAGAAAAATATCCTTTGTTTATCACTTAGTGGAATAAAGAAATGGTGCCACTTTGTTGTTAAAAGAAATTAAATTCGATCTGAATCTATTATCTGTTTACAAAGAATAAAAAACTCTTAATTCTTAGCTCTTTGATATTTGAACTGTAAAATATGCAGTTCAACCACTTAACTTTGAATTATGGGACCAATAAAACTTCAAAAAGTATTATCTGACAGTTAGCTTGTATGACGGCTTTGTCACTCCTGTTTTCCTTTTAAGGATTGATAAGTTACAAAAGGAAATTTTATTTTATGGTTGATCAATTAAACATATTGCAGATTTTTAGTATTAACAATAAACACCAAACAGATATATATATACATATAGCCACGGGGGTTTTTTTTTGATTTTTTCAAGTTCCATTTGATTTGCGAGCAATAAGAAAGCTTTATACTTTATACTACAGCAAGACTGTCAATATAAACTCTCCATCTTTTTTTTAATAATACCTATCTTGAACAGCATCAATTACTTTTTCCCTACTACTACTACTACTACTATTACCACCACCATTTCCAAAGATGCCATCCTCAAACATCAAAAGCCACGTCTATAAACATATTTCAAAACGTTCCAGCCAAGAAACTCTCGTTGCCAAACCCGAAAGCGATCCTGGGTATTTCAATCATATAGAAGAATTATTTGATATTCGCGCTCCCAGATATTTGGGAAATGACGAACCATCAGATGATGAGGATTTCGGTGAGAAGCTGAAACAACTTCGAGAACAAAACAAAATGCGTAAAATGGCTGCAAACTCGATAGCTTCTTCTTCAGACGAGGCTTTATCATCGTCTTCCGATGATGATGGGAAAAATAAGAATGAGGATGAAAAATCTTCAGCGAGTAAAAAACAAAAAAACCCTTTAAAGTCTTTTAAGAAAATCTTGAGGATTTCTTAATCGAGTAATTTTGGAATTACTACATTATTTTAAACATTATTTCCATAAATAAATATAATTTTCGCTCACCCGAAACATATTTTTCTCTTCATATTAATTTAGCAAATCCTTTAATTTCCAAAAAATTTTATAAAAAGACATTTTTCTTTTCTATTACTAACAAAAGCATTTTTGAAAATTTTCATTTCTTTAGCATACATCATCATTGTATCATTTCTTGCACTTGCATTCTTTACATTTGTATAGCAAATCAATTTCATGTCAAATGATTTTTTCAGAATCATATTCATTTTCTCAAGTAGTCTGAAATTTTGACATTTAAAACAAAGTTACGTTAGAAATCTTTTCTTTCAAATAGATTATAAAATTAAATAAATTCAATATATGTTCTTCAAATATATTGAAAATATGAGAATAATAAGAAAATCTAAAAATTAAGCATGATTTCGAAAATCATTTGCAGAAAACCATACGATTTATTTTAAGCTAAGTAAGATCAATAATACAACATGAATCTTATTGTGTTTACTTTTAAGAAGAAAAAAGAATTATTATTATTATTTTAGTTAGATAGCATGCCTTTGATTTTCTTTTAATACATATAAAAAGGCCAAGATCGAATAAAGAAGCTTTCTAAAATTAAGTTTTGTGTATCAAGACGTTTATAGAAAAAAATTCATAGGTTGATAATCTTAGAATCAATACCTGAAAATTTCCAAATCTTAAATTCTCAGAATGACAAAAAGAAGATAAATGAATTAAAACTTCCAACAATAGTAATCTTGTTGAAACATTTCAGTAAGATGAGGAGATAGATCTCACGAATATGACTCGAGATTACCATTTGCAATGCAGGGGAACTTTCAGTCCCGAGCCATTCTAACTCAAATGACATGCATATTAAAGAGCCATTGTTTTTTGAGGAACCTAAGAACTTGATTGATTTTTTTTATTTTCGGATGAAGTCTTTGCTAGCTCAGAAAAGGGTGACGTATGAATCTTGAAACGAGGGGAAACCGTGAGAGGAAAAAAATTAACAATCAAATCGTGGAAACTTCAAGATTTAAGTATTTAAGTGATCAGTTTGTCTAATTGAAAAACCAAGAAAGGTTTGGTTTTTCAACTTTTTTTATCTCATACAGACAATAGATAGCAAACAGTTAGCATGAGACATTTACTCGTTCAAAATATTATTGTATAATCGTAGAGATTACTTATAACCTGTTGCTCAAAGTGATCATTTAATTAGAATAAATTGTAAAACTTAAATATATTAAGAATAAAATTTTAACTAGTAGTTTAATTTAGTTATTAAAGTTCCAAAAAAATTGTAAAAATTATATCTAAAGATCGGTTTCTAAGCACCATAAGTTCCACTTTTGCCAAATGATTCGAGGTCTTGTGATTTTTTCCAATAAGATGTTGTGTATTATATATTAATTGAGGTATTTTTACTTAAGGTAACAGCTAAAAAGGGCATTCGAATGTTAATATTGTTTAAGATTTCTCATATAAAGCATTTCAAAACAATATCTTGGATTCTTTTTTTACACGAAAAAGAATATCAAATTGAGGGTTAATTGGACTCAATAAAATATAATGCAAAACCATATAAATTTAAAATACAGTCAACTCCTTTTGCAAAAAAAAGTTAAGATGTTAATCTTATTTCTAACCTCAATATTTTTATGATAGAATTTAAGATAGAATTTTTGATACTTGAGGAAAAAATCTTGGCGTGATGATCTATTGCGAAAGGTATGTACAATAAATGATCATCGATAAAAAAATGAATACATGTAATTAAATACAATTCTTTTGCAAACTTGCTCAATAATTTTTCGATCTATAAAACTAAAATTGAATAAATGGCTAAAGTTTTTAGCGAAATATTTAAAGTTCAAATTGGCAAACAAAAGACAAATACCCGTTTTTCTATTTTTTATCGTAATCAATCATTTTGTTTATTCTTGCTTAATATACAATACATGATGAAATAGGTTTATTTCTGAAAAAATATTAAATATTTATCGGATGAAGTAACAAATGTAAGCGAATGACTCATATTAAAATCTTTTTTAATCCTAGTGCAGAAAATTCATTAATTCATATTGTTCTCAATAAAAGCTTATTTTGTTGTTGTAAATAGTTAACTTAAAAAAAAAGCTTAATTCGTTAAATATCTTTGTTGGACCAAATATTATTATGATGCAAAAACCCTAAGACAAATTAATTAAAATCTAGAATAAAGTTTTTACTCATTGGCACATGACGTAAACAAAAATATTGCAAATGACCCCAACTAGATAAATGTCAAGTTTAATAATTTTGGTTTTATTAATTTTGTCTAGCATATAATATAGAAAGCGATTTAAATTTTCTTTATAATTTTAAATGATGGTATTGGTTTTATATAAATAAAAATTTTATGCAAAAAAATTTGGTAAAATTTGAGCAATAGCACCATCTTTCAATCATATTTTGATACCATTATTTGAGAAACATGTAAATCTGAAAGATTATTATACTTAAATTACATTTTCAACAGTGTCAAGTTTGTCAAATATCCGAAAAATCTAGTCAGTTTAATATTTATGTATCAATTAAGAAATTTTATCAATCTTATGATTTTTTAGCTAATCATCAATGCTCATACTTTTTTAATTTTGAAAAACATTAACAATAAAATCGACAACTAAATCAAAAATTAAATTAATGTTTTTGATTAAAAACAACAATAAATCATTAAAAACTTGCAAAAACATTAAATTAATTTGTTTATAAACATTTTTTGAATTTCTGTTTAATAAATTCTTTATTAATAAATAATATTTCATGTTTATATTTTTGAAACATAATTATATTATTTAATTAATACAATTATAAAAAAATTTGGTATTATTTAAAAAACAAATAACCATTTTTAAATTCTTTATTGTATATTTCTATTTACATACAACATATATATGTTTTATAATACATGGTCTTTATATATAACCAACTATCTAAGCTAATTGAAACTATATTATATTAATTCATTTTTTTATCTTTTTATTATAAATAATGAGATTTGTTTTAATATATTATGTAAAAACTATTGTTAATTTATATGTTTATATTATCCAAGTTTTTAAAATTCTAAAAATTTTAGATTTATTACACTTTATTTTAATTTACAATTGTTAAATTTTATAACTACTTATAATTTCAATTTTTATAGTATATATATATATATCAAGAGTATTTTTATTTGTTTTTCTAATTTACAATGTTTATTTGTGTTTAAATATTTGTTTAAAACCAATTTTTTTTTAATTTGTATAATGTTTTGTATTGTTTAATATTATTATAGTTGAATCTTTTAGTTTTTAGTTATACCAATTATCTAATTATATTTGATCACATGTATTAGCCACTAATGTTATCTATATTAGTTACCTTATTTTTAGAAACAGTTATTGATGGAATTATTGACTTAATTATTGACTTAGTTATTAATTAAGTTATTAACTTGATTATTAATCTAATTATTAACCAAATTATTGATGTAATTACTGACTTAATTACAGACTTAATTTTTAATATCTTTTTGAGAATATATAAACAAACCTTTTTAAATCTGTAAAAATATATCTTCACTCAAATTAGTTTATTCAGATAAGATTAAATTTTTTTTCACTATTTCTTTTTTTTTCTTTTCTTGGTTTTTATATTATTAGCTTTTGTAAAGCATATTGAATAAATATTTAATAAAAAGTAGAAACAATATTTTTTATTAAATTATAAGAGCATTAATGTAAAACATAAAATTATAACAGTTATATTATCTTTTGTTAACAGTGTAAATTATTCTTTAACCTTTAAATTTTTTGTTATCTTTTGGAAAAAATAATAATTGAGATATTATAAAACTAATATTGTATATTAAATTCTTACAAATTTAATTTGCTCTTTTAAGTTAAATTTCTTTTTAATTGTTTTCTTAGCATGTAATAATTTTTCTTTTTTGCTATTCATTCGTATGTTACTCTGACTCATAACAATATTATTAAATACTATAATGTTATTTTTATTAATTAAATCAAACACAATTGTTCTTTGAATTTTGAAATAATTTTGTTTATAGAAATTTCTCTCAATAAAATTTGAACTTTGTGGTGCAATTTTTGTTAATTGAGCTTCATTTGTTCCAACAAAAAAAAAGTAAATTTTTAATTGTTCAAGTCTTTAAAGCTCAAAATTTAAGATTTTGCTATTTTAATATCCATTCATGATTATGACTAGCAAAGATAGTTTAAGCACGGAAAAAAAACACCTTTTTGGAAAGCTAAATTAGGAATTTTCAAAGAGTTTTTGTCAATAATCTTAATGGGAAAAATTCCATTTGAAATATATGGTTTTACGACTGCCCTATCAGCTAGTTACCCCCCGTATCGGAGTGCGAATTCATAAAATAGGTAAATTGGCGTTTGATTTTTTTTAGTTTTCGGCTGTTATTTAAAAGACTTTTTTTATTTGTAATATATATCATACCAACCTTGCACCAACCCATACTTTCGAACCAAATAGCAATAGAATCCAAGTTAGCAATCTTAAAATAAGATTTTTGGGCTTTAGCTTATCTTAAAAGTATTTCATTTATTATTAAATGTACAAAAGTGAATATTTCAAATTAGCAAATAAGAAACTAGTCGGGTTTTTGAAAAAAAAACCATTAGGAGATTTTTAATTCTTAGATATTGTTAATTTCATTAGAAAACTGGAATTTTAAATACATAGAAAATAACGATTATGCTTTTTAAAAATCTTATTACAAAGCCTAATACTATAAATCTGGAGCCATATTCAATCCATTTACAGAACTTTGAGAAATTTAGTGTCTAAACTTAAATTCACGCTTTAGATTTAACTTCATATTATTCTTGAAAAAGACCTCCATTGAAAGTGGCATATCAAATTCGCAATCAAAAACTCTTTTGCTTAAACATATAAGATGATGATTTTCATCAGTAAAGATAAATATTTTTGTAAATAGTAAGACTCATAACTTATTGCAGGTAAATTCTTTGTAAATCTTGTGTGATATCTGACTCGGCATTTTCAGTAGATTTTCGATACCACTTTATGGCAGCATGTTTATCCTTTATGGTACCCCATCCCCTTTCAAAGCAGTACCCAATTCTTCCCTGGGCTTCACAATGACCACCAAGAGCTGATTTCTGAAAGCATCGAAATGCCTTACATTTATCGGGTGTATTGAACTCTTCCATTGATGATGAAAAAAGTGAATAAAATATCAAAATATTTTAGAGATATGATTCCAACAAAAGAAAATTGCTCACCATAAACGCTGTCTTCATACACCCAACCGAGCATAAACAGGGCAGCTGAATTTCCTTGTAGCGCAGCTTTCAAATACCAAAAATTTGACTCTTCTGGATCATATGGTACCCCCATTCCTTCAGAGAGGCATTTTCCCAAAAAAAATTGCCCATAAGAATTTCCCATATATGCCGCTTGTTGGAATTGCTCAAAAGCCATTTCCTGATCTTCAAAATAATTCCATGAACTTCGATTTCTATACAAATAGAGTAGAGCTAAAAATAATTTTTCTCGCGGTGAATGAGCATTGGAAGGGAGATGTTCGAATAAAATATCCGTATTCATTCTCTTGGATTCGATAAAGAAATGAAAACTAATTGGGATTTCATGTTCGCAGAGACCATTGTTGATTGCAGTAAAAAGATCTTCAAGCACTTGATCTGCCTTGACCAAATTTTGGGGAAGCATTTGAGCAACCATTGTTGAAAACGCATTAAAGTTATTTTGGTGATTTTTTCGGAATGAATTTAATGTTGTTGGACTATCATTGCATCACAAAGAAAGTCCTTCGCATAAATCACATTTTTGTACGCTGTTCATATTTCTAGAATTTAATTTCAGACATACACGTCTATTTAGATAAACAAATATCTAGTGACATTTGAAAAATACCATATAATAGTCATTTGTTTTAAATAATAATTTTGATTAATCCCTTAATAGAAAAAATCTTGTAAAAAAAAATGTGGTCTGGTCTTTTTTTGAATGAATTCTTTTTGTTTGAGATGAATATATAAACATATATCCATTAGCTAATTAATTATGAATCTTTGCTAAGCTGTTTTTACACTTAAATTCCACTTTACCTTAATTAAAAATATGAAAAAAGGCTAGCTATCATAAATTCTTCAATCTGTTAAAATAAAGCTAGATATTCTTACAAAATTTGGTTTTAAAAATAATAATTTCATTGCTCATTTTTTTTACTACTTTTGCTATTCTGCAACTTTTTTATCTATTTTATAAATTATATTATAATTTTTACATTGAAATATAAGATAAGAATTTTTTTTCTTTTTTTTTTACTTTTAACCTAACCAAAGAATTCATATTCTTCAAATGATATATTATTTCAGGCTTTATGAAATATTCAACTTAATTGCATTGAATTATAAACAGTAAAATTTTGCAGATTAAATATTTTGAGCATAATTTTTAATTTTAAGTATTTGTAAATAATATTAAAATTTTTTTTGATTATATAAATTTTCAAACATCCAAAACTTAAAAAAAGCAATTAATACATAAAATATCAGAAAACTTTTTTAAATCTATTATTCAAGTTATTATAAAAAACAATAGTATTTGATATAAAGCTGAAAATATAAATTATATTTACTTAATAAAACACTATTCAATACTTGCATAAAAATAATAATAAAGCAAAAATTACATTTGAAAAATGGATTCAAAATATTAATAAGAATTTTTTTTTATTAAAAACAAAAAAATTGAATAAATTAATGTATTAAACAATAAAACAAATTAAATTATATAAAATAATGATCTCAAAAAATATATTAAAACTCAAATAATTGTAAAACATAATGTAAAATTTTTTTATAAAACTGAATTGGTCTTTTTAATCTTAATTAAAAATAAATTAAATAATTTAAATACATTAAATTCTTAAAAACACCTATTAAATAAATTCAATACAAATTTAATTATAATTATTATTTGTTTTAATAAAAAAATACTTCAAATTATTTCATTCGGTTTGGTGATTAGTTCAAAAGTCAGTTATTTTAGACTGTAAACTTCAATATATATATTTTAAATACCAAACTATAATAAATAAAAAACAAATTAATTTATTTTTTAAATAACCAGCACAATTTTATGAAATATACTTTTATAAAATAAATTAACAAATAATTGAAATAGTTTAAACATTTTTGAAAATAATTTTAAATAAATTTTTATTAATATATTTATATATTAAAAAACTTGAAATAAATATTATTACTGGTCAATCTTTTTTAATTATGTATTAGCTACTAAAATTACACATTATTTTTAAAATTAGTTGTTAGCTTAATTATTAATCTAATTAATAATTTGATAGTTAACTTAGTTATTAACTTGGTTATTAATTTAATTATTGACTTAATTGATTCTTTTTTTTTAGAAATTGTATAAGTAAAACTTATTAAAGCTATAAAACGTATTTAACAATTTAAGTATTAATAATCTATTTTTTTTAATTCAATATTTTGAAATAAAAATTACAATTTTTTTTGATTTGTAGTATTATTGAATAAAATAATTATTGAAAAACAATTAATATTTGTTATTAAATTTTACAAATGTTAATTAAGACATAAAATTATAATAAATATATTATTTTTTATTAAAAATTACAAATTATTTTTCAACTTTTAGATGTTTTTTAAACAAATTATTAGCTATAATTTTACTAATTATATTAATTAAATTATTTATTTATTTAATTTGCTTTTTAATTAAAAATTCTTATAATATAATTTTAAATATATATTAATTATTAATATTATAAAATTTTAACCACTTAATATTTAGAATTATTTTTGATTTAATTATTAATTTAATTGTTAATTTGGTTATTTATTTTTTTAATAATTATATAATTAAAAATTTTTAAAATTGTATTATTGTTAACTTTAATAAAAAAATATAAATAAAAAATTATTGAATTTTAAAAACACTAAATAAAATATATGATTATAATAGCTATGTTATCTTTTATTAAAAATTATAAATTATTTTTTAATTTTCAAAAAAATTTGAAAAATTAATAATTGTGATTTTATAAAATTGATTATATTAATTGAATTAATTATTTATTTAATCCTTAATTTTTTTGTTTGTTTTTATTGTCATATAATAACTGTATTTATTTAGTATATTACTTTGAACTATATAATAAATAATTTTTAAAAAAACAGTAAAATTAAAATAAAATATTTAAAAATAGTTTTATTAAAATAATTTTATAATTTTTTGTTGTATAATTTTAAAACTTTAAAAAAATTATATTGTTATAAATTTTTTAATTTTAAGAATATTAAAATTAAACTAAAAACAATATTAATAAAAATTTGTATAAATTTAATAATAAAGTTGTAATATTGAATATTTAAAATAAAAATTTTGATTTAAAAACTAGATATTATTATTGTTAATTAATAAAAAAAATAATGTAGTAAATTAGGCTAATTTTAAATCGGTCTAAAAAATACTTAGTGTATTTTAATACATAAAAGTTAATAAAATATAAAATAAATATTCAAAATATTAAATTATACAATATTAAAATAATTAAAATATGCATAAATTGTTTAATTAAGGATTAAATTAAAAATAATAGCTGAAAAAGCTATTGTATATTTTAAATATTTGACCAAAAAATTAATGAAAAATGCATAATATTATATCATTTACATTAATTAAATTAAAAACTATTGTGCTTATATCCCATATATATTTATAAAAAAAAGTAATATTTTGATAAAAAGTTAATTAGTTTCAAGTAATTGTATATTGAAATTAAAAACAAGTAAATTTAATTTTACACTAATTAAAAAATATATGAGTGGCTGGTCATGAATAGAAAAAGCATAAGCCACGCTTATTTTTAAGATAATTTTGCCATATTATAATAGATAATAATTGGGCTATATTTGTTAATTCAAATATATATATATATATATTATTTTTACAAGAAAAAAAAAGTTTGAATATAAATTAATTTAATATTAAAGATAATTGTGATATTATAAAAAATATAAAAGCAAATAAATTAATTAGTATTATAAATATATGGTTTTAAAAAAAACTAATCAATCTTATTTTTTATTTTACAATTTATACAATTAATCCCATCAGTAGAGTTTTAACTTCAAATCCACATTTGAAATATCATTTTTCATTTTTACTGGTTATCTGGATTTGAAAAAAAGAGTTGCACTAGTCAATCATCATTCTAATGATCGATTAAAAAAAACTATTTTTCACCAATTGTACAAATTGATCAATAAAAGTTCACAATTCTCATGCAACATTCATTCTGCAGATTTTATTTAAGTTCTTTCAAATAAAGGTTTTAAGATAAAATTCACTTGCAATAATTTTCATTTTCTCAAAGATAGTAGCTTTACAGTCTTAAAATAATTATGCTATTTTAAGATTTGTTTTTGTTGAATTATAAGAAGTACCATTTTTTGTTTTTTTTAAAAATCTTAAAACGGTTTATTATTTAAGAAACCAGTATAGCGGCAAAAGATGATTACACCAAATGTAAAGTTTTGGGAAGACAAGAATATGTTCCAATTCTAAATTTCGAACATGAATTATCGTAAGTAATTTTTTTGAAGATAATTACTATATTAATTGAACTGGAAGTTAGGACAGCATAGTTAGAAAACTCAAAATATAATTTTTAATATTTTAATATAAAACTAATTTGAAATTAAACTTTATTTAGTTACAACAAGAAGTCTAACTAGATTTCGAGGAATTAATTTTGTAATCAAGTTTTTCAAGAATTTCTATTATAAATATAAATTCAAAAACTTCATTACATTACATTTTATTGATCAAAAAAATAAAATTGCTTCAATTTTTTAATAATGAATTTCAATATAATTACCTCAAGCAATTTTCTAAAAAGGTGAAAGAAGAATCGCACAAAGTCTTCTTTGATTAGAAACTATGGGCTATTCAGATGACGAGATAGGTAAATTGAATCAATATGTGGGACGTCTAAATATGCCTGGTACCGTTTGTGTTCCATAAAAATCTTCATCCAAAGTGCACGCGCACACAAGGTCTGGCAAGAAACAGCAAATCGGAACAAGGATTTCCCTAATAAGTTGGCGGTAAAATGAGTAGACCGCCTAAATATTTGCGAACTTCCATATTAATCAGCATGCTTTTCAACCTATTCTAGCCAGTGCCCCTTTATTAGAATGGAGATGATTTCTCGAATAAAATATTTGAAAGTCTCTATTAATCTTACTCACTTTTTAATTGTATATACGATTGTTTTAGCCTGAAAAATAAATCTGATAATACTCTAATTTTTTAATGATTGTTAAGAATAATACAACATTATTCTCATAATATTATTTTGATACTTTAGTTCATTTTTTGTAAATACGAACTACAATAGATCAATTACCCACTTTTTTCTATTGTGTATTCTCAATCTGAAGTTTTGCTGCCTTCAATTTTCCCCACCAAAGAGTAAATTCAGAAAAGTGGTCAATATTAAAAATTATCGATAGCTATCTCAATAATTTTGGCTGTGAATAATGAGTCAAAATATTACCAGTAAAAAAGTTTTCAAAAAAAAAGAGAAACTCATTGGATTATAGGTATTATAACTCGATTTTCTTGTATATAGTGGAGGGCTCAAATTTTTCTGGTGAAAATTAAGGGGTTTTTTTTTTTGATAAATAGTAGATTGAATAAATGCTTAGAGACGGCCAATAGATATTTTAAGATATAATTGATAAAATTAATTAGATATACCTGTATTTTTATTATAGGTTGGGTAAAAACATTTTAATTGCCAAATTAACATATTTATCTCTTCAGTTATTTTTAAAAATGCCAAAATATTTACAAGTCAATTTAAAAGATTAAATACTATAGTGCCCTAATTCTCGTAGAATTTCAATTTTCAGGGGATTTAACCATAAACGTTTGTAATAGAATTCGGAACCATAGAAGCATATACAGATGACCTCACTATATTCTGATAATTCATAAGGATAACTCTTAGATTTGATTGTCAATAAAAATAAAGGCAAATGGGTATGAGTATGGATATAGATATCATTTTTGTGACAGTAATTCATAATTCGTAATATTAATTATTATTTTGAGTCGATTAAATAAAACTAAATCTCAAAAAGTTTTATTGGAAACCAACAGAGATAAGTGTTCGATCTTCTTTTCAAGTTCTGAAACTCTGTTTTGCAGAAAAGAAATCTTTAAATGGCATGAATTAGAATTTTCGTGATCATGCGAAATTTGAGTACTGTTCATAGGAGAAACGGGAATGGTTTGATTTGCTGAAAATAATTCGTTTATTCTGCTTGATTGCTCATGAAAATCCCTTGGAGAAGGTAAGAAAAAACTTTCTGAATTCATATTCAACTGATCATTTCCATTCAAACTATCCCTAATCGGGCTTCGAGTTTCTGATATAGGAGAAGGATAAAATGGTTCGATATATGGGGAGTCTTGTTGACCAATTTGAGGGTCTGTTGAAGGCTTGTTGAATATCTCTACTTGAGACTGATGAATTGGCAGATGATATTCTGACTGTTCACAACCAAAATTTGTATATGAAGTTTCATTGGAAACTTGAGTTTCATATGAATCTTGAAAACTCATTTGTTGTTGGGAAATAATTGGGGAAGATTCGGTGGGATAATTTTCAATATTGAAATGAGGTTCATTCCATACGTTCTCATTTTCTCTTTCTCTTTCAAGATTATATTGTATTCTTGATTGGTAAATTTGCTTAAAAATGTCTCTAGCTTCGGAAGCAATTCGTTGATATTCATTACGGACATGTTCAGGTGCTGCTTGCCAACTTTGCTTTGCCATAGCAGAAAGTTGAGGCTGTGTGATTATAGGATGTTGAATTGATTGAAGTTGTTTACAAAAGGCCATACGATAGGCTATAAAGGCGTTTGGAATTCGAGATGTTTGACCGGTGTGATCTAATTTAATCAAGGCTTTTTCAATTAGATTTAACGCGGTAATATCTGGTGGAAATCGAGGCACTATTTGAATGAACGGACTGAGTTTCTGGCGAGTTGGATTTGTTTTCATGGTCGATAAAGTATAAAATTTTTTAAATCAGTCCGAATAAAAATATTATTGGGCGAAATTTATTTCAAAAAAATCATTCAGGGCTGTAGAGCGATTTCATTCCAATTTCAAAGTGGCTTTTTTATAGAAATATTTCGTCTTGGCAATGTAACATAGTGTATACGTAATAGAATATGATGAAAGCAAATAAGCATGTGTTTGATAATCCGAAACGAAACAATAATGGTCTCAGGATTTATGCCCGTGAACTCATTGCATTCAATCCGGTTTAATAAAATCTTTGACATAGGATTGTATTCATAATAAAAATTTGAGAAATAGCCAAGATTATAAACGGAGGAATTTTTCCAGGTTGTATAATCAATAATCGAACCATGGGTAGAAGAAGGGATGTCGGACATAATGAGGTCTCAGGTTCTAGAAAAATAATTATTACCTATCTCAAAATAAGCACATTTATGCAGTAAAATTTAAAATTGCAGTTAAAAACTTTAAAACTTTAAGAATTAAATGATCGAACCTCAATCAAGAAATGGAGTCATAGAGGTAAAACAACAAGACGGCCGTGAATTTACATTTTTTGGAAACTACAAGTGCTACATTAAGCTATGGTATGACATAAATTTTCCTTTGTCAACGCTGAATTAATTATTTGCATGAGGAACAAAGAATCGAATTCTTTCTAAAATAAATTTTGGTTCTTTTATTCTCTATTCTTCAAAAATAAACATTGTAATTGCTTTTGATAAAATGTAGAATTCCATTTTCCAAATTTTCTGAAAAATTATCAATTTGGTCAACATATTTGTTAACATAGCTCATGAAAATTTGACTGTCAATAAAACCCTATATGCTAGGACTCATAAATTCATTATTTTTGTTTCTATTAATTAGAAAATATCAAGAAATAATGTTTCGGGAGCAAAAATTCAATAATTCATTATGATACAGCAGTAAGTTTCGTCCTGCTGATCACTTTTGAAAAAAATTTCGCCACATCATTGTATATTCATGGAATTTACGTTACAAATTTTTGTTTCGGGCCACAATCAAAGATGCATTGCACAGTGACACCGCAGCAGAAATAGTCCTTTTTAACCTGATAAAACAAACAATGTGAAAAAGAGAGGCAACGCTTGCCTGCGTCATTATTCAGATATGTGCATATACCATCAAAGGAAATAGAATGGTTTATTTGAGGCGTCCCTGACTTAAAATCTCATGTCGTATGTCACACAATGCATTATATCTTTTGCCAAAAAGCCACCCAACAACTTCTTTCTTGATGTTTTTAGAACGATCCGAAAGTTTGGCGGTCAGAAAACAGTTTCACGCGGCTTGGAAAGATAGATGGGGCCAAAAATGCCACAACTGACGAAATGATTAAACAATCAAAACTTTCATTATCTGATGATTGTAGAATTTTTCTCAGGAGGAATAATATCTAAAAACAGACATAGAATTAAGAAATACAAAATACCCCTTCATCAAGGATACACAGCAAAATAAAGAAAAAATAATTCCAATTAGTGTGCCAACCTCTCATCAAGTGTCATGTTTTCGATACTAAATTTCCGGGAAAATAGCAACTACTTCTAGTCTAGGCTTTTCATAATCCAATATACTACTTTATCCATTTTTTTTTCATCCTTTTTAATAGTAAAATGCATCCCCTAAAGATTTTTTCCGCTTTCACGTAAAATCAAATCATGATCACAATGACTAATTTCTAAAAAATATTTTATCAAGCCTCAAATTTCAATATTTCAAACGCATAGATTTTTTTAATTTTTAGCTTTAAAATTTACAATTTCATCATCCTTAATGCACTCTTGCATTGTCAATAACCTTTAGCTGCAAATTGGTTAGATAGCATTGGTTGTTACAAACAAACATCTACAATGGTGGTACTAAACCATTCGTTACATAAATTTTTTTTCCTATCTATTGACCTAACCTAGAATTAAAAGCGCGAGGTAAACTTTTTTTTATAAACACATATCATTATGATCCTAAAACTTCAAAGATTTGAAAGAAAATCAGAAAGAACGAGTTCAAAAGTAAATAAGCGATTTGATCACAAATGAAAACCTCTTTGTATCATATACGACTTTCTGAAATCAAAGACAAATACGCATCAAATTAAGAAAAGAAAGAAATTGTAAAGAAAGATCAGTGTTAAGGGACAAATAAAGTCATCCTGAGATGACTCAGCAGACCAAATTCATTAAGTTTTTAAATTTTGTTCAGAAAAAAATGACGGGAAGAGTTTAGTCTTACAAAATTTGCTTGAGGAACACTCTAAAAAAAAATATTGCGTGTTGTTTTCCTAAATGAGATTCCGAAAATCTTCCGCCGGAAAATTGGACCTGCCCGATGCCACGCGAAGCTTTACTATCCATGCACCTACATAAGGCGCACAAGGCCAGAAAAATAAAACAGAATTTAAAATGGTTGAGTGGTTTTGAATGCAAAGTTGGTAAGGATATTTTTAGATTAATGTCTCCTTTCAATCACCTTTGTAAAACCATAAAATTTCTTCAATCACCATTTACATTGAAAGAGTGAAGATTAACCTAAAAGCTGGTCAAATTCTTTAATAAAAGCTCAAATCTCCGGTTGTCGATTTGTGTTTCACCTTATGCAGAATTCGTTAAATATTATCATTGACAATGCAAGAATGAAGTTTAGAAAAAAGAATTATCCCATCATAAATTCATTTGACTTTTTAATCCGCTCTATTAAAATGATAAATCCAAAATTGGTAAACGAATCAAAATTTTGACGTTCCACACTTATTACTGCTTGTTGATTCAAAATAAGCTATAAATTGTAGATCTGGTCTATCACATATATTATTAAGAGATGTGAAGCATTATTTAATTCTCATAATTTGAGGACTGAAATATTGATTGGAATTGAAAACCAATTTTAAAAATGATAACAATATATTTCATCAAATTGGAAAGTTATAAAACTTTGAGAGAATAAATAACATAATTGAAAAGATGTTTTTAATTGGGAAACTTTTTGAAATCTGACTTGCTGTTTAATAATTTTAAATTTAGAAAGTAAGAATCTAACATGTGTTTTAAAAGTATTTTTTTTGAAATCATAATTTAATGCCAAACGTAAAATACTTGAATATTTTTGCCCTTTTATTTAAAAATATTACCCAGAAAAATGGCTAAATTGTTATTGAAAAGAAACATGTCTATTTATACAATAGAATTTCTTCAAATTAAATTTTCGTATTTGGCTCGTTGATTTCTAAAAATATTTTTCCAATTATTTTTATCTTTAATATATCCCGGAGAGTTGAAGTAGCTTAAGTTAAGTTCAAGGTTTTTTATGAAACCTTGATAAAAAATTAGTCTTTTAAAGGTATCGCATCCCATTTTTCCTTAACCCACTATTCCAATTGTACAATATTTGAGGGTTGTGAATTATGTTGACGAATTTTAACTTCAATATATGACCAAAGATTTTCTATTGGAGTAATATCAGGACTTTGTGCTGGCCAAGGAAGTAATTCAACATTTGAAGAGGTAAGAAAAGAACACGCGACTTTTGATGTGTGGATTGGTGCATTGTCTTCCTGAAAAAAAAACTTTTTTTTAGTTTTTTTTGCATGAAGTTTTACCGTAGGAATTGCAAAATTAGCCAAGGTTTTGCAGTGTATAACTCCAGTAATATGACCAACCAAAGGAACTAAAGGACCCAAACCAACCCATGAAAAACATCCCCAAAACATGCGACCAAAGCTTTTTCTAACTGTGGCTGCAATATAATCCTTATGAAACTCTTCGGAAGGTTTACGCCATACACGTCCAAATCCTGTAGTTCTAAATTGTGTATATGTAGATTCATCTGACCAAACAACTCGTTTAAAATCTTCCACTATCCAAATTTCATAAGTACGAGCCCATTGTTAATATTTTTCTTTATTTGATTTGGAAATTAATGGCTTGAGACGAGGAACGCACGAGTGAAGTCCTTCTTAAGCCAATCCATTTCAAATAGTTTGTATAGAAATAGATTTGTTGGTATCTTTAATAAAATTCAATCGTATTTGAGAAAGAGTTTGGCGGTAGGTTTTTTTATTCCCTATTATTTAATATTTGAGTTGTTCACGTGCACATTTGTCAAGAATTTGTGGTCAGTCTGTTCATTTTTTAGGAAGTTTTTTTAGCTCGTATGACTTCATACATGTATTACAGAATAACGTGAACATTCAATAGTCGTGGAAATCTCACTGTTTGTATGTCCTAACTTTTTTGCTGAAATAATCCCTCCTTTTTGGTATTCAGAAAGTTCTTTTCCAAGACACATTTGATGCGGTAAATTTTTTCACGACAAGAATGTTTGATATTTTATATATACGCGTATAATCCACTGTTGTGTTTTACAAGGACGCGATTTATGTTGATTTGTAGATTATAACTATAAGTAATTATAAAAAAAATTATGGCTTAAATTGGTAATGGTATTATAATATATAGCCTTTTTTGTATATTATATTAGGTGCCCAATACTTTTTATACCCCCGTATATTATAAAATCTTATATATTTTAAATTAAAATACTTAATTTTTAAAATTTGCATTTTGGAATATTTATAAAACAATATAAATTATTTTAATCAATTTTCATTTTAAAAATTTGTAAAAAATGATTTTAATAGAAAAGTTTGACAAATAATGTTTTGTAAAAACTTTTTCGTTTCTTAGATTTTGGAAATTAGAGTGAAATTCACTAAGAAAACCTGACTATATTTTTCTATAATCCGTTTTAATATATTATTACAATTGAATATTCAACTGAAACTGAATTTAATTTTATATTTTAAATAGCTTTAATTATATCAATAATGTATTAACCACTAATTTTACATACTTAGCTACCTTATTTTTAGAATTAATTGATGATTTGATTATTGACCAAATTGTTAACTTGGCTATTTACATTTTTTTTAACTATATAAGCAAAACCTTCAAAAGCTGTACAAAAATATTAAAATTGCAACTTGATTAATTATACTGATTGCTTTTTTATTTTCAAATTAATATATATTTTTGAAATTGTATTTGTTAAAATTAGCTTAAAAATAAAAAAAACTTGTTTTTGTAATTAATTAATATTTGTTTTTGAATTTTAAAAGTGTTATTATTAAAAGTTCCTATTTTTCTAATAATATTTATTCTGTTAAAAATAATTTTAAATTTAATAATTATATATTGCCTAATTCTACTATTATAATATATATTTAAATATGTTTTTATAAATTCGAATGATACTTTAACAAATAGCAAAAGAGAATAGATCTATATAATAAGAAAATAATCAAAAGAAAAATTCAAATAAATAAGTGAATTGAATTTGTAAAAATTTAATATGCAAAATCAGTCATATAAATATTTCAATTGTTATTTTTTTTAAAAAGAACAAAAAATCTTAAGATAAAAGAATAATCTATACTGTTAATAAAAAAAAAATACAGCTGCTATAATTTTGTGCTTTACATAGCATTTTTTAGAATTTAATAACAAGTATTGTTTATATTGTTTAGTGAATGTTTATTTACAAAAGCTAACAATATACAAATCAAGAAAAAAAGTAGTAATTAAGAGTATAATCAATTGAAATTATTGTATTAACCTTGTAAGTAATTAACTGATTTGAGTAAAAATATTTTTTTATGGTTTTGAAAAGTCTTATTTATATACTTTTAAAAAAGAAATTAATTATTAGGTTAATAATTATATTAATAATTAAGTTAATAACCAAGTTATTAATCAAGTTATTAATCAAAATAATAATTGTGTTAATAACAAATTTATATCTAAATCCAAGTGTTTTAAGCAACTACTATTAGACTTTAGTTATAAAAATTTTAAGAGTCATAACTTATGTTTAAAAATAAATATAAATTTTAGTAAATTATTCATTATTTTAAATCTGAACTGATTGAACTTCATTTACATTATTTAAATTTAAAATTTTTAGCTTAAACTGCTTAAAATTGCTATTTTTACAAATTTCAGGATTTTACATAATCTAATTATAACATTTTTTACATTTGTGAATTAATAAAAATTAGTAATAAATTGTGATAACTTCTGGCCAACACTAATAAAAACTTCTGGCCTAAATTTCAATTGGTAACAATACTAATTAAAAGATAATAATTATAACAATTATAAGCTATTTTTTTAACAATTATAAGTTATTTTCTATTTTCTATTTTTTCTTATAAAAATTAACACTTGTGTTTTTGAAACTAATTATATTAATTGATTAAAATTATACATCTTTTTTTTAACTTATTACTTTGATCCATAACATAAAAAATAGTGCTTACTGTAATATTGTTAAAATCTAATTCATTAATTATTTGAATTTAAATAAGAAACAGAAAAAAAAAAGTTATCAAATTATTTTTGGCCAATGTGTTTATTATTATTATTATTATTTAAAGAAAATATATAAAATTTTTTAAAAAATTCAAATTTTTTAAAAGAACTACTATTGTCAATTAATATAATAATAAATTTAAGTTTCGAATTGTTAAAGAATATCTCTAAAAATTTTTAGTCATATGATTTTACAAAAAAACTGCAAATAAAGCTATAAAAAAATCTAATCAACAAATATAATATGTGTTTTTTTTAGAATAACAAAATACTTGATCAATTTAGTAATGTAGCTTTTTTCTTTATTATCAATTTATCAACAGAAATTCTAACCAATAATTTGTTTGAGTTAATTAATTAAAGCTTTGATTTAATCTATTTGGATGATATAATTGTTTATTCAAAAACTTGGAACTAACATTTTGAACATCTACAAAAATTTTTTAATTTTTTTTAAAAAAACAAAGAACTCCAAATCAATTTCAACAATTTTTTTTTGAACTACCATTTTATTCAATTTCTCAGACATTTTTTATTTCAAAAAATAGAATTTTTTCCAATTAAAAAAAGTTTGAAAACTTAAGTAAACCAATAAATATGCATGAAATACAATTTTTGGTTTTTATCATAGCATAATTTTTTTTACTTAAGATTTATCATGAATATATTCTTTCTTTGACATGAAGACTTTGGTTGCAATCTGTAAAAGCATTACATAATGTACCATGTGAATTATATAATTAAAAAGATAAGTAGATAATGCGCAGAGTATACATTTAATTTGTTTTGCATTTTCGGCGGTATATACAAGTTAAGATGAATATATTAATTTATAGATTAAAATAAATTAGGTTTGAAGAATGAAAATTACTTACAAAGAATCCTTCGTAATTTTCAACTCCTGAAAAGCAAAACAGCCAACAAGGCTGAATATAGAAAAAATAACAACGAATCTCCGAAAAAGTAAAATTGAATCCTAAAATTTTATTGGTTATTTAATGTTTTTGCTTACCCGATGTTCCTTAATTTCCTCAAGAGAGCCCCTCAACCAAAAAACTGAAGTGATTAGGCCTAATATAAAAAAAATTAGGCATCTCAAAGATTGACAACTTGTTTATTCCTTAATCTAGGTGACTATCAAAATGGAATTTTTTCCTGGCAATCTTTCTTAACTCTATGTAGGCTTGGGTGGTGACTTTCATTTTCCTGCTAAAATTCAGTGACTAAACAGGATTTGATAATGAAGAGACAATGGATAGGAATAGAAAGTTTATGATCGATCTTTGATTTTAGTGCACGTTTCATTAATATACAGACATACTTCTTGAACCGAAATTATCTTGGACTCGAAACACAGGCACTAGATTGGTCACACTGCATAGAATTACGTAATTACTCAATAAGTTCGTCCAACGGGAAATTTTGGAAATTTCTCTTAGAAATTGTTTTGGGACAAAGGGAAATTAGTTTGGGAGTATATGTCGTAAAAATTCCTATTTTCGAGATCGTTGAAAATGAATGTGAAAGGTATAGACGATAAGAATTTTAAAATAAGCCTTGTTTGAGCATCAGGATCAGGAAAGTAGATTAATTCTATAAAAAATAACTGCGATGATATTTTGGAGGGGATTCACATAGTCAGAAACGATTTTGATAGCTATATCATAAATTAAGCTAAATTTGGTTTCAGTTTCCAAGCAGGTCTTGAAAAACTTGTGATTAGTAGTGTAACATTGGGAAAATTTTGTTGACATGATAAGTATAACAAATTCCTCCTCTAGTTTACGATAATTGAGAAGAGGATCAGGATACAGAAAGTATCCAATTTTAAATGTTGCATACTAAAAGAAATTGAAAACCCTTTTGCTATATCTTGCCTAGCGCAATGAGAAATTTTTAACAAATAAATATCTTGATTAATCTGAAAAAAGAAAACTTTTTGTAGAGTGACAAAGAGAGGTAAGTCTTTTTAATTAATTTTCTACATTTCATTTATTACTTGTCAATTGTAGTTTATTTAAGGTAAAGCGAAACATTGATTTTATAAATCATTTTACGATTAGGGACTAATCTTGCTGCGGTTGTATAATTGTACTGCAAGCCTACTCCAAAATATCAACATGCTTATTTACATAAAGAGAAAAGATAAACATTTAGCAAAAAATTTTCCTAAACTTGGTGTAGAAAAAAAATCTGCCGGGTTTACTTCCTTTAATTCGCTTTAAAATTAACCGATAAAAACCGGGGTTTTATGCACATTTATAATTTTCGTTCGAATTCTTTGTTTCTATGCAATAATAAAATTTGCTTTCAAACCTTTTAAATCAATAAGGTCACAATCAGCAATATAGGGTTTTTTTTAAAATCCCGATTGATCCTAAATCTCCGTTGTTTCAGGAATCAATTTTAATTGCCAATAAAGTTCCCCTGTAAAGGCTAAAATTTTCTTATCTGTTCTAACCATTTTATTGATTCAAATAAGATATTTACTGAGATTTTTTTTTCGTTTCATAATTAAGTTCTTAAAGTCACCTGCCGATTGAGCCATAAAATAAATGAATGGGGTCGAAAAACAAATGCATGAATACCTCATATTCTTTCTCAGTACAACCTATAGCCTTAATAAAGAATAGTATTTATATTATTAATTAACAAAATATTACTACAATTTTGGTATAGAAAAAATGCTTTTTTGAGTAAAAATAACCTATGAGTGTGGTAAATTTCTTATACAAGATGAATAATTGTAGCGGTTGATAATTTATTTAAAATATAGTAAAGCTCATTCGTTTCTTGCTCTATTCAAAATAAGTTTTTGGTTTAGTATTTCCTTCAGGTAAAATCGATGTTTCGTGAATTAAGTGAAGCATTGAAAATTTAATCTATTAAAACCTTTATTGAAAAAAAAAATAGATATCGGTAATACCATTTGCGCCTGCGTGTGACCCCTTTTGTATAAAATATTATAATTTGTCTAAGAAATGATATCATTTAATATTATTTAATATTCCCAATGTTATAATATTTTCGGGACTGTATTACATTCGGAATATTAAAAATTGCTAATGATCTACTTGATCGATGTTCAAAAAGAAAAAGTAGACTGAAAATCTTACACGATTGTTGCTAAGCTCCAAAATTTATTTATATGTGAAACACAAACATTTTATCTTGTATACAATGAACAATGGGTTTCACCCTAAAAAGGACAAAGAACATTAACTTAGCAAATTTTTTTTTTTCATAGAACTTATTCTTTGATAAACGGTGGGTTCAACTTTTTAAATAGAATTTTTATCGTGGGTTCGGTTGTGAATCATATTTATTCATTTAAACTTATTTACACTTGACTAAATCCAAAGATCAAATTTTAAAATGGTAATAGTAATGTTTCATGCTTTTTTTTTTTTTAACAGTTCGAATGCTATTTCAAGAAAGGAAATCCTTAAAAGGAGACAGTGAACACAATCACGGTATGTTTGGTGGCCTTAGAAATGATTTGGCTAGTATTTCTTTAATTACCTTTTTAGATTTAAGGAAAAGGTTTCAGTTGATAAGCACATGAGACTTGAATATTTTTTAAAAAATAAAAAAAAAATTTTTTTTGCTAAAAACTCTTGGTACTAACTCTTTAATTTTATCCAAGTATAGTACTCTTGGTACCTAACTCTTCTATATTACCCAAGGGATAGTAATCATCTATTTATTTTTTGTCCAGCTTCTCCGAGAATTGGTATTTTAAAAGTAATCTCAACAATTCAAAATTAGATTTAAAATGTGGTCCGTTCATGAATTTTCAGTTGAATAATTTATAAACTTTCATGATCGGAGTTTTTCGATGCAGTAGGACTGAAATGAACAATGATCATTAGATAATAATACCTGCCAAGAAGTAGCCTCAAATGCAGTACGCCCAACGACTAAAAAAATTTTCTCATTAAAGGGAACTCTTATAAATAAAGAGAAAAAAATTTGAGGACGAAAAAGTTTTAAAAAGTGGATATTTAATGACATGAGAATAACATGAATATTTTGAAACTATTCGAAAAATAAATTAGAAATCTACATTGACGATCATTTATAATATATATTTTCCATGAATTTTCAAGAATGCAATCTCTTAATAAAACCAAGAAAAATTTTAAGGATTTGCCAAATCTGGTCTTGCCATTCCCTCCTGAAGCTACAGCTCTTAAATTAATAGAAAAAGCTCTTTTAAAATTAAGAACTACTGGCAAAACTTCGAGAATACCAAATGCTTTTATAGCATATAGAATGGCAGTTTGTAAGAAACTTCGATCAATGAACTATCCTGTAATTACTCAACCTCAACTTTCCTCTATAGCAAAAGAATTTTGGGAAAAGGAGCCTGAAAATGTTCGTCGCGAATATCAAAGAATTGCAGCTGAAGCACGGGATATCTTTAAACACCTTCATAGATTGCAAAATCCACTTCAAATTGAGGAAGAAAATGAACAATATAATGAACAAACTTTCCATTTCTGGCACGTAAAATTAGACCAAGATTTTGAGATAGGTTGTAAATCTTTGCAAAATTCCCCCGGTCCAGAATTTGTATACCCTCAGGAATTAATAAGTGTGCCTTCCCAAACTTGGACATCTACAGATAATTCTACAGTATTGGAAAGCGATCACGAAGTTTTTAATTCCTCGCAAATGATTCAGGAACCAACTATTGGTATTCAGAGTATAAGTGATTCTATGGATAAATGTTCCAATGGTTCTTATCAGCAAGTACAAATGGAAGAAATTGATTTTCCATCAACCTCATTCATGGATAGTACATTTAATCCATACCAAAATTCTTTAGCATCACCATATTCGACAAATCAAACAATATTTAATTCAGATGACACCATTTTTAATTATTCAAATATTCCTTTAAGTAGTTACTGTACATTGTCTAACTATGGTCAAAGTATTTTTGAAAATACAGATGATGAATGTAATAAGTGTAAGAGTAAAATATCTGAATTACAAAACAAGGTCAATACATTAGAAGAAAAATTAGCAGTACTTACAGATTTCGTCAAAACTAAATTTTCTGAAAGCCTTCCTCCGAATCTTTAAAAATATTTATGATTTGAGCCCTATAAGTAATTAAAGTAGAATCCAACCATCCATATAAAATTATGATAAACTGAAAATGACATAACGGGAATTTAATTTTTAGAATAATTTTTATTCTTATTTTAAATGTAGTTTCTATAACAATAATTTACAACTTCAAATATTTATTATGCAGAGTTTCAGTCAGCAAAAAAATAGTTTTAATAATTTAAGGAACGAGATATTATTCTAAATTATTCAAGTAAATTATTGAGGGCTTACGAAAGTCAAAATAATAGAGGTCATCGAAAAATATAACCATTTAAAGAATTGACCTTTATAATAACATGCATAATATTAGACTAATTTATATATATTTAATTTTTAAATTTCGAAATCTAACTATGAGACTTATAGAAAAATTGTGCTCTTTCTCTTATCTTTGTGCTTTGTTTTATAATAAAAGCTAGTCTCGTTCTACAATACTGTTTAAATTTATGCTCGTTACTCATTGTATAGATAAAAAGGATTTTTTTTTAAATCATCTAATACTATCATATGATGTGTTTTTAATATTTATAATGACATTTTCTCACAATCGCAATATGGCTTTTTCACAATTACAAGTTCAAGTTTATAGAGACATAGAATCCAACACGTATTACTAAATGATTATATTAAATGCAAAATTTATATATTCTATTTTTTTTTGTGTCATGAAAATTTTAAATTACTTTGAAGATAAAAATTTGACATTATAAAAAATTAAATGACCCTTCGCTTTGAAACGATTTGACCCCAGATTTCTAAACTCGTTAAAAGTCCTTAAACTTGTATGATTTTTAAACTTCCTCATTTTAAGTAGAGATTTCTAAAATTGACTAATTTTATGAGTTAAGGAGAGATTTCTTAACTTTGCTGGAATTTATTTTGTGCAAAGTTTAATTGATTCTTTAGATTTTCTTTTAATTCTTTGTATTAGTCTGCTATTATTTGATACAGTGTTTTTTTGATTAAAAATATATCTCTAGTTCAAAAAAACTTTCACCTCATTTGATAATAATTGAATGACTAGAAATAAGAGTCTTGAGGAGTTTCAAAAATAACTATTATTCAATTCTCACACTCTTTTTGTTTTATTTTTTATTTTAATAAATTTTTACAAAAATAATAACCAACTTTGCAATGAAAGAAAATTATGAAGGCTAAATAAAAGGGACCAAAAGCAATAATTGTTATTTCCGTGTGGAAAACTTTGTGTGCCTAAAATAAACCTAATAATTTCAAATAAAAATAGACAAAATTTTTGTTTCCATGAAAATTTTTAAAAGGCTATATAAATTTGAGTCTCTAATTTCTAAAGAATGAGAAATCAAGAAACTTTTTATAATAATAAACACTTAAAATAGCACAATTTTATTCAAGTTTCAAGTATAAGAACATTAGATTGTTTTTTTATTATAAGGGTTTCCAAAAAGAACTCAAATATAATTTATTCAAAATTTTTTTGAAGGTAATATATATCCTTGAATAACTTGAATTTTTAAAATGTTATGCATGTCGTTTTTTTACGTGCATTTTGTTGTCACTATTGAATATTTAAATTTTTTAAAAATTTTGGTTTGTTCTCTTAAGTCGTACTTTAGTTAGGTTTTATGTAGGGGTTTTCATGTCTATACTTCCAGGGGAAAAGTGATTCAAAAGGTCCGGAAATTTCATTAAAAAATTAATGGTTAAATAATCTTCCAGTGTGAGAAAACCAGATCATCTGAACGCATGAATAAAAAATAAATCGGGAGCATCAGGAAGACGATTTTATTTTTTTGAATCTAATTTTTGGATTAAATTAAACGTCTTACGATTGTTGCGTCAATACTCAAGTTAGATTCATAAACAAGGGCTTGATTTAGGGAAAAATCTTTTGATATTACTTTTGTGAAAATCATCAAGAAAATATTTGAATAATTTTTTATAATAAATTAGCCTCCAAACATTTGAATTCTTATTCAAAGGCTATTTAAAGTTTAGTAAGAATTCGTTATCAGCTCTATATTTGAACGTCAATATTTATAGATCGTTTTGTTTTTATATTTCTTATTTTGCTCTTAAACGAAACATTTCAACTAGGAAATCAAGTCTAAATAGCTTAGATTCGGGTCAGAAATATTAATATTTTATACTAAAGAAACACATGATATATAAATATAGTGCATTCTATATTTTCTGATTTGGAAAGTCATGTAATATGATTCCATTTTCAATCTGCGTTAAAAAACAACATTAAAGTTGTGATTAAAAAGGGAGCTTTCGCAAGTGGATCAGACCAGTTTATAAAAACAAAAATCCTAGCTTCTTGTTTGGGATAGAACTAGAAAGTTGAAAATTTTTATGTAAATTTTTGTTTGCTTGTAAAAAAAAACGAGAGAAAATTCTCAAATATTTTTCATAAAAAACTTTGATCTGCAAGAGAAAATCGAAAAAAAAAACAGTTTTTCGTAAATTATAGCCCTGAAACTCAAACCAGCTTTGATTTTTGGGGCATCAGCATATTCCCCAACCCAATTAATAATAGTGGTGATAATCTTCATATCGTTCAAATTGATAATATAAAAGATATCAATGATGCTCACAACAATCTTCATCAGCCAGGCGGTTATTTCTAAAACCACTATACCTCGTGAAGATTGAAGATTGAAGATTGGGATCATTTTATCTAATAACTTCTTCAGGGTTATCGCTAGAGTAGAATATGATTGTTGTTGAAAGTCTCGAAAGATTTTCCCAAAAAACAAATAAGATTTCGAAAGTTATTTTGTATTATTACTATTTTTCATCAAAAATATAGACAGCATGATTATATTAAATTTGCTAGTCAAATGATAATTAATTTTTTAAAAACAAAATATTTTGTTTAAATATATATTTTTTAATGTTTTACAAAGTAAGGTCCAACTGCAAATCTTTTATTTTGTTTTATTAAAATTGATAAAAATTAAAAATATTGACTTGTCTATTCTTTTGATCAATAAACTTGCAAAATAAGCTGATTATTAACTTTAATTTAAAAACTGTCAAAGAAACAAATAAAATTTTTGAGATTAAAATTATTTTAAAAAAATAATATTTTATTAATATAAAATTTTTGAGATCAAATTGTTTTAAAGAATAATATTAATAATTAATAAAAGTATACTTATTTATTTATTTAATTTAATTATAATTTGTCAAAATTTTTAATATTTATTAATGATTCTGTAAAAATATTTAATGTTTAATCTTTTTTGTTAAAATTTTTATTTATTGTGAATTATTTATTATTTAACATAAATATTTTTTAAAAATTTATGTTTTGTGTTATGCTTTTTTTAAATTCAAACAATTAAATACTAAATTTGTTTACATATTGCTGTATTTAGTATATCTAAAATAATTTTAATTGGCAAAATTTAAGATTTGGTTTGAATTATAAAACATGTATTAAAATATACAATTAAAATTAAGATATTAATTCATGAAAAATATTTTTCCTGTTTTCAGTGTTTTTAAATATCAGTCATTTTAATGGAAAAACACAACATAAATATAATTATGTTTATCAAAAAATGTTAAAATATAGAGTTCTGAAAAATAATTTAGGCAAGGTCAACGCGTAAATGTTATTTTTGGTTACCCCCTGATGTCTGACACTACCCATTTTAACTTTTCACCTATTTTCACTTACTTAATGCACCGTAATTTTGTAAAGCTTAAATTTTAAGTCATTAAGTACTTTTGACTCAATGCAACGAAAATCGCCAAAATAATCGGTCTTTCTCTTCATTCCTTTCAGAATTACTTTGCAAAAACGGCTAAATTTCAGATATTTATTCTTCTGGTCATTCACAAACTTACTTCTCGCAAACGTCGTCAGATTGGCAAAATCGTGTATAGAAATCATTAATAAGGCAGCCGAAATTAAAGCGCTCAAAGAAATGAATTCAGGTTTGAAGTCAGCAAATAAACTGTCTGAAACAAGCTTTTGAAGGCTTGTATACATTGCCATTCTGCCCAAGCATGTTTCTTACCCCCAAATAATAATGTGTGTGATGATTTTCAAGCAAGACTTGTATATCATGTTCTGTCATGGCCATTATATAACGCAGATCTCAAACCTTATTAAGAATATTTAAGAAAAATGTGGAAAAAAAAGTAAAAGGAATGGTGCGAAAAATACTCTGGCTCAAGATGTTTTTTAAAAGTTAGTAAAAATCCACGGAATTGTATTATTAATATATTGTTAGAAAGGCCAGAAGCCAGTAATTTTATTAATATAAAATTTTAGTATGCAATTTTTTTTGCCTTTATTCTCAGTAATTGACTCGCAACTCGTGACATTGAATTTATTAAATTGATTAGCATGGTTTTTGGCAAAGAATTCCATTCTTCAACTATCTATCGCTCCAAATCATCCATATTTTTGGCAATCGTTTTTCTACTTTGGGGTTAACAATTACTCCACATATTTTCATATAGATTTAGAACCGGACTACATGATGGCCAGTCAATAAATTCAATTACATTTTTTGCAAGAAACGCTTGAGATCGTTATTTTGTTGAAAGTGTAACTTTTTCCAAAGTATTCAATTAACTTCTCCAAACATGTTGTTGCAAAATTTCAATATATAAAACTTTGCATCCATTATACGTTGAAAAAAAAAACAAGCTGGGTTTTTCCCTTTATATAAAACCACCCCACGCAAGAATCTTTGTACAATCTTTTGGTATTTAGACGAATTGAAAGTTTTCCCTTGCACCAATGTTCAATTGTTTTTGGGAACAGGTTGAAATGCTGTTTCATCCCAAAATAAGGTTTTTTTTCCAGTTATCATTAAGATAAAATTTGAGCCATTTAACAAGTTTCTGCATTTCAAATTGCGTGTGCATTGGCGTAGTAATTGATAAGTTTTTATATGTTCTAATTTAGTAACAATTTTTCGCCAAGACAAAGAAAAATATTTATAAACAGATTGATTTACTATTCTCGATATATGTCCCGTGATTTTCTTAAAATGACTATTACCGCCTTTAGGCTCAATCTTTCCGACTTTTTCCAAATTTTTGAAATTGTATCGTACAGTTGAGATATATAGTTTAATGACCTTACTTAATTTCAGAAAGGAACTTTAAAATAAGATTTAAAAATACTATTTATATTTAAATATTAAAATTGAATCAATGATAAAAAAAAAGATTTAAAATTAAAATTTAAACCTATTTGTTTATTATATTTTTTAATGCAATATTTTTATAATAATGTATACTTTGTCAATTATATGATGAAATAATTTTTTTTTTAACCAAATTGGAAAAACAAAGAAATATTTACTAAAAGTAAAGTAAAAATATTTTATACTTTGAATTTTAAAGTTTATATTTTGTTTATTTATTACACCTGTTTTTTAACAAAACATACTACTGTGAAAAAAAGATTTATTTTAACCTGTTTTTAGGAATTTATTATTTTAAAAAAAAAATATCGAATAATTTTAGTTTTTCGAACATTTCTAAAAAAATTATTTATCAAACAATTTTCCAAATTTCTGATTGTTATTCACACATATTGAAATGGTTTAGGTAAAAAAAACTTGTGTGCCCTTTTTTATGAAAAGAAATATTTTAAAAAAGCCACATGGAAATTTTTTTTTTGAATCTTAAAAAAAATTATTTTAATTACAAATATTAATTGTTGAGCTGAAAAATCTTTTCCAAACTTTAAAATTGGGTCATCTCTTACTCATTTTAAAGCCTATTTTTAATTTTTAAAGTGTAAAAAATGGTGATTGAGTATTAACCCATTTTTATTTTAATACATTAAAAAGAATGATCATGACGGTAAAAGCCGATTTTTATTTTCAAACCTAAAGAACTATGCTGGGACCTAGATCCCTTTAAAAACTGAGAGATTATTAATGAACAAAATATAATTTTATATGGAATTAGATTGATGAATAACTTGGTTTTCATTGGTTTATTAATAAAAATCTATAATGTATATATATTATCCAAATCAATATTAAAGGGTTTAAAAATTAATAAATAAATAAGTAAATGGTTCATTATGAAAATGGGTACGATATAAACTAAATTTATCCAGTAAAAACAAAAAAAAGTTTTAATTAATGAATTTCCGATTTGATTTCTTTATTAGGGTAGAAAAAGGATATGGACAATCAAAATATTCCCGCCACTTTTCTAAATAAATAAAATAGATTCTCGGAAAAACATTTAATTATAAAAAACTATTATGATGATTTAAAAGAATTTTTAATATCGAGGAAGTAGAATTTTGTTAAATTTGACAAATACTGAAGTAAAATAGTCAATCGTTTTTTTTACATAATTTCCAACTTTCACTTTCTAAAAACTTTCCCTATCAATCTATTGGGTTAACATTTTTATTAGTTAATAACAAATTTGGTAAAAATCTCCTATTTTCTAATACAATTTAACCAGAAATTTAATTGTCATTATTCAGAAAATTCCGATTGAGGCCTTGTTACTGAAAAACTATTCAATGTACGTGGGATTGATGTTCTTCAAAGATGAATCATCATAAATATAGATTTCCAATATATTTCGTTATAATAAATTCACTGGGGGTTTCTGTTACCTTTAAACGATATATAGGATTAAAATAATTTTAGAATTCTACCTCGATTTGAAATGACTCTTTTGATACTTTTTTTTTTTTTTTTTTTTTTTTTTTTTTCTAATTGTGAAGCCTTTTTTCTTTCAATTGAATAAGTGTTTTAGATTTGAGCACTTCAGAATTAGTGTATAGATTGATTGTCTTTTAAATGATATATATGTTTTTGATATTGATTTTCTCATTACATAATTCTTTAAAACAAACAAATATTTAAATCGAACCAATGGAAAAAACTTTTTTTCATTCCATATAACTTATCTAATTAATATATTTAATTTCAATTAATCTCGAAAAATATAAAATCATTTTAGTAATTAGTTATTCTTTGTTTGTGAATGATGAAAATTTTCATGCAAAATGAATTTTATATCTCTAAAATGTGAGTGAAGTCATCGAGGTAAAAAAAAAATGCTCCAACGAAATTGCGTTCAATGATGAAAACTTTATGTTAGCATGCATAATTTTAGTGAGAAAAAGGTTAGATTTTTTTAATTTTTTGGGCTTGATACTCTTTGCTTTTTAATATTAACTACCATGACGGACGAACAAAACAAATTGATGATTTACATATTATTATTATTATTATTTAAAAAGATTAAAAATATCATCAACAAAAACGTTGTCGCCAATCAGATATACTTTAAAGGTTTAGGATGAACCCCAATTAGTTAATCAATGAAAATATAATATTAAAATAACTTTTCACTAAAGATTTTTTAGCTAATTCAAAGTGATAGTTTTTTTTTCACGGTCATTGTTAAATAAGCGATTGAAATTTTTTACTTCAAAGAGTTCATTATAATATATCCTTTAATCATATGAAACTTGTAATTTTTATTCATAAGAGAAATTTCTTGTATTTTTGAAAAATCAATTCTATCAAATCAATTATATAAATAAAAATTAGCAACTGGACTTGAGAATTTCTTTAAAGTGACGATTAAATAAAAATTAGCAACTGGGGACGTGAGAATTTCCCTAGAGTGACGATTAAAAGACCACGCAGAATCTTTGAATTGCATCAGAATAATAACGTTTATAAAGTAAAAATTTATTTTTCAAATTAACTATAGATTTTACTGACTAGCCAATCAATTTTTGTAAAAATTTTTATCATTATCCAATATTTCATGAAAGGTGTGGTTAATCCTCAATATTAATGGGGTGTTATTAAATAATTTCCTTTCAATTAAAAACAAAAAAATAACTGTTAGAATAGAGAATCTTAAAAACTAATATCTCTAATCATTTTGCTTTTAAACTAAATAAAAATATAATCTTTTAATTAGCCATTACCTCAATTAAACATGCAGATTTTAAAAGTAATCGAAAAGTTTTTCTTATATTCTGTTGGGATAAATATATTTTCATTCAATTAAGGGGTATTTTTTCCGAATCGGCGATGTTTTTATTCTAAAAAACGAAACTGGGATTTTCATGTATTCCGAAATTTAACACCCGAAATTCATCATCATCATACACCCTTTATTCCCCTTTTTTGATGTAAAAGAATCTCACTTCACATATGGTAAAGCTCAAAATTACATGTTTTTTTTTTTGACTTGCATTAATCTTTTAGCTTTAAAATAATTGATTGAAATAGCAAGCAAAAACTAAAAATTGCTAAATATCTTCAAAGTTTAAAGAAATTTTTATTAGCTTCGAAGTTGAGTCACAAAAAGGTTCACATTTATATCGATAGCTTCATCATCAATCTTCTTCTTCTTATTCTTCTTCTTGTAAACACCCCTGTTTCAATGCCTGCATTGTTTCAAAAGAAATAAAATCAGCCAATGAATAACATGATCATCTCTCTCTGCAAATATTGATCTTTGATTTTTTGTTAACATTACACACACAATTTTCCCATTGATCCTCTCGAAAATCTAAAAGTCAGATAATAGGTCTCGGTTAATGCAAATCAATTTTTTGATTCAAAAGGAACTATTGACTAACTAATTAATAGGAAGGGTTTAAACCTTTTTTTATTTGCCAAGGTATGATTCATTCATGACTTCATCAAATTTATTTATGAATTGTGAGACAATAAATTCGTTCATGACCTCTACAAATTTATGCTTTATATTAAAAAAACTCTTTGACGTTTCCCGATTCGCCTAGGCAATATATATCTTAAAAAATTATCAAAATTCATTTCAGGCTTACCTTTATCCTTTTTTACAATGGATAGTTCTTCACGATTAAGAAGTTTCGCAATTGCTCTTCTAAATATCGCATGTTTTTCATTTTAACCTAAATAGTATATAAAAGGGAAAAAATATATCCTTTTGAGTGACTAATATTGAGAGCTTATTATTTATAACTTAAGTTAGAACGATGTACCTTACCTAAACATTATCTCAAAGAACAGGAATATAAGAATAGTGAATAAAAAGGCATTATTTTACGTGTATCTCTTTAGGTATAAACGAAAAGTGATAAATAAGGACCAAAATTCTAATGGCTTTCTAGTTAAAACTTTTGATTCAAAAGGAAAAAGTTTTCAACAAAAAAAGACTTAATCCCCAACTTATTTTTAACAATAAAACTTTTTAAGTTGTCTCTCTTCTCTTCTCTTCTCTTCTCTTCTATTCCTTTCTCTTCTCTTCTCTTAAAAATTTCAAAATTTCAAAATTCCCAGTCATGAGCAAATTGAGCACTTTACCCTGCGTTGTTCCTAGATATCCTCCAGTCATAACGCCAATGAAACTCATTGGAAAGGCAATAATAAAACTTAAAACTACTGGCAAGCAGTCTAGAATTCCAAACGCATTTATCGCTTACCGAATGGCCGTCTGTCAAGAAATACGGTCAGGAAAGCATTCAAGAATTACCCAACCACAACTTTCGATCATCGTGAAACAAGGTTGGGCAAATGAACCAGAATATGTACGAAAGGAATATCAACAAATCGCGACTGATGCCAGAAATCTTTATAAACAAATTCGTTATGAATTTATTTTATTTCATTCTGAAAGTAATGATGAATTAAAAAAATTCAACTCGGAATCTCTTGATTTTGATATGATCCCAAATTCATTAATGGACACAATAGGAAAAATTGAACCCATATCTTTTGATCGTCATGATAATACGGAGGATTACGTTCGAAATTCGATTGAACCTTCTTTATATCCCCCCGAAAAGTTTAATATGGTATCTTATCCTACATATACTAATGAATCTTCCATCTCACCATTGTTATCATTTGAAAAAAATTGTCCAGAAACTCCATCTTTATCTAATTACTCTGAGCAACATGACTATACAACTTCATCATATACTTTTTCAGACTTGCCTAATTCCTTTTTCCCTTCGAATTACAATATTAGAAATCGATGTGATGAGTGTGAATCTATCATTCCTATTCTACATAATAGAATAGGAGAGTTGGAAAAACTTGTAAATTATTATACTGCGAGACTAGAAGTAAACTCTCAGAAAAAGGAAAAGTTTTTATTATAGGAAATAAACTTCTTTTAATTTAGTACTATTTCAATGAAGGGTTACTTTGATTATGTGAATATAGGAAAAGGAAATTCAAAAGCGATTTGTAAATAATGGGGGGGGGTGGTTTCTTTTTCGATTATCTGAGAGCTAAGAGTATAAAGCCTAAAAGATTTTTTTATAGATCTTTATTTATTTTTTCTCTAAAATTTATTTAAAAATGAAAAATTAACAATGTTTGTTTTCCCAAAGGTATATTTATGTTGCGAAATTAAATGATTAACAATTGAAATAAATTATTCTTGCTTCTAAAACCTTATACGCTATCACCATCACAGACCTATTTATAGACATAATCTCTAATCATAAAGATCAATCGAGATTATTCAAAAGTTTAGGATAATTTTGTTTTTTAATCAAATTATTATATATAGAAAACCAATAACGTCAATATTCTAGAATGATCCAAGATAAATACTTTTTAGATATTATCTTTAAACAAGGCACTAAAAGCAATTAAAATTTTATTATATACAAAGTTAAAAAGATAAATTGTTTATCGATTCAGTTTATATGATTAAAATTCTTATTTTCCCACACTCGAACATTCATCTTTTTCGAAACCGGTAAATGAAGAATAAAATTTTAATAAAAACTTTAATCTCCTTTATTTGATCTTATTGAAAGTCTTTAAATATATTCTCGATATATTTTAGCAATACACACTAAACTATATATGGAAGTAAAATAAATTTAAAAAGCCTTATTTTTAAAGTAATTTTGAAATTTAATGCTATTATGACTAGTTTTTTTTTCATAATAAGCATAGAATCATTAAGTAAGGCAGGTAGCTAATTTTTGCGAATCGATCGAGCACCATTTAATGATGCGTAATTTTAAAACTTTTAAAAAATTGAATTCGACCAAAACGAAACATCTAGAACAATTCTAAATGATTAGGTGATTGGCTAAATAGCAAAATAATAATAATAATAATAATAATAATATTAATAATTAAATAGGGTATTTACAAATAATTTTTTGTAATGAATTTTATTAAACGTATTTTTTCAATCGAATCCATTTAAAAATATAATAAAAATATCTTAATTTTAATAGATCATAACATGATGTGGCAACCTCTCTTTGATCAATTCAATCAAATTTAAATTTTTTTTATCCCTAGCTACCATGTCAATTTTTAATTGACAAAATTATGTAAATTATCATTAAAAAACTGTTCTAAAAAGCAAGATAAAGAATAAGAAGAAGAACAAGAGCTTGAGGTTTGAATGTCATTTTATACTTTAAAACTCTTTAAAAAAAATGAAAAAGTCAAGAATTACTTCAGCATGAAATACTAAATATCGAGAAATTATGGTTTCCTTAGATAATTAATATCGGCATCAGATTCAATTTTTTTGATGAACAAATATCAATTGGAAATTTTATTATATCTGGTATAAAATATGATATTAAATTAGATTTTATTTTTCTTTTAAAGGCTTAAATTAATCAAACATAAAATTAATTGCATTTTCTATGATTATTGTTTACCCTTCTTTGTCAATCATGTGAATTGTACAATAATTTTTACATTGGGATCCTCAAATATAAGTCCAAAAATAGGTAAATTGTTAAACACCATTAACTTGATATAGAAAACTTTTATTTATTTTTAGTAATTTTGCTTAAATCTTTTCTTTTTTTTTTTTTTTTTTTTTTTTTTTTTTTTTTTTTTTTTTTTTTTTTTTTTTTTTTTTTTCTACTTTAATGTGAAAGGCTCGGGGTTTCCGTTCTTATTAAAACCAACTGCTTTTTTTTTTAAAAGAACGCGATAAATTGCACCGAAAAAGAAAAACAAAGATTCAAAAAAAATCTTTTCCTTTCTGTTTTATTAGCAAAGGAAATTGAGAAACTTTTGGATGACAAAAAATAAGTATATTTATGTTCACAATCCATTGTTGAAGTGGTTTAAAAGGTAATTGACACAACAGAAATGGGAGAAATTTTTTTTAGTAGAATTAATTATATCATACAATGAAACTATTAAAAAGAAAAAAAACGCAGCTTAAAACACTGCTTGAAATATTTTAATAAAGACCGAAATAGAGAAAAAAAGAAAAAGAAAAATGTTTATAAAATTTTCTCAATCAAAACAAAACGTCTAGATACCATATATCATGATAATATAATGAACTTATAATTTAATATTTAAATAAAAAAAAATTGCGATTTTCAAACATGAAAATTTTTAAATTTGTAACATAATAAAATACACTCTATGGTTTCGTCCAAAATAGTCGTACAAGTAATTGGATAACAGAAAGTTACCACAATTTGGTTGAACAATGAAAAAAATAATACGGTAAGATAGTTCAAATAAATATTAAATAAAAATTTTCATAATAATAGTAAAAAAATGTTTGAGAATGGAGTTTTATTCAATTATCCTGAAAAGTTTTTAGAATAACCAGTTATTAATAATTGTTAGGTGAATCTTTAAAAATTTTGCTTTTGAAATATTATAGTAATAATAATAGTGAAATTCATCAAAAGTAATAGAGTTAATAGCTAAGAAAAACACTCAAGTTATTAAATTCACAAAATAAAGTTTTATAAACTAAGTTAGAAGATTCCATTTGAAAATAAAATAAAATAATAATTGTCATATATTCAAAAATTGAAGCTCACAAAAAAAAACTAAAAAACGCTATAATTTATCAGAAACCATATTCTTTGCGTACATGTTACAAGTATAATTGCTGGCCAAAGATTGTAATAAGAGAAACAAGACAATTAAATTTATTTATTAATAATAAATTTAAATACATATTATCAAACATTGAACAGTTTTTACAACAAAGGTTAGGAACAATTATAGATCATAAAAAGATAATAAAAAAATTGATAACTTGAAATACCAAAAAAGTTTACAAGCGATCAAAAAAATTGGAAACAGGAATATAAAAATTATAAATGTCGTAAAAGAGACAATGTCATGAAACTTTCAACTAAAGTGAAAAAGTTTTTAAAGTGGTTGAAAAAAATTGCAACATAACTGTTATGTTACAAAAAAAAATTTTTTTTTTTAATTTAATGATAGCCATCAGGGAAATTTTAACAATGAAAGTTAAAAGATAAAACATAATATAACAATACAATATTTTAAAGTTTATCTCAGTTTGCAATTTGGAACAGTTTCAATCAATAAGATAATAAAATAATCAATATATAATTCTTTTTGTTCATTCAATTCCTGATTCAAAAAATGATATCAACGAGTAAAAATTTTTTTTTAATATTTTTAAGGATATTAAGACAATGATATGAATTATATTATCAGTAAAAAAATTTTCATTTTTTAAATTACATTAGTTAATACTTAATTCAATTTTCTATATTATGTTAAATCCTTCGTTTCATATTTTCTAAATGATATATTTTTTTTCCCTTAAAAAATACAATTTCAACTTTTCACAAAAAATTTAGGCATCATTTTCATCAAATATAGTTTTGTCTATGATGAAAAAATTTTGAGAACATTATCTTATACGAACGTGTTACCACTCGATGGCGTATATCATAATGAAAATTTCAGGGCATTGTGTCAATTGGATAATAAATTTATTAAAAATAATTATTCGTTTAATTTACCATACATGAATGTTGTCTCACATTTATTATAGTTTGATGTCATGATCGGTAAAATGTTACATAGATTTACTAAAAATTAAGTGAGACCAAAACATAATTTCGGGAGCCAATGAAAATGAAATTCCCAATCATTTTCGGATTATTTAACAACAGATATTAATGATTTAAATTAGAAGTTTTTAATTTAGCTTAAACAAATATTTTCATTTTTACCGAAACTATAAATATCATAATCTTTAATGAATATATATATATATATATATATATATTTTTCTTAGATGAGATCGTAATTCGGAGAAATTAAGTCAAGATCTTTCAAATAAAGCCAAGATTTTTTTACGGTATCGTTTATTAATAATAATGTTTGACTTTTTTGAACGAGACAAAAATGATACGCATAAACGATACGAAAAAATTCAGTAAAGAATCTTTCCATCCATCCATCCATCCTTCCTTCCTTCCTTCCTTCTATAAAACGAATAAAAAAAAAGGTTTTGATAAAAATAGACGAAAAAAATTATCGCTTCAATTTCAATTTAATTAACATAAAAATTGAATATGTGAATTTTCCTGAAAATTATAAATTTTTTGGGACCGAATCACAAGCATTAATTTACTTATAGGGAGAACGCTTTTGAGCCAAAAACTTTATGAGTTTTCATGTATGTAATACAATTTTTTTTTCATACAAATGAAATTGTTAATTTGTTTAAATGCATTGAAAAAATGATTTATTCAAACAATTTTTGAGTAAAAATTTTAAAACTCTTGGCTCTTTGTATACATTTTTTTTTTCTTACTGCAAACTTACAAAAAACGGATACAGTATTTTGCCAAGAACATATATTATATAAATAAATGTAGGACGAGGAATACAATTGGAAAAATTTAAATTTCAACAATGCTCAATGGCTAATAAAGTCGATCTCACTAAAGAGTTTTTTTTTTCATGAAAAAACAATGGTCTCTTACAAAAAAATAAAAATGGCAATACAAAAGATTTTTGAATCAAAACCATGCAAACCATTTGTAAAACAATAAAAATCCGCGGGAAGACAATTATCATTATTCAAAAAGGAATAACACTATATACAATCTTCCATTCAAAACTAAAGGAAAAGAAAAAAAAAAAAAAAAGTATCTTCACAAGCTAAAAAAGAAAATCATTTCTTGCTCTAAAAGGATGCAGTTCCTGATGAAAAATTTTCCGAGTATTTGATAATAATAATAATAATAATAATCACGTGAACTTGTTAGTCTTTGTATTTGAAACATAATACCCCTTAACAATTTTTCCATATATCAAAAAAAAATTCCCATTTTACTAATAATTGAGACTATAAATGTTTTGCTTAACCTCTTAACAAAGATCCATTATGGTTTTCATTTAAAAAGGGGGAAGATTTGTACTCAGCAGCAGCAAAATAAAACATGCAAGTCTCACCAGGTATTAGCGATTTTTATATTGAAAAGAATTCGGGGTTTGGCTAACCGTTTTATATTTTGTGTTTACTAATATATGAAACTGTTCATCTATCCTAAAATAATCATGCAGGCTGCTGTGCGCCTTTATTACTTTTCAAAATTTATTATTATTAAAGGCTCTAATATGATAAAATTTGATGACTCACCTCAACCTTTTCATTTTATCGTTGAAAAAAAAAAAGTTTTATGCAAATGAAACCCAACATATTATTTGCCAATAGAAAATTAAAATTTCATTATACTTTAACAAGATGCAAAAAAAGTAAAAAGGAAAAAGAAATACCCATTTTTACTCTTAAAAGTTTCTCGCGTTCGATTAAACCCAAAAGCAAATTAAATGACACTTAATACTACCTTTTATTGAATGCTTACAAATTGAACTTCTATTTTAAATAAAAAAGCTTCAGATTTAATAAAAGTCTAATCTATTAATTTTATTTTCGGGTGAACAATTGAACTAATCAAAATTTATGTTACAAGTTTTAACTTGTTGTTATTATTATTTTTGTTGTTGTTGTTTTGCTGCTGCTACTGTTGTTTTTGTTGTTGTTGTTGTTGTTGTTGTTGTTGTTGTTATTATTATTATTATTATTATTATTATTATTATTATTGATAGATATCCATCACCTAAAATGTATAGAATTGAACTTTTATTCTCAAAGATTATCAATTTTCTCGTGGGGAAGTCACTCCGAGTCGTGGCTGATATTAGGGTTTTTGTATTACAACCAATTCTTGGCTTAACCTTTCAAATAACTTGTAAAAATATATGCGAGGTAAATAGGTACCTGATTCCTATTCTGAAACACTAAACGCGCGGGGCTTTTGTTGTTTCATTTAAGGCCAAAGTAAACCTTAAAAGGTTAACAAAGAATGGTCGCTATCAAAAGCTATGGGTAACAATTGGCAAAGGGTTTTCATAAAATCCGTAGTTTCCCGTGAGCAATGGTGTCAGATTATAAATTCATTAAATAAATAAAAATTAATATAAATATTAGAACTTTACTAGTCTTGAGAAACTATAAAACTCTTGTTGACTTTTTAAAAAATAATAATTTCAAAAGTGAAAATTTTTCTCAAAGCTATAAAATTCTTTTGAAACACCTCATTAAAAAAAAAAAAGAAGAATTTTAAAATCAAAACAAAATGAAAATAGAATCTGAGGGCAAAACTACAAGTTTTACTCAGCATATAAGTCCAAGGTTTCCTCCTGTTATTACCCCCTTTGATCTCATCAAAAGGGCAATGTCTAAATTGAAAACATCAAGGCAGCCTTCCAGAATACCAAACGCCTTTATTGCTTATCGTATTGCTTTCTTCAAAGAATTGCGTTCCATGAAACATTCAGTTATCACACAACCGCAATTGTCTACAATGGCGAAAGAAAGTTGGTCCAGGGAGCCAATTAATATACGAAATGAATATAAACAAATTGCAGCTGACGCAAGGCAGCTTTATAAAAATCTTCGACGCGAAAATTTGCCTAAATTACATGATGAACAGAAACCGAATTTAAAAAACGAGCCAACTCAAGTCAATCCCATTATAAACACAGAAAAGGAACAAATATTTAACGACATCCCTGGAAATAATCAATGTATTGTTCCAACTGCCATATCTATTCCAGTATACGAACTCGAAAAAAATAAAGATGTTGAGGACTTAACTTTTTCACCACTCATCTCTCCTTCTTGTTCGATGGATATTCCTTTTTTAAAATGTCATTTACCCAACTATTCACATACATTTTTTCTCTCTCCTCCGATTGATGATTACTTGTCATTTAATTTTATCAATGACAATTCATTTGTAGAAAATCAACAAGCATTGGCAGCTGAAAATCTATGTTGGTTCTTGACCTCACCTAATGACCTCAAAAACATGGATTCTTTCGAAAAAACTACAATCTCATGCAATGTGTACCCATCTTAAGTTTTGAAAAAATTCTCCTACAGAATTACTAGTTCAAAAACTGGTCAACAAGGATGGGATTTTCATGAAAGGAGGTTGAAAAAATTAAACAAGATTTTTCTATTTTCTATTTTTTTCACATTATTGCCTTTGACTTTTTTGTAAATAAGTTTCAACTCCTGTAAATAACCACCCGTTTTTTTTTTAATGTAACTAGAAAATCATTTTTTCCGAATTTTTCTTGGATTTGTGGTGTAAATGTCCGGATGTTTTTAGTACTAAAAGAGTTAGTTTGACTTTAACCTTTTAGACTCCATTTGTATTTAAATTCATATATATATATATATACTATATATAGATAGATAAAATGTGCAGGCACATTCTAATCAAAACTTTGTTACTCAATCAGAAAATGTAAAATAGTCATTTAGCAAGAGCGTACTTTGTAAATTTAGGAAAGTTATTGAAAAAAATAATAAATATTTGTTGAAAATGAACATAGTGTATATTCCTGTCTCATAATCTTTGTTTAATTTTAAGTCATGAAAAAAATATTTAGTAAAAAATATTGTAGCTCAATGATTTGTCATTGCTACGATTAAGAAATTTTCTTTAAATAAAATAAGTAAAGAAAAGAAGAAAATTCGCTTAATAGCTTTTACATTATATCAGCAGATAACATGATCTTTTGAAAAATTCCAATATTCCGGAATTAATAAACTAAAGGAATAATAATTATAATGTTATCTTAATGAAATTTCATTCTTTTACCTTTATCCATTTTAATTTTTAATCTAGATAAAAGAAAAATGTATTGGGAAACAAAATCATGTGATATATAGTTTGGATGAATTCCTGATTATCATATTTTAACTTTCAAGATTTGATATAATTTAATTAAAA